>JAPQVY010000089.1:40119417-40641917 GCA_028535165.1 Quercus tomentella
AACTAGGTTGAAATACGCCGTGAAATAGAAAAAAAAATTTTAGTCCCACATTCCGTTCCTATCTGACCCTAGCTAGAAAATTCCAAAAAAAAAAGCAAAAAAAAAAAAAAAAAAAAAAATCATTTCGGCAATATGTCTATCCAAACCGAGGTGAGATAGGCTGAGAAAGAGAAAAAAAAAATATTTCCCGAATTCCGTTCCTATCCGACCCTAGCTAGAAAATTCGAAAAAAATTGGCAAAAAAATTCAAGAAATTGAAAAACTTCATTCCTGCATTATATCTAACCAAACCAGGTTGAGATAGTTCTAGAAAGAGAAAAAAAAGTTTGAGTCTCGAATTCCGTTCCCATCCGACCCTAGCTAGAAAATACAAATAATAATAAAAAAAAAAAAAAAAAAAAGCAAAAATTTCAAAAAATTAGAGACATCATTCTGGCCATATTTCGTTCCAAACCGAGATGAAATAGGCAGGGAAAGAGGGAAAAAAAATTTTAGTCCGAATTCTGTTCCTATCCAACCCTAGCTTCGAAAATTCCAAAACAAATAGCAAAAAAATTCAAAAAAATTAAAGAACTTCATTCCGGCTTTACTTTTGTCTGAACTGGGTTGGAATAGGCCGAGAAAGAAAAAAAAAAAAAAAAATTTAGTCCCGAATTCCGTTCCTATCTAACCCTAGGTAGAATATTCCAAAAAAAAAAGCAAAAAAAAAAAAAAAAAAAATCATTCCGGCAATATGTCTATCCAAACCGAGGTGAGATAGGCCGAGAAAGAAAAAAAAAAAATATTTCCCGAATTCCGTTCCTATCCGACCCTAGCTAGAAAATTCGAAAAAAATTGGCAAAAAAATTCAAGAAATTGAAAAACTTCATTCCTGCATTATTTCTAACCAAACCAGGTTGAGATAGTTCTAGAAAGAGAAAGAAACGATTTGAGTCTCGAATTCCGTTCCCATCCGACCCTAGCTAAAAAATACAAATAATAAAAAAAAAAAAAGCAAAAAATTTCAAAAAATTAAAAGACATCATTCTGGCCATATTCCTATCCAAACCGAGTTGAAATAGGCAGGGAAAGAGGGAAAAAAAATTTTAGTCTGAATTCTGTTCCTATCCAACCCTAGCTTCGAAAATTCCAAAACAAATAGCAAAAAAATTCAAAAAAATTAAAAAACTTCATTCCGGCATTACTTTTATCCGAACTGGGTTGTAATAGGCCGAGAAAGAGAAAAAAAATAATAATTTAGTCCCGAATTCCGTTCCTATCCGACCCTAGGTAGAAAATACAAAAAAAAATATAGCAAAAAAATTCAAAAAATTAAAAAACATCATTCCGGCAATATTTCTATCCAAACCGGGTTGACATAGGCCGTGAAATAGAGAAAAAAATTTTAGTCCCGAATTCCGTTCCTATCCGACCCTAGCTAGAAAATAGAAAAAAAAAAAAAAAAAAAAAAAGAAAGCAAAAAAATAAAAAGAAATCATTCCGACAATATTTCTATCCAAACCGAGGTGAGATGGGCTGAGAAGGACAGAAAAAATTTATATTTCCCGAATTGCGTTCCTATCCGACCCTAGCTAGAAAATTCGAAAAAAATTGCCAAAAAAATTGAAAAACTTCATTCCTTTATTATTTCTAACCAAACCAGGTTGAGATAGTTCTAGAAAGAGAAAAAAAAAATTTTGAGTCTCGAATTCCGTTCCCATCCAACCCTAGCTAGAAAATACAAAAAAAAAAAATGCAAAAAAATTCAAAAAATTAAAAGACATCATTCTGGCCATATTTCTATCCAAACCGAGTTGAAATAGGCAGGGAAAGATAGAAAAAAAATTTTAGTCACGAATTCTGTTCCTATCCGACCCTAGCTAGAAAATTCCAAGAAAAATAGCAAAAAAATTCAAAAAAATTAAAAAACTTCATTCCGGCTTTACTTTTATCCGAACTGGGTTGGAATAGGCCGAGAAAGAAAAAAAAATAAAAAATTTAGTCCCGAATTCCGTTCCCATCCTACCCTAGGTAGAAATTACAAAAAAAAAATTGCAAAAAAATTAAAAAAAATTAAAAAAATCATTCTGGCAATATTTCTATCCAAACTGGGTTGAAATACGCCGTGAAATAGAGAAAAAAAATTGTAGTCCCGAATTCCGTTCCTATCTGACCCTTGCTAGAAAATTCCAAAAAAAAAAAGCAAAAAAAAAAAAGAAAAAAGTCATTTCGGCAATATGTCTATCCAAACCGAGGTGAGATAGGCTGAGAAAGAGAAAAAAAAAAAAATTCCCGAATTCCGTTCCTATCCGACCCTAGCTAGAAAATTCGAAAAAAATTGGCAAAAAAATTCAAGAAATTGAAAAACATCATTCCTGCATTATTTCTAACCAAACCAGGTTGAGATAGTTTTAGAAAGAGAAAAAAAAATTTGAGTCTCGAATTCCGTTCCCATCCGACCCTAGCTAGAAAATTCAAATAATAAAAAATAAAAAAATAAAAACAAAAAATTTCAAAAAATTAAAAGACATCATTCTGGCCATATTTCTATCCAAACCGAGTTGAAATAGGCAGGGAAAGAGGGAAAAAAAAATTTAGTCACGAATTCTGTTCCTATCCGACCCTAGCTAGAAAATTCCAAAACAAATAGCAAAAAAATTCAAAAAATAGTAAAAAACTACATTCTGGCTTTACTTTTATCCGAACTGGGTTGGAATAGGCCGAGAAAGAAAAAAGAAAAAAAATTTAGTCCCGAATTCCTTTCCCATCCGACCCTAGCTGGAAAATTAAAAAAAAAAAAAAAAAGCAAAAAAATAAAAAGAAATCATTCCGGCAATATTTCTATCCAAACCGAGGTGAGATAGGTTGAGAAGGACAGAAAAAAAAAAAAATTTCCCGAATTCCGTTCCTATCCGACCCTAGCTAGAAAATTCGAAAAAAATTGCCAAAAAAATTGAAAAACTTCATTCCTTTATTATTTCTAACCAAACCAGGTTGAGATAGTTCTAGAAAGAGAAAAAAAAAATTTTGAGTCTCGAATTCCGTTCCCATCCAACCCTATCTAGAAAATACAAAAAAAAAAAAAAAAAAAAAGCAAAAAATTTCAAAAAATTAAAAGACATCATTCTGGCCATATTTCTATCCAAACCGAGTTGAAAGAGGCAGGGAAAGAGGGAAAAAAAATTTTAGTCACGAATTCTGTTCCTATCCGACCCTAGTTAGAAAATTCCAAAACAAATAGCAAAAAAATTCAAAAAAATTAAAAAACTTCATTCCAGCTTTACTTTTATCCGAACTGGGTTGGAATAGGCCGAGAAAGAAAAAAAAATAAAAAATTTAGTCCCGAATTCCGTTCCTATCCGAACCTAGCTAGAAAATTCGAAAAAAATTGGCAAAAAAATTCAAGAAATTGAAAAACTTCATTCCTGCATTATTTGTAACCAAACCAGGTTGAGATAGTTCTAGAAAAAGAAAGAAACGATTTGAGTCTCGAATTACGTTCCCATCCGACCCTAGCTAGAAAATACAAATGATAAAAAAAAAAAAAAAGCAAAAAATTTCAAAAAATTAAAAGACATCATTCTGGCCATATTCCTATCCAAACCGAGTTGAAATAGGCAGGGAAAGAGGGAAAAAAAAATTTAGTCTGAATTCTGTTCCTATCCAACCCTAGCTTCGAAAATTCCAAAACAAATAGCAAAAAAATTCAAAAAAATTAAAACACTTCATTCCGGCATTACTTTTATCCGAACTGGGTTGTAATAGGCCGAGAAAGAGAAAAAAAATAATAATTTAGTCCCGAATTCCGTTCCTATCCGACCCTAGGTAGAAAATACAAAAAAAAATATAGCAAAAAAATTAAAAAAATTAAAAAACATCATTCCGGCAATATTTCTATCCAAACCGGGTTGAAATAGGCCGTGAAATAGAGAAAAAAATTTTAGTCCCGAATTCCGTTCCTATCCGACCCTAGCTAGAAAATACAAAAAAAAAAAAAAAAAAAAAAGAAAGCAAAAAAATAAAAAGAAATCATTCCGACAATATTTCTATCCAAACCGAGGTGAGATGGGCTGAGAGGGACAGAAAAAATTTATATTTCCCGAATTCCGTTCCTATCCGACCCTAGCTAGAAAATTCGAAAAAAATTGCCAAAAAAATTGAAAAACTTCATTCCTTTATTATTTCTAACCAAACCAGGTTGAGATAGTTCTAGAAAGAGAAAAAAAAAAATTTGAGTCTCGAATTCCGTTCCCATCCAACCCTAGCTAGAAAATACAAAA
This sequence comes from Quercus tomentella, assembly GCA_028535165.1. Classification (NCBI taxonomy): domain Eukaryota; kingdom Viridiplantae; phylum Streptophyta; class Magnoliopsida; order Fagales; family Fagaceae; genus Quercus; species Quercus tomentella. The sequence goes on from JAPQVY010000089.1 coordinate 40,123,677, forward strand.
AAAAAAAAAAAAAAAAAAAGCAAAAAATTTCAAAAAATTAAAAGACATCATTCTGGCCATATTTCTATCCAAACCGAGTTGAAAGAGGCAGGGAAAGAGGGAAAAAAAATTTTAGTCACGAATTCTGTTCCTATCCGACCCTAGTTAGAAAATTCCAAAACAGATAGCAAAAAAATTAAAAAACTTCATTCCAGCTTTACTTTTATCCGAACTGGGTTGGAATAGGCCGAGAAAGAAAAAAAAATAAAAAATTTAGTCCCGAATTCCGTTCCCATCCGACCCTAGGTAGAAAGTACAAAAAAAAAATTGCAAAAAAATTAAAAAAATCATTCTGGCAATATTTCTATCCAAACTAGGTTGAAATACGCCGTGAAATAGAAAAAAAAATTTTAGTCCCAAATTCCGTTCCTATCTGACCCTAGCTAGAAAATTCCAAAAAAAAAAGCAAAAAAAAAAAAAAAAAAAAAAATCATTTCGGCAATATGTCTATCCAAACCGAGGTGAGATAGGCTGAGAAAGAGAAAAAAAAAAATATTTCCCGAATTCCGTTCCTATCCGACCGTAGCTAGAAAATTCGAAAAAAATTGGCAAAAAAATTCAAGAAATTGAAAAACTTCATTCCTGCATTATATCTAACCAAACCAGGTTGAGATAGTTCTAGAAAGAGAAAAAAAAGTTTGAGTCTCGAATTCCGTTCCCATCCGACCCTAGCTAGAAAATACAAATAATAAAAAAAAAAAAAAAAAAAAAAGCAAAAATTTCAAAAAATTAAAAGACATCATTCTGGCCATATTTCGTTCCAAACCGAGATGAAATAGGCAGGGAAAGAGGGAAAAAAAATTTTAGTCCGAATTCTGTTCCTATCCAATCCTAGCTTCGAAAATTCCAAAACAAATAGCAAAAAAATTCAAAAAAATTAAAGAACTTCATTCCGGCTTTACTTTTGTCTGAACTGGGTTGGAATAGGCCGAGAAAGAAAAAAAAAAAAAAAATTTAGTCCCGAATTCCGTTCCTATCTAACCCTAGCTAGAATATTCCAAAAAAAAAAGCAAAAAAAAAAAAAAAAAAATCATTCCGGCAATATGTCTATCCAAACCGAGGTGAGATAGGCCGAGAAAGAGAAAAAAAAAAATTTCCCGAATTCCGTTCCTATCCGACCCTAGCTAGAAAATTCGAAAAAAATTGGCAAAAAAATTCAAGAAATTGAAAAACTTCATTCCTGCATTATTTCTAACCAAACCAGGTTGAGATAGTTCTAGAAAGAGAAAGAAACGATTTGAGTCTCGAATTCCGTTCCCATCCGACCCTAGCTAGAAAATACAAATAATAAAAAAAAAAAAAAAAAAGCAAAAAATTTCAAAAAATTAAAAGACATCATTCTGGCCATATTCCTATCCAAACCGAGTTGAAATAGGCAGGGAAAGAGGGAAAAAAAATTTTAGTCTGAATTCTGTTCCTATCCAACCCTAGCTTCGAAAATTCCAAAACAAATAGCAAAAAAATTCAAAAAAATTAAAAAACTTCATTCCGGCATTACTTTTATCCGAACTGGGTTGTAATAGGCCGAGAAAGAGAAAAAAAATAATAATTTAGTCCCGAATTCCGTTCCTATCCGACCCTAGGTAGAAAATACAAAAAAAAATATAGCAAAAAAATTCAAAAAATTAAAAAACATCATTCCGGCAATATTTCTATCCAAACCGGGTTGAAATAGGCCGTGAAATAGAGAAAAATATTTTAGTCCAGAATTCCGTTCCTATCCGACCCTAGCTAGAAAATACAAAAAAATAAAATAAAATAAAAAGAAAGCAAAAAAATAAAAAGAAATCATTCCGGCAATATTTCTATCCAAACCGAGGTGAGATAGGTTGAGAAGGACAGAAAAAAAAAAAAATTTCCCGAATTCCGTTCCTATCCGACCCTAGCTAGAAAATTCGAAAAAAATTGCCAAAAAAATTGAAAAACTTCATTCCTTTATTATTTCTAACCAAACCAGGTTGAGATAGTTCTAGAAAGAGAAAAAAAAAATTTTGAGTCTCGAATTCCGTTCCCATCCAACCCTATCTAGAAAATACAAAAAAAAAAAAAAAAAAAAAAAGCAAAATATTTCAAAAAATTAAAAGACATCATTCTGGCCATATTTCTATCCAAACCGAGTAGAAAGAGGCAGGGAAAGAGGGAAAAAAAATTTTAGTCACGAATTCTGTTCCTATCCGACCCTAGTTAGAAAATTCCAAAACAAATAGCAAAAAAATTCAAAAAAATTAAAAAACTTCATTCCAGCTTTACTTTTATCCGAACTGGGTTGGAATAGGCCGAGAAAGAAAAAAAAATAAAAAATTTAGTCCCGAATTCCGTTCCTATCCGACCCTAGCTAGAAAATTCGAAAAAAATTGGCAAAAAAATTCAAGAAATTGAAAAACTTCATTCCTGCATTATTTCTAACCAAACCAGGTTGAGATAGTTCTAGAAAGAGAAAGAAACGATTTGAGTCTCGAATTCCGTTCCCATCCGACCCTAGCTAGAAAATACAAATAATAAAAAAAAAAAAAGCAAAAAATTTCAAAAAATTAAAAGACATCATTCTGGCCATATTCGTATCCAAACCGAGTTGAAATAGGCAGGGAAAGAGGGAAAAAAAATTTTAGTCTGAATTCTGTTCCTATCCAACCCTAGCTTCGAAAATTCCAAAACAAATAGCAAAAAAATTCAAAAAAATTAAAAAACTTCATTCCGGCATTACTTTTATCCGAACTGGGTTGTAATAGGCCGAGAAAGAGAAAAAAAATAATAATTTAGTCCCGAATTTCGTTCCTATCCGACCCTAGGTAGAAAATACAAAAAAAAATATAGCAAAAAAATTCTAAAAATTAAAAAACATCATTCCGGCAATATTTCTATCCAAACCGGGTTGAAATAGGCCGTGAAATAGAGAAAAAAATTTTAGTCCCGAATTCCGTTCCTATCCGACCCTAGCTAGAAAATAGAAAAAAAAAAAAAAAAAAAAGAAAGCAAAAAAATAAAAAGAAATCATTCCGACAATATTTCTATCCAAACCGAGGTGAGATGGGCTGAGAAGGACAGAAAAAATTTATATTTCCCGAATTCCGTTCCTATCCGACCCTAGCTAGAAAATTCGAAAAAAATTGCCAAAAAAATTGAAAAACTTCATTCCTTTATTATTTCTAACCAAACCAGGTTGAGATAGTTCTAGAAAGAGAAAAAAAAAATTTTGAGTCTCGAATTCCGTTCCCATCCAACCCTAGCTAGAAAATACAAAAAAAAAAAAAAAAAAAAAAAAAAGCAAAAAATTTCAAAAAATTAAAAGACATCATTCTGGCCATATTTCTATCCAAACCGAGTTGAAAGAGGCAGGGAAAGAGGGAAAAAAAATTTTAGTCACGAATTCTGTTCCTATCCGACCCTAGTTAGAAAATTCCAAAACAAATAGCAAAAAAATTAAAAAACTTCATTCCAGCTTTACTTTTATCCGAACTGGGTTGGAATAGGCCGAGAAAGAAAAAAAAATAAAAAATTTAGTCCCGAATTCCGTTCCCATCCGACCCTAGGTAGAAAGTACAAAAAAAAAATTGCAAAAAAATTAAAAAAATCATTCTGGCAATATTTCTATCCAAACTAGGTTGAAATACGCCGTGAAATAGAAAAAAAAATTTTAGTCCCAAATTCCGTTCCTATCTGACCCTAGCTAGAAAATTCTAAAAAAAAAAGCAAAAAAAAAAAAAAAAAAAAAAAATCATTTCGGCAATATGTCTATCCAAACCGAGGTGAGATAGGCTGAGAAAGAGAAAAAAAAAAATATTTCCCGAATTCCGTTCCTATCCGACCCTAGCTAGAAAATTCGAAAAAAATTGGCAAAAAAATTCAAGAAATTGAAAAACTTCATTCCTGCATTATATCTAACCAAACCAGGTTGAGATAGTTCTAGAAAGAGAAAAAAAAGTTTGAGTCTCGAATTCCGTTCCCATCCGACCCTAGCTAGAAAATACAAATAATAAAAAAAAAAAAAAAAAAAAGCAAAAATTTCAAAAAATTAAAAGACATCATTCTGGCCATATTTCGTTCCAAACCGAGATGAAATAGGCAGGGAAAGAGGGAAAAAAAATTTTAGTCCGAATTCTGTTTCTATCCAATCCTAGCTTCGAAAATTCCAAAACAAATAGCAAAAAAATTCAAAAAAATTAAAGAACTTCATTCCGGCTTTACTTTTGTCTGAACTGGGTTGGAATAGGCCGAGAAAGAAAAAAAAAAAAAAAAATTTAGTCCCGAATTCCCTTCCTATCTAACCCTAGCTAGAATATTCCAAAAAAAAAAGCAAAAAAAAAAAAAAAAAAATCATTCCGGCAATATGTCTATCCAAACCGAGGTGAGATAGGCCGAGAAAGAGAAAAAAAAAATATTTCCCGAATTCCGTTCCTATCCGACCCTAGCTAGAAAATTCGAAAAAAATTGGCAAAAAAATTCAAGAAATTGAAAAACTTCATTCCTGCATTATTTCTAACCAAACCAGGTTGAGATAGTTCTAGAAAGAGAAAGAAACGATTTGAGTCTCGAATTCCGTTCCCATCCGACCCTAGCTAGAAAATACAAATAATAAAAAAAAAAAAAGCAAAAAATTTCAAAAAATTAAAAGACATCATTCTGGCCATATTCCTATCCAAACCGAGTTGAAATAGGCAGGGAAAGAGGGAAAAAAAATTTTAGTCTGAATTCTGTTCCTATCCAACCCTAGCTTCGAAAATTCCAAAACAAATAGCAAAAAAATTCAAAAAAATTAAAAAACTTCATTCCGGCATTACTTTTATCCGAACTGGGTTGTAATAGGCCGAGAAAGAGAAAAAAAATAATAATTTAGTCCCGAATTCCGTTCCTATCCGACCCTAGGTAGAAAATACAAAAAAAAATATAGCAAAAAAATTCAAAAAATTAAAAAACATCATTCCGGCAATATTTCTATCCAAACCGGGTTGAAATAGGCCGTGAAATAGAGAAAAAAATTTTAGTCCCGAATTCCGTTCCTATCCGACCCTAGCTAGAAAATAGAAAAAAAAAAAAAAAAAAAAAGAAAGCAAAAAAATAAAAAGAAATCATTCCGACAATATTTCTATCCAAACCGAGGTGAGATGGGCTGAGAAGGACAGAAAAAATTTATATTTCCCGAATTGCGTTCCTATCCGACCCTAGCTAGAAAATTCGAAAAAAATTGCCAAAAAAATTGAAAAACTTCATTCCTTTATTATTTCTAACCAAACCAGGTTGAGATAGTTCTAGAAAGAGAAAAAAAAAATTTTGAGTCTCGAATTCCGTTCCCATCCAACCCTAGCTAGAAAATACAAAAAAAAAAAATGCAAAAAAATTCAAAAAATTAAAAGACATCATTCTGGCCATATTTCTATCCAAACCGAGTTGAAATAGGCAGGGAAAGATAGAAAAAAAATTTTAGTCACGAATTCTGTTCCTATCCGACCCTAGCTAGAAAATTCCAAGACAAATAGCAAAAAAATTCAAAAAAATTAAAAAACTTCATTCCGGCTTTACTTTTATCCGAACTGGGTTGGAATAGGCCGAGAAAGAAAAAAAAATAAAAAATTTAGTCCCGAATTCCGTTCCCATCCTACCCTAGGTAGAAATTACAAAAAAAAAATTGCAAAAAAATTAAAAAAAATTAAAAAAATCATTCTGGCAATATTTCTATCCAAACTGGGTTGAAATACGCCGTGAAATAGAGAAAAAAAATTGTAGTCCCGAATTCCGTTCCTATCTGACCCTTGCTAGAAAATTCCAAAAAAAAAAAGCAAAAAAAAAAAAGAAAAAAGTCATTTCGGCAATATGTCTATCCAAACCGAGGTGAGATAGGCTGAGAAAGAGAAAAAAAAAAAAATTCCCGAATTCCGTTCCTATCCGACCCTAGCTAGAAAATTCGAAAAAAATTGGCAAAAAAATTCAAGAAATTGAAAAACATCATTCCTGCATTATTTCTAACCAAACCAGGTTGAGATAGTTTTAGAAAGAGAAAAAAAAATTTGAGTCTCGAATTCCGTTCCCATCCGACCCTAGCTAGAAAATTCAAATAATAAAAAATAAAAAAATAAAAACAAAAAATTTCAAAAAATTAAAAGACATCATTCTGGCCATATTTCTATCCAAACCGAGTTGAAATAGGCAGGGAAAGAGGGAAAAAAAAATTTAGTCACGAATTCTGTTCCTATCCGACCCTAGCTAGAAAATTCCAAAACAAATAACAAAAAAATTCAAAAAATAGTAAAAAACTACATTCTGGCTTTACTTTTATCCGAACTGGGTTGGAATAGGCCGAGAAAGAAAAAAGAAAAAAAATTTAGTCCCGAATTCCTTTCCCATCCGACCCTAGCTGGAAAATTAAAAAAAAAAAAAAAAAGCAAAAAATTAAAAAGAAATCATTCCGGCAATATTTCTATCCAAACCGAGGTGAGATAGGTTGAGAAGGACAGAAAAAAAAAAAAATTTCCCGAATTCCGTTCCTATCCGACCCTAGCTAGAAAATTCGAAAAAAATTGCCAAAAAAATTGAAAAACTTCATTCCTTTATTATTTCTAACCAAACCAGGTTGAGATAGTTCTAGAAAGAGAAAAAAAAAATTTTGAGTCTCGAATTCCGTTCCCATCCAACCCTATCTAGAAAATACAAAAAAAAAAAAAAAAAAAAAGCAAAAAATTTCAAAAAATTAAAAGACATCATTCTGGCCATATTTCTATCCAAACCGAGTTGAAAGAGGCAGGGAAAGAGGGAAAAAAAATTTTAGTCACGAATTCTGTTCCTATCCGACCCTAGTTAGAAAATTCCAAAACAAATAGCAAAAAAATTCAAAAAAATTAAAAAACTTCATTCCAGCTTTACTTTTATCCGAACTGGGTTGGAATAGGCCGAGAAAGAAAAAAAAATAAAAAATTTAGTCCCGAATTCCGTTCCTATCCGACCCTAGCTAGAAAATTCGAAAAAAATTGGCAAAAAAATTCAAGAAATTGAAAAACTTCATTCCTGCATTATTTGTAACCAAACCAGGTTGAGATAGTTCTAGAAAAAGAAAGAAACGATTTGAGTCTCGAATTACGTTCCCATCCGACCCTAGCTAGAAAATACAAATAATAAAAAAAAAAAAAAAGCAAAAAATTTCAAAAAATTAAAAGACATCATTCTGGCCATATTCCTATCCAAACCGAGTTGAAATAGGCAGGGAAAGAGGGAAAAAAAATTTTAGTCTGAATTCTGTTCCTATCCAACCCTAGCTTCGAAAATTCCAAAACAAATAGCAAAAAAATTCAAAAAAATTAAAACACTTCATTCCGGCATTACTTTTATCCGAACTGGGTTGTAATAGGCCGAGAAAGAGAAAAAAAATAATAATTTAGTCCCGAATTCCGTTCCTATCCGACCCTAGGTAGAAAATACAAAAAAAAATATAGCAAAAAAATTCAAAAAATTAAAAAACATCATTCCGGCAATATTTCTATCCAAACCGGGTTGAAATAGGCCGTGAAATAGAGAAAAAAATTTTAGTCCCGAATTCCGTTCCTATCCGACCCTAGCTAGAAAATACAAAAAAAAAAATAAAAATAAAAAGAAAGCAAAAAAATAAAAAGAAATCATTCCGACAATATTTCTATCCAAACCGAGGTGAGATGGGCTGAGAGGGACAGAAAAAATTTATATTTCCCGAATTCCGTTCCTATCCGACCCTAGCTAGAAAATTCGAAAAAAATTGCCAAAAAAATTGAAAAACTTCATTCCTTTATTATTTCTAACCAAACCAGGTTGAGATAGTTCTAGAAAGAGAAAAAAAAAAATTTGAGTCTCGAATTCCGTTCCCATCCAACCCTAGCTAGAAAATACAAAAAAAAAAAAAAAAAAAAAAGCAAAAAATTTCAAAAAATTAAAAGACATCATTCTGGCCATATTTCTATCCAAACCGAGTTGAAAGAGGCAGGGAAAGAGGGAAAAAAAATTTTAGTCACGAATTCTGTTCCTATCCGACCCTAGTTAGAAAATTCCAAAACAAATAGCAAAAAAATTAAAAAACTTCATTCCAGCTTTACTTTTATCCGAACTGGGTTGGAATAGGCCGAGAAAGAAAAAAAAATAAAAAATTTAGTCCCGAATTCCGTTCCCATCCGACCCTAGGTAGAAAGTACAAAAAAAAAATTGCAAAAAAATTAAAAAAATCATTCTGGCAATATTTCTATCCAAACTAGGTTGAAATACGCCGTGAAATAGAAAAAAAAAATTTAGTCCCAAATTCCGTTCCTATCTGACCCTAGCTAGAAAATTCCAAAAAAAAAAGCAAAAAAAAAAAAAAAAAAAAAATCATTTCGGCAATATGTCTATCCAAACCGAGGTGAGATAGGCTGAGAAAGAGAAAAAAAAAAATATTTCCCGAATTCCGTTCCTATCCGACCGTATCTAGAAAATTCGAAAAAAATTGGCAAAAAAATTCAAGAAATTGAAAAACTTCATTCCTGCATTATATCTAACCAAACCAGGTTGAGATAGTTCTAGAAAGAGAAAAAAAAGTTTGAGTCTCGAATTCCGTTCCCATCCGACCCTAGCTAGAAAATACAAATAATAAAAAAAAAAAAAAAAAAAAAGCAAAAATTTCAAAAAATTAAAAGACATCATTCTGGCCATATTTCGTTCCAAACCGAGATGAAATAGGCAGGGAAAGAGGGAAAAAAAATTTTAGTCCGAATTCTGTTCCTATCCAATCCTAGCTTCGAAAATTCCAAAACAAATAGCAAAAAAATTCAAAAAAATTAAAGAACTTCATTCCGGCTTTACTTTTGTCTGAACTGGGTTGGAATAGGCCGAGAAAGAAAAAAAAAAAAAAAATTTAGTCCCGAATTCCGTTCCTATCTAACCCTAGCTAGAATATTCCAAAAAAAAAAGCAAAAAAAAAAAAAAAAAAATCATTCCGGCAATATGTCTATCCAAACCGAGGTGAGATAGGCCGAGAAAGAGAAAAAAAAAATATTTCCCGAATTCCGTTCCTATCCGACCCTAGCTAGAAAATTCGAAAAAAATTGGCAAAAAAATTCAAGAAATTGAAAAACTTCATTCCTGCATTATTTCTAACCAAACCAGGTTGAGATAGTTCTAGAAAGAGAAAGAAACGATTTGAGTCTCGAATTCCGTTCCCATCCGACCCTAGCTAGAAAATACAAATAATAAAAAAAAAAAAAAAAAAGCAAAAAATTTCAAAAAATTAAAAGACATCATTCTGGCCATATTCCTATCCAAACCGAGTTGAAATAGGCAGGGAAAGAGGGAAAAAAAATTTTAGTCTGAATTCTGTTCCTATCCAACCCTAGCTTCGAAAATTCCAAAACAAATAGCAAAAAAATTCAAAAAAATTAAAAAACTTCATTCCGGCATTACTTTTATCCGAACTGGGTTGTAATAGGCCGAGAAAGAGAAAAAAAATAATAATTTAGTCCCGAATTCCGTTCCTATCCGACCCTAGGTAGAAAATACAAAAAAAAATATAGCAAAAAAATTCAAAAAATTAAAAAACATCATTCCGGCAATATTTCTATCCAAACCGGGTTGAAATAGGCCGTGAAATAGAGAAAAATATTTTAGTCCAGAATTCCGTTCCTATCCGACCCTAGCTAGAAAATACAAAAAAATAAAATAAAATAAAAAGAAAGCAAAAAAATAAAAAGAAATCATTCCGGCAATATTTCTATCCAAACCGAGGTGAGATAGGTTGAGAAGGACAGAAAAAAAAAAAAATTTCCCGAATTCCGTTCCTATCCGACCCTAGCTAGAAAATTCGAAAAAAATTGCCAAAAAAATTGAAAAACTTCATTCCTTTATTATTTCTAACCAAACCAGGTTGAGATAGTTCTAGAAAGAGAAAAAAAAAATTTTGAGTCTCGAATTCCGTTCCCATCCAACCCTAGCTAGAAAATACAAAAAAAAAAAAAAAAAAAAAAAGCAAAAAATTTCAAAAAATTAAAAGACATCATTCTGGCCATATTTCTATCCAAACCGAGTTGAAAGAGGCAGGGAAAGAGGGAAAAAAAATTTTAGTCACGAATTCTGTTCCTATCCGACCCTAGTTAGAAAATTCCAAAACAAATAGCAAAAAAATTAAAAAACTTCATTCCAGCTTTACTTTTATCCGAACTGGGTTGGAATAGGCCGAGAAAGAAAAAAAAATAAAAAATTTAGTCCCGAATTCCGTTCCCATCCGACCCTAGGTAGAAAGTACAAAAAAAAAATTGCAAAAAAATTAAAAAAATCATTCTGGCAATATTTCTATCCAAACTAGGTTGAAATACGCCGTGAAATAGAAAAAAAAATTTTAGTCCCAAATTCCGTTCCTATCTGACCCTAGCTAGAAAATTCCAAAAAAAAAAGCAAAAAAAAAAAAAAAAAAAAAAAATCATTTCGGCAATATGTCTATCCAAACCGAGGTGAGATAGGCTGAGAAAGAGAAAAAAAAAAATATTTCCCGAATTCCGTTCCTATCCGACCCTAGCTAGAAAATTCGAAAAAAATTGGCAAAAAAATTCAAGAAATTGAAAAACTTCATTCCTGCATTATATCTAACCAAACCAGGTTGAGATAGTTCTAGAAAGAGAAAAAAAAGTTTGAGTCTCGAATTCCGTTCCCATCCGACCCTAGCTAGAAAATACAAATAATAAAAAAAAAAAAAAAAAAAGCAAAAATTTCAAAAAATTAAAAGACATCATTCTGGCCATATTTCGTTCCAAACCGAGATGAAATAGGCAGGGAAAGAGGGAAAAAAAATTTTAGTCCGAATTCTGTTCCTATCCAACCCTAGCTTCGAAAATTCCAAAACAAATAGCAAAAAAATTCAAAAAAATTAAAGAACTTCATTCCGGCTTTACTTTTGTCTGAACTGGGTTGGAATAGGCCGAGAAAGAAAAAAAAAAAAAAAAATTTAGTCCCGAATTCCGTTCCTATCTAACCCTAGGTAGAATATTCCAAAAAAAAAAGCAAAAAAAAAAAAAAAAAAAATCATTCCGGCAATATGTCTATCCAAACCGAGGTGAGATAGGCCGAGAAAGAGAAAAAAAAAATATTTCCCGAATTCCGTTCCTATCCGACCCTAGCTAGAAAATTCGAAAAAAATTGGCAAAAAAATTCAAGAAATTGAAAAACTTCATTCCTGCATTATTTCTAACCAAACCAGGTTGAGATAGTTCTAGAAAGAGAAAGAAACGATTTGAGTCTCGAATTCCGTTCCCATCCGACCCTAGCTAGAAAATACAAATAATAAAAAAAAAAAAAGCAAAAAATTTCAAAAAATTAAAAGACATCATTCTGGCCATATTCCTATCCAAACCGAGTTGAAATAGGCAGGGAAAGAGGGAAAAAAAATTTTAGTCTGAATTCTGTTCCTATCCAACCCTAGCTTCGAAAATTCCAAAACAAATAGCAAAAAAATTCAAAAAAATTAAAAAACTTCATTCCGGCATTACTTTTATCCGAACTGGGTTGTAATAGGCCGAGAAAGAAAAAAAAATAAAAAATTTAGTCCCGAATTCCGTTCCTATCGGACCCTAGCTAGAAAATTCGAAAAAAATTGGCAAAAAAATTCAAGAAATTGAAAAACTTCATTCCTGCATTATTTCTAACCAAACCAGGTTGAGATAGTTCTAGAAAGAGAAAGAAACGATTTGAGTCTCGAATTCCGTTCCCATCCGACCCTAGCTAGAAAATACAAATAATAAAAAAAAAAAAAAAAAAGCAAAAAATTTCAAAAAATTAAAAGACATCATTCTGGCCATATTCCTATCCAAACCGAGTTGAAATAGGCAGGGAAAGAGGGAAAAAAAATTTTAGTCTGAATTCTGTTCCTATCCAACCCTAGCTTCGAAAATTCCAAAACAAATAGCAAAAAAATTCAAAAAAATTAAAACACTTCATTCCGGCATTACTTTTATCCGAACTGGGTTGTAATAGGCCGAGAAAGAGAAAAAAAATAATAATTTAGTCCCGAATTCCGTTCCTATCCGACCCTAGGTAGAAAATACAAAAAAAAATATAGCAAAAAAATTCAAAAAATTAAAAAACATCATTCCGGCAATATTTCTATCCAAACCGGGTTGAAATAGGCCGTGAAATAGAGAAAAAAATTTTAGTCCCGAATTCCGTTCCTATCCGACCCTAGCTAGAAAATACAAAAAAAAAAAAAAAAATAAAAAGAAAGCAAAAAAATAAAAAGAAATCATTCCGACAATATTTCTATCCAAACCGAGGTGAGATGGGCTGAGAGGGACAGAAAAAATTTATATTTCCCGAATTCCGTTCCTATCCGACCCTAGCTAGAAAATTCGAAAAAAATTGCCAAAAAAATTGAAAAACTTCATTCCTTTATTATTTCTAACCAAACCAGGTTGAGATAGTTCTAGAAAGAGAAAAAAAAAAATTTGAGTCTCGAATTCCGTTCCCATCCAACCCCAGCTAGAAAATACAAAAAAAAAAAAAAAAAAAAAAAGCAAAAAATTTCAAAAAATTAAAAGACATCATTCTGGCCATATTTCTATCCAAACCGAGTTGAAAGAGGCAGGGAAAGAGGGAAAAAAAATTTTAGTCACGAATTCTGTTCCTATCCGACCCTAGTTAGAAAATTCCAAAACAAATAGCAAAAAAATTAAAAAACTTCATTCCAGCTTTACTTTTATCCGAACTGGGTTGGAATAGGCCGAGAAAGAAAAAAAAATAAAAAATTTAGTCCCGAATTCCGTTCCCATCCGACCCTAGGTAGAAAGTACAAAAAAAAAATTGCAAAAAAATTAAAAAAATCATTCTGGCAATATTTCTATCCAAACTAGGTTGAAATACGCCGTGAAATAGAAAAAAAAATTTTAGTCCCAAATTCCGTTCCTATCTGACCCTAGCTAGAAAATTCCAAAAAAAAAAGCAAAAAAAAAAAAAAAAAAAAAATCATTTCGGCAATAGGTCTATCCAAACCGAGGTGAGATAGGCTGAGAAAGAGAAAAAAAAAAATATTTCCCGAATTCCGTTCCTATCCGACCGTAGCTAGAAAATTCGAAAAAAATTGGCAAAAAAATTCAAGAAATTGAAAAACTTCATTCCTGCATTATATCTAACCAAACCAGGTTGAGATAGTTCTAGAAAGAGAAAAAAAAGTTTGAGTCTCGAATTCCGTTCCCATCCGACCCTAGCTAGAAAATACAAATAATAAAAAAAAAAAAAAAAAAAAAGCAAAAATTTCAAAAAATTAAAAGACATCATTCTGGCCATATTTCGTTCCAAACCGAGATGAAATAGGCAGGGAAAGAGGGAAAAAAAATTTTAGTCCGAATTCTGTTCCTATCCAATCCTAGCTTCGAAAATTCCAAAACAAATAGCAAAAAAATTCAAAAAAATTAAAGAACTTCATTCCGGCTTTACTTTTGTCTGAACTGGGTTGGAATAGGCCGAGAAAGAAAAAAAAAAAAAAAATTTAGTCCCGAATTCCGTTCCTATCTAACCCTAGCTAGAATATTCCAAAAAAAAAAGCAAAAAAAAAAAAAAAAAAATCATTCCGGCAATATGTCTATCCAAACCGAGGTGAGATAGGCCGAGAAAGAGAAAAAAAAAATATTTCCCGAATTCCGTTCCTATCCGACCCTAGCTAGAAAATTCGAAAAAAATTGGCAAAAAAATTCAAGAAATTGAAAAACTTCATTCCTGCATTATTTCTAACCAAACCAGGTTGAGATAGTTCTAGAAAGAGAAAGAAACGATTTGAGTCTCGAATTCCGTTCCCATCCGACCCTAGCTAGAAAATACAAATAATAAAAAAAAAAAAAAAAAGCAAAAAATTTCAAAAAATTAAAAGACATCATTCTGGCCATATTCCTATCCAAACCGAGTTGAAATAGGCAGGGAAAGAGGGAAAAAAAATTTTAGTCTGAATTCTGTTCCTATCCAACCCTAGCTTCGAAAATTCCAAAACAAATAGCAAAAAAATTCAAAAAAATTAAAAAACTTCATTCCGGCATTACTTTTATCCGAACTGGGTTGTAATAGGCCGAGAAAGAGAAAAAAAATAATAATTTAGTCCCGAATTCCGTTCCTATCCGACCCTAGGTAGAAAATACAAAAAAAAATATAGCAAAAAAATTCAAAAAATTAAAAAACATCATTCCGGCAATATTTCTATCCAAACCGGGTTGAAATAGGCCGTGAAATAGAGAAAAATATTTTAGTCCAGAATTCCGTTCCTATCCGACCCTAGCTAGAAAATACAAAAAAATAAAATAAAATAAAAAGAAAGCAAAAAAATAAAAAGAAATCATTCCGGCAATATTTCTATCCAAACCGAGGTGAGATAGGTTGAGAAGGACAGAAAAAAAAAAAAATTTCCCGAATTCCGTTCCTATCCGACCCTAGCTAGAAAATTCGAAAAAAATTGCCAAAAAAATTGAAAAACTTCATTCCTTTATTATTTCTAACCAAACCAGGTTGAGATAGTTCTAGAAAGAGAAAAAAAAAATTTTGAGTCTCGAATTCCGTTCCCATCCAACCCTATCCAGAAAATACAAAAAAAAAAAAAAAAAAAAAAGCAAAAAATTTCAAAAAATTAAAAGACATCATTCTGGCCATATTTCTATCCAAACCGAGTAGAAAGAGGCAGGGAAAGAGGGAAAAAAAATTTTAGTCACGAATTCTGTTCCTATCCGACCCTAGTTAGAAAATTCCAAAACAAATAGCAAAAAAATTCAAAAAAATTAAAAAACTTCATTCCAGCTTTACTTTTATCCGAACTGGGTTGGAATAGGCCGAGAAAGAAAAAAAAATAAAAAATTTAGTCCCGAATTCCGTTCCTATCCGACCCTAGCTAGAAAATTCGAAAAAAATTGGCAAAAAAATTCAAGAAATTGAAAAACTTCATTCCTGCATTATTTCTAACCAAACCAGGTTGAGATAGTTCTAGAAAGAGAAAGAAACGATTTGAGTCTCGAATTCCGTTCCCATCCGACCCTAGCTAGAAAATACAAATAATAAAAAAAAAAAAAGCAAAAAATTTCAAAAAATTAAAAGACATCATTCTGGCCATATTCCTATCCAAACCGAGTTGAAATAGGCAGGGAAAGAGGGAAAAAAAATTTTAGTCTGAATTCTGTTCCTATCCAACCCTAGCTTCAAAAATTCCAAAACAAATAGCAAAAAAATTCAAAAAAATTAAAAAACTTCATTCCGGCATTACTTTTATCCGAACTGGGTTGTAATAGGCCGAGAAAGAGAAAAAAAATAATAATTTAGTCCCGAATTCCGTTCCTATCCGACCCTAGGTAGAAAATACAAAAAAAAATATAGCAAAAAAATTCAAAAAATTAAAAAACATCATTCCGGCAATATTTCTATCCAAACCGGGTTGAAATAGGCCGTGAAATAGAGAAAAAAATTTTAGTCCCGAATTCCGTTCCTATCCGACCCTAGCTAGAAAATAGAAAAAAAAAAAAAAAAAAAAAAGAAAGCAAAAAAATAAAAAGAAATCATTCCGACAATATTTCTATCCAAACCGAGGTGAGATGGGCTGAGAAGGACAGAAAAAATTTATATTTCCCGAATTCCGTTCCTATCCGACCCTAGCTAGAAAATTCGAAAAAAATTGCCAAAAAAATTGAAAAACTTCATTCCTTTATTATTTCTAACCAAACCAGGTTGAGATAGTTCTAGAAAGAGAAAAAAAAAATTTTGAGTCTCGAATTCCGTTCCCATCCAACCCAAGCTAGAAAATACAAAAAAAAAAAAAAAAAAAAAAAAAGCAAAAAATTTCAAAAAATTAAAAGACATCATTCTGGCCATATTTCTATCCAAACCGAGTTGAAAGAGGCAGGGAAAGAGGGAAAAAAAATTTTAGTCACGAATTCTGTTCCTATCCGACCCTAGTTAGAAAATTCCAAAACAAATAGCAAAAAAATTAAAAAACTTCATTCCAGCTTTACTTTTATCCGAACTGGGTTGGAATAGGCCGAGAAAGAAAAAAAAATAAAAAATTTAGTCCCGAATTCCGTTCCCATCCGACCCTAGGTAGAAAGTACAAAAAAAAAATTGCAAAAAAATTAAAAAAATCATTCTGGCAATATTTCTATCCAAACTAGGTTGAAATACGCCGTGAAATAGAAAAAAAAATTTTAGTCCCAAATTCCGTTCCTATCTGACCCTAGCTAGAAAATTCCAAAAAAAAAAGCAAAAAAAAAAAAAAAAAAAAAAAATCATTTCGGCAATATGTCTATCCAAACCGAGGTGAGATAGGCTGAGAAAGAGAAAAAAAAAAATATTTCCCGAATTCCGTTCCTATCCGACCCTAGCTAGAAAATTCGAAAAAAATTGGCAAAAAAATTCAAGAAATTGAAAAACTTCATTCCTGCATTATATCTAACCAAACCAGGTTGAGATAGTTCTAGAAAGAGAAAAAAAAGTTTGAGTCTCGAATTCCGTTCCCATCCGACCCTAGCTAGAAAATACAAATAATAAAAAAAAAAAAAAAAAAAAGCAAAAATTTCAAAAAATTAAAAGACATCATTCTGGCCATATTTCGTTCCAAACCGAGATGAAATAGGCAGGGAAAGAGGGAAAAAAAATTTTAGTCCGAATTCTGTTCCTATCCAATCCTAGCTTCGAAAATTCCAAAACAAATAGCAAAAAAATTCAAAAAAATTAAAGAACTTCATACCGGCTTTACTTTTGTCTGAACTGGGTTGGAAAAGGCCGAGAAAGAAAAAAAAAAAAAAAAAATTTAGTCCCGAATTCCGTTCCTATCTAACCCTAGCTAGAATATTCCAAAAAAAAAAGCAAAAAAAAAAAAAAAAAAAATCATTCCGGCAATATGTCTATCCAAACCGAGGTGAGATAGGCCGAGAAAGAGAAAAAAAAAATATTTCCCGAATTCCGTTCCTATCCGACCCTAGCTAGAAAATTCGAAAAAAATTGGCAAAAAAATTCAAGAAATTGAAAAACTTCATTCCTGCATTATTTCTAACCAAACCAGGTTGAGATAGTTCTAGAAAGAGAAAGAAACGATTTGAGTCTCGAATTCCGTTCCCATCCGACCCTAGCTAGAAAATACAAATAATAAAAAAAAAAAAAGCAAAAAATTTCAAAAAATTAAAAGACATCATTCTGGCCATATTCCTATCCAAACCGAGTTGAAATAGGCAGGGAAAGAGGGAAAAAAAATTTTAGTCTGAATTCTGTTCCTATCCAACCCTAGCTTCGAAAATTCCAAAACAAATAGCAAAAAAATTCAAAAAAATTAAAAAACTTCATTCCGGCATTACTTTTATCCGAACTGGTTTGTAATAGGCCGAGAAAGAGAAAAAAAATAATAATTTAGTCCCGAATTCCGTTCCTATCCGACCCTAGGTAGAAAATACAAAAAAAAATATAGCAAAAAAATTCAAAAAATTAAAAAACATCATTCCGGCAATATTTCTATCCAAACCGGGTTGAAATAGGCCGTGAAATAGAGAAAAATATTTTAGTCCCGAATTCCGTTCCTATCCGACCCTAGCTAGAAAATACAAAAAAAAAAAAAATAAATAAAAAGAAAGCAAAAAAATAAAAAGAAATCATTCCGGCAATATTTCTATCCAAACCGAGGTGAGATGGGCTGAGAAGGACAGAAAAAATTTATATTTCCCGAATTCCGTTCCTATCCGACCCTAGCTAGAAAATTCGAAAAAAATTGCCAAAAAAATTGAAAAACTTCATTCCTTTATTATTTCTAACCAAACCAGGTTGAGATAGTTCTAGAAAGAGAAAAAAAAAAAATTTGAGTCTCGAATTCCGTTCCCATCCAACCCTAGCTAGAAAATACAAAAAAAAAAAAAAAAAAAAAAAAAGCAAAAAATTTCAAAAAATTAAAAGACATCATTCTGGCCATATTTCTATCCAAACCGAGTTGAAAGAGGCAGGGAAAGAGGGAAAAAAAATTTTAGTCACGAATTCTGTTCCTATCCGACCCTAGTTAGAAAATTCCAAAACAAATAGCAAAAAAATTCAAAAAAATTAAAAATTTCATTCCAGCTTTACTTTTATCCGAACTGGGTTGGAATAGGCCGAGAAAGAAAAAAAAATAAAAAATTTAGTCCCGAATTCCGTTCCCATCCGACCCTAGGTAGAAAGTACAAAAAAAAAATTGCAAAAAAATTAAAAAAATCATTCTGGCAATATTTCTATCCAAACTAGGTTGAAATACGCCGTGAAATAGAAAAAAAAATTTTAGTCCCAAATTCCGTTCCTATCTGACCCTAGCTAGAAAATTCCAAAAAAAAAAGCAAAAAAAAAAAAAAAAAAAAAAAATCATTTCGGCAATATGTCTATCCAAACCGAGGTGAGATAGGCTGAGAAAGAGAAAAAAAAAAATATTTCCCGAATTCCGTTCCTATCCGACCCTAGCTAGAAAATTCGAAAAAAATTGGCAAAAAAATTCAAGAAATTGAAAAACTTCATTCCTGCATTATATCTAACCAAACCAGTTTGAGATAGTTCTAGAAAGAGAAAAAAAAGTTTGAGTCTCGAATTCCGTTCCCATCCGACCCTAGCTAGAAAATACAAATAATAATAAAAAAAAAAAAAAAAAAAAGCAAAAATTTCAAAAAATTAGAGACATCATTCTGGCCATATTTCGTTCCAAACCGAGATGAAATAGGCAGGGAAAGAGGGAAAAAAAATTTTAGTCCGAATTCTGTTCCTATCCAACCCTAGCTTCGAAAATTCCAAAACAAATAGCAAAAAAATTCAAAAAAATTAAAGAACTTCATTCCGGCTTTACTTTTGTCTGAACTGGGTTGGAATAGGCCGAGAAAGAAAAAAAAAAAAAAAAATTTAGTCCCGAATTCCGTTCCTATCTAACCCTAGGTAGAATATTCCAAAAAAAAAAGCAAAAAAAAAAAAAAAAAAAATCATTCCGGCAATATGTCTATCCAAACCGAGGTGAGATAGGCCGAGAAAGAGAAAAAAAAAATATTTCCCGAATTCCGTTCCTATCCGACCCTAGCTAGAAAATTCGAAAAAAATTGGCAAAAAAATTCAAGAAATTGAAAAACTTCATTCCTGCATTATTTCTAACCAAACCAGGTTGAGATAGTTCTAGAAAGAGAAAGAAACGATTTGAGTCTCGAATTCCGTTCCCATCCGACCCTAGCTAGAAAATACAAATAATAAAAAAAAAAAAGCAAAAAATTTCAAAAAATTAAAAGACATCATTCTGGCCATATTCCTATCCAAACCGAGTTGAAATAGGCAGGGAAAGAGGGAAAAAAAATTTTAGTCTGAATTCTGTTCCTATCCAACCCTAGCTTCGAAAATTCCAAAACAAATAGCAAAAAAATTCAAAAAAATTAAAAAACTTCATTCCGGCATTACTTTTATCCGAACTGGGTTGTAATAGGCCGAGAAAGAGAAAAAAAATAATAATTTAGTCCCGAATTCCGTTCCTATCCGACCCTAGGTAGAAAATACAAAAAAAAATATAGCAAAAAAATTCAAAAAATTAAAAAACATCATTCCGGCAATATTTCTATCCAAACCGGGTTGAAATAGGCCGTGAAATAGAGAAAAAAATTTTAGTCCCGAATTCCGTTCCTATCCGACCCTAGCTAGAAAATAGAAAAAAAAAAAAAAAAAAAAAAGAAAGCAAAAAAATAAAAAGAAATCATTCCGACAATATTTCTATCCAAACCGAGGTGAGATGGGCTGAGAAGGACAGAAAAAATTTATATTTCCCGAATTCCGTTCCTATCCGACCCTAGCTAGAAAATTCGAAAAAAATTGCCAAAAAAATTGAAAAACTTCATTCCTTTATTATTTCTAACCAAACCAGGTTGAGATAGTTCTAGAAAGAGAAAAAAAAAAATTTTGAGTCTCGAATTCCGTTCCCATCAAACCCTAGCTAGAAAATACAAAAAAAAAAAATGCAAAAAAATTCAAAAAATTAAAAGACATCATTCTGGCCATATTTCTATCCAAACCGAGTTGAAATAGGCAGGGAAAGATAGAAAAAAAATTTTAGTCACGAATTCTGTTCCTATCCGACCCTAGCTAGAAAATTCCAAGACAAATAGCAAAAAAATTCAAAAAAATTAAAAAACTTCATTCCGGCTTTACTTTTATCCGAACTGGGTTGGAATAGGCCGAGAAAGAAAAAAAAATAAAAAATTTAGTCCCGAATTCCGTTCCCATCCTACCCTAGGTAGAAATTACAAAAAAAAAATTGCAAAAAAATTAAAAAAAATTAAAAAAATCATTCTGGCAATATTTCTATCCAAACTGGGTTGAAATACGCCGTGAAATAGAGAAAAAAAATTGTAGTCCCGAATTCCGTTCCTATCTGACCCTTGCTAGAAAATTCCAAAAAAAAAAAGCAAAAAAAAAAAAAAAAAAGTCATTTCGGCAATATGTCTATCCAAACCGAGGTGAGATAGGCTGAGAAAGAGAAAAAAAAAAAATTCCCGAATTCCGTTCCTATCCGACCCTAGCTAGAAAATTCGAAAAAAATTGGCAAAAAAATTCAAGAAATTGAAAAACATCATTCCTGCATTATTTCTAACCAAACCAGGTTGAGATAGTTTTAGAAAGAGAAAAAAAAATTTGAGTCTCGAATTCCGTTCCCATCCGACCCTAGCTAGAAAATTCAAATAATAAAAAATAAAAAAATAAAAACAAAAAATTTCAAAAAATTAAAAGACATCATTCTGGCCATATTTCTATCCAAACCGAGTTGAAATAGGCAGGGAAAGAGGGAAAAAAAAATTTAGTCACGAATTCTGTTCCTATCCGACCCTAGCTAGAAAATTCCAAAACAAATAGCAAAAAAATTCAAAAAATAGTAAAAAACTACATTCTGGCTTTACTTTTATCCGAACTGGGTTGGAATAGGCCGAGAAAGAAAAAAGAAAAAAAATTTAGTCCCGAATTCCTTTCCCATCCGACCCTAGCTGGAAAATTAAAAAAAAAAAAAAAAGCAAAAAAATAAAAAGAAATCATTCCGGCAATATTTCTATCCAAACCGAGGTGAGATAGGTTGAGAAGGACAGAAAAAAAAAAAAAATTTCCCGAATTCCGTTCCTATCCGACCCTAGCTAGAAAATTCGAAAAAAATTGCCAAAAAAATTGAAAAACTTCATTCCTTTATTATTTCGAACCAAACCAGGTTGAGATAGTTCTAGAAAGAGAAAAAAAAAATTTTGAGTCTCGAATTCCGTTCCCATCCAACCCTATCTAGAAAATACAAAAAAAAAAAAAAAAAAAAAGCAAAAAATTTCAAAAAATTAAAAGACATCATTCTGGCCATATTTCTATCCAAACCGAGTTGAAAGAGGCAGGGAAAGAGGGAAAAAAAATTTTAGTCACGAATTCTGTTCCTATCCGACCCTAGTTAGAAAATTCCAAAACAAATAGCAAAAAAATTCAAAAAAATTAAAAAACTTCATTCCAGCTTTACTTTTATCCGAACTGGGTTGGAATAGGCCGAGAAAGAAAAAAAAATAAAAAATTTAGTCCCGAATTCCGTTCCTATCCGACCCTAGCTAGAAAATTCGAAAAAAATTGGCAAAAAAATTCAAGAAATTGAAAAACTTCATTCCTGCATTATTTGTAACCAAACCAGGTTGAGATAGTTCTAGAAAAAGAAAGAAACGATTTGAGTCTCGAATTACGTTCCCATCCGACCCCAGCTAGAAAATACAAATAATAAAAAAAAAAAAAAAGCAAAAAATTTCAAAAAATTAAAAGACATCATTCTGGCCATATTCCTATCCAAACCGAGTTGAAATAGGCAGGGAAAGAGGGAAAAAAAATTTTAGTCTGAATTCTGTTCCTATCCAACCCTAGCTTCGAAAATTCCAAAACAAATAGCAAAAAAATTCAAAAAAATTAAAACACTTCATTCCGGCATTACTTTTATCCGAACTGGGTTGTAATAGGCCGAGAAAGAGAAAAAAAATAATAATTTAGTCCCGAATTCCGTTCCTATCCGACACTAGGTAGAAAATACAAAAAAAAATATAGCAAAAAAATTCAAAAAATTAAAAAACATCATTCCGGCAATATTTCTATCCAAACCGGGTTGAAATAGGCCGTGAAATAGAGAAAAAAATTTTAGTCCCGAATTCCGTTCCTATCCGACCCTAGCTAGAAAATACAAAAAAAAAAAAATAAATAAAAAGAAAGCAAAAAAATAAAAAGAAATCATTCCGACAATATTTCTATCCAAACCGAGGTGAGATGGGCTGAGAGGGACAGAAAAAATTTATATTTCCCGAATTCCGTTCCTATCCGACCCTAGCTAGAAAATTCGAAAAAAATTGCCAAAAAAATTGAAAAACTTCATTCCTTTATTATTTCTAACCAAACCAGGTTGAGATAGTTCTAGAAAGAGAAAAAAAAAATTTTGAGTCTCGAATTCCGTTCCCATCCAACCCTAGCAAGAAAATACAAAAAAAAAAAAAAAAAAAAAAAAGCAAAAAATTTCAAAAAATTAAAAGACATCATTCTGGCCATATTTCTATCCAAACCGAGTTGAAAGAGGCAGGGAAAGAGGGAAAAAAAAATTTAGTCACGAATTCTGTTCCTATCCGACCCTAGTTAGAAAATTCCAAAACAAATAGCAAAAAAATTAAAAAACTTCATTCCAGCTTTACTTTTATCCGAACTGGGTTGGAATAGGCCGAGAAAGAAAAAAAAATAAAAAATTTAGTCCCGAATTCCGTTCCCATCCGACCCTAGGTAGAAAGTACAAAAAAAAAATTGCAAAAAAATTAAAAAAATCATTCTGGCAATATTTCTATCCAAACTAGGTTGAAATACGCCGTGAAATAGAAAAAAAAATTTTAGTCCCAAATTCCGTTCCTATCTGACCCTAGCTAGAAAATTCCAAAAAAAAAAGCAAAAAAAAAAAAAAAAAAAAAAAATCATTTCGGCAATATGTCTATCCAAACCGAGGTGAGATAGGCTGAGAAAGAGAAAAAAAAAAATATTTCCCGAATTCCGTTCCTATCCGACCCTAGCTAGAAAATTCGAAAAAAATTGGCAAAAAAATTCAAGAAATTGAAAAACTTCATTCCTGCATTATATCTAACCAAACCAGGTTGAGATAGTTCTAGAAAGAGAAAAAAAAGTTTGAGTCTCGAATTCCGTTCCCATCCGACCCTAGCTAGAAAATACAAATAATAAAAAAAAAAAAAATAAAAACAAAAAATTTCAAAAAATTAAAAGACATCATTCTGGCCATATTCCTATCCAAACCGAGTTGAAATAGGCAGGGAAAGAGGGAAAAAAAATTTTAGTCTGAATTCTGTTCCTATCCAACCCTAGCTTCGAAAATTCCAAAACAAATAGCAAAAAAATTCAAAAAAATTAAAAAACTTCATTCCGGCATTACTTTTATCCGAACTGGGTTGTAATAGGCCGAGAAAGAAAAAAAAATAAAAAATTTAGTCCCGAATTCCGTTCCTATCGGACCCTAGCTAGAAAATTCGAAAAAAATTGGCAAAAAAATTCAAGAAATTGAAAAACTTCATTCCTGCATTATTTCTAACCAAACTAGGTTGAGATAGTTCTAGAAAGAGAAAGAAACGATTTGAGTCTCGAATTCCGTTCCCATCCGACCCTAGCTAGAAAATACAAAAAAAAATATAGCAAAAAAATTCAAAAAATTAAAAAACATCATTCCGGCAATATTTCTATCCAAACCGGGTTGAAATAGGCCGTGAAATAGAGAAAAAAATTTTAGTCCCGAATTCCGTTCCTATCCGACCCTAGCTAGAAAATACAAAAAAAAAAAAAAAAAAAAAAATAAAGCAAAAAAATAAAAAGAAATCATTCCGACAATATTTCTATCCAAACCGAGGTGAGATGGGCTGAGAGGGACAGAAAAAATTTATATTTCCCGAATTCCGTTCCTATCCGACCCTAGCTAGAAAATTCGAAAAAAATTGCCAAAAAAATTGAAAAACTTCATTCCTTTATTATTTCTAACCAAACCAGGTTGAGATAGTTCTAGAAAGAGAAAAAAAAAATTTTGAGTCTCGAATTCCGTTCCCATCCAACCCTAGCTAGAAAATACAAAAAAAAAAAATGCAAAAAAATTCAAAAAATTAAAAGACATCATTCTGGCCATATTTCTATCCAAACCGAGTTGAAATAGGCAGGGAAAGATAGAAAAAAAATTTTAGTCACGAATTCTGTTCCTATCCGACCCTAGCTAGAAAATTCCAAGACAAATAGCAAAAAAATTCAAAAAAATTAAAAAACTTCATTCCGGCTTTACTTTTATCCGAACTGGGTTGGAATAGGCCGAGAAAGAAAAAAAAATAAAAAATTTAGTCCCGAATTCCGTTCCCATCCTACCCTAGGTAGAAATTACAAAAAAAAAATTGCAAAAAAATTAAAAAAAATTAAAAAAATCATTCTGGCAATATTTCTATCCAAACTGGGTTGAAATACGCCGTGAAATAGAGAAAAAAAATTGTAGTCCCGAATTCCGTTCCTATCTGACCCTTGCTAGAAAATTCCAAAAAAAAAAAGCAAAAAAAAAAAAAAAAAAGTCATTTCGGCAATATGTCTATCCAAACCGAGGTGAGATAGGCTGAGAAAGAGAAAAAAAAAAAAATTCCCGAATTCCGTTCCTATCCGACCCTAGCTAGAAAATTCGAAAAAAATTGGCAAAAAAATTCAAGAAATTGAAAAACATCATTCCTGCATTATTTCTAACCAAACCAGGTTGAGATAGTTTTAGAAAGAGAAAAAAAAATTTGAGTCTCGAATTCCGTTCCCATCCGACCCTAGCTAGAAAATTCAAATAATAAAAAATAAAAAAATAAAAACAAAAAATTTCAAAAAATTAAAAGACATCATTCTGGCCATATTTCTATCCAAACCGAGTTGAAATAGGCAGGGAAAGAGGGAAAAAAAAATTTAGTCACGAATTCTGTTCCTATCCGACCCTAGCTAGAAAATTCCAAAACAAATAGCAAAAAAATTCAAAAAATAGTAAAAAACTACATTCTGGCTTTACTTTTATCCGAACTGGGTTGGAATAGGCCGAGAAAGAAAAAAGAAAAAAAATTTAGTCCCGAATTCCTTTCCCATCCGACCCTAGCTGGAAAATTTAAAAAAAAAAAAAAAAGCAAAAAAATAAAAAGAAATCATTCCGGCAATATTTCTATCCAAACCGAGGTGAGATAGGTTGAGAAGGACAGAAAAAAAAAAAAAATTTCCCGAATTCCGTTCCTATCCGACCCTAGCTAGAAAATTCGAAAAAAATTGCCAAAAAAATTGAAAAACTTCATTCCTTTATTATTTCTAACCAAACCAGGTTGAGATAGTTCTAGAAAGAGAAAAAAAAAATTTTGAGTCTCGAATTCCGTTCCCATCCAACCCTATCTAGAAAATACAAAAAAAAAAAAAAAAAAAAAGCAAAAAATTTCAAAAAATTAAAAGACATCATTCTGGCCATATTTCTATCCAAACCGAGTTGAAAGAGGCAGGGAAAGGGGGAAAAAAAATTTTAGTCACGAATTCTGTTCCTATCCGACCCTAGTTAGAAAATTCCAAAACAAATAGCAAAAAAATTCAAAAAAATTAAAAAACTTCATTCCAGCTTTACTTTTATCCGAACTGGGTTGGAATAGGCCGAGAAAGAAAAAAAAATAAAAAATTTAGTCCCGAATTCCGTTCCTATCCGACCCTAGCTAGAAAATTCGAAAAAAATTGGCAAAAAAATTCAAGAAATTGAAAAACTTCATTCCTGCATTATTTGTAACCAAACCAGGTTGAGATAGTTCTAGAAAAAGAAAGAAACGATTTGAGTCTCGAATTACGTTCCCATCCGACCCTAGCTAGAAAATACAAATAATAAAAAAAAAAAAAAAGCAAAAAATTTCAAAAAATTAAAAGACATCATTCTGGCCATATTCCTATCCAAACCGAGTTGAAATAGGCAGGGAAAGAGGGAAAAAAAATTTTAGTCTGAATTCTGTTCCTATCCAACCCTAGCTTCGAAAATTCCAAAACAAATAGCAAAAAAATTCAAAAAAATTAAAACACTTCATTCCGGCATTACTTTTATCCGAACTGGGTTGTAATAGGCCGAGAAAGAGAAAAAAAATAATAATTTAGTCCCGAATTCCGTTCCTATCCGACCCTAGGTAGAAAATACAAAAAAAAATATAGCAAAAAAATTCAAAAAATTAAAAAACATCATTCCGGCAATATTTCTATCCAAACCGGGTTGAAATAGGCCGTGAAATAGAGAAAAAAATTTTAGTCCCGAATTCCGTTCCTATCCGACCCTAGCTAGAAAATACAAAAAAAATAAAAAAAATAAAAAGAAAGCAAAAAAATAAAAAGAAATCATTCCGACAATATTTCTATCCAAACCGAGGTGAGATGGGCTGAGAGGGACAGAAAAAATTTATATTTCCCGAATTCCGTTCCTATCCGACCCTAGCTAGAAAATTCGAAAAAAATTGCCAAAAAAATTGAAAAACTTCATTCCTTTATTATTTCTAACCAAACCAGGTTGAGATAGTTCTAGAAAGAGAAAAAAAAAAATTTTGAGTCTCGAATTCCGTTCCCATCCAACCCTAGCTAGAAAATACAAAAAAAAAAAAAAAAAAAAAAAAAGCAAAAAATTTCAAAAAATTAAAAGACATCATTCTGGCCATATTTCTATCCAAACCGAGTTGAAAGAGGCAGGGAAATAGGGAAAAAAAAATTTAGTCACGAATTCTGTTCCTATCCGACCCTAGTTAGAAAATTCCAAAACAAATAGCAAAAAAATTAAAAAACTTCATTCCAGCTTTACTTTTATCCGAACTGGGTTGGAATAGGCCGAGAAAGAAAAAAAAATAAAAAATTTAGTCCCGAATTCCGTTCCCATCCGACCCTAGGTAGAAAGTACAGAAAAAAAATTGCAAAAAAATTAAAAAAATCATTCTGGCAATATTTCTATCCAAACTAGGTTGAAATACGCCGTGAAATAGAAAAAAAAATTTTAGTCCCAAATTCCGTTCCTATCTGACCCTAGCTAGAAAATTCCAAAAAAAAAAGCAAAAAAAAAAAAAAAAAAAAAATCATTTCGGCAATATGTCTATCCAAACCGAGGTGAGATAGGCTGAGAAAGAGAAAAAAAAAAATATTTCCCGAATTCCGTTCCTATCCGACCCTAGCTAGAAAATTCGAAAAAAATTGGCAAAAAAATTCAAGAAATTGAAAAACTTCATTCCTGCATTATATCTAACCAAACCAGGTTGAGATAGTTCTAGAAAGAGAAAAAAAAGTTTGAGTCTCGAATTCCGTTCCCATCCGACCCTAGCTAGAAAATACAAATAATAAAAAAAAAAAAAAAAAAAGCAAAACTTTCAAAAAATTAAAAGACATCATTCTGGCCATATTTCGTTCCAAACCGAGATGAAATAGGCAGGGAAAGAGGGAAAAAAAATTTTAGTCCGAATTCTGTTCCTATCCAATCCTAGCTTCGAAAATTCCAAAACAAATAGCAAAAAAATTCAAAAAAATTAAAGAACTTCATTCCGGCTTTACTTTTGTCTGAACTGGGTTGGAATAGGCCGAGAAAGAAAAAAAAAAAAAAAATTTAGTCCCGAATTCCGTTCCTATCTAACCCTAGCTAGAATATTCCAAAAAAAAAAGCAAAAAAAAAAAAAAAAAAATCATTCCGGTAATATGTCTATCCAAACCGAGGTGAGATAGGCCGAGAAAGAGAAAAAAAAAATATTTCCCGAATTCCGTTCCTATCCGACCCTAGCTAGAAAATTCGAAAAAAATTGGCAAAAAAATTCAAGAAATTGAAAAACTTCATTCCTGCATTATTTCTAACCAAACCAGGTTGAGATAGTTCTAGAAAGAGAAAGAAACGATTTGAGTCTCGAATTCCGTTCCCATCCGACCCTAGCTAGAAAATACAAATAATAAAAAAAAAAAAAACAAAAAATTTCAAAAAATTAAAAGACATCATTCTGGCCATATTCCTATCCAAACCGAGTTGAAATAGGCAGGGAAAGAGGGAAAAAAAATTTTAGTCTGAATTCTGTTCCTATCCAACCCTAGCTTCGAAAATTCCAAAACAAATAGCAAAAAAATTCAAAAAAATTAAAAAACTTCATTCCGGCATTACTTTTATCCGAACTGGGTTGTAATAGGCCGAGAAAGAGAAAAAAAATAATAATTTAGTCCCGAATTCCGTTCCTATCCGACCCTAGGTAGAAAATACAAAAAAAAATATAGCAAAAAAATTCAAAAAATTAAAAAACATCATTCCGGCAATATTTCTATCCAAACCGGGTTGAAATAGGCCGTGAAATAGAGAAAAAAATTTTAGTCCCGAATTCCGTTCCTATCAGACCCTAGCTAGAAAATACAAAAAAAAAATAAAATAAAAAGAAAGCAAAAAAATAAAAAGAAATCATTCCGACAATATTTCAATCCAAACCGAGGTGAGATGGGCTGAGAAGGACAGAAAAAATTTATATTTCCCGAATTCCGACCCTAGCTAGAAAATTCGAAAAAAATTGGCAAAAAAATTCAAGAAATTGAAAAACTTCATTCCTGCATTATTTCTAACCAAACCAGGTTGAGATAGTTTTAGAAAGAGAAAAAAAAATTTGAGTCTCGAATTTCGTTCCCATCCGACCCTAGCTAGAAAATTCAAATAATAAAAAATAAAAAAATAAAAACAAAAAATTTCAAAAAATTAAAAGACATCATTCTGGCCATATTTCTATCCAAACCGAGTTGAAATAGGCAGGGAAAGAGGGAAAAAAAATTTTAGTCACGAATTCTGTTCCTATCCGACCCTAGCTAGAAAATACCAAAACAAATAGCAAAAAAATTCAAAAAATAGTAAAAAACTTCATTCTGGCTTTACTTTTATCCGAACTGGGTTGGAATAGGCCGAGAAAGAAAAAAGAAAAAAAATTTAGTCCCGAATTCCTTTCCCATCCGATCCTAGCTGGAAAATTAAAAAAAAAAAAAAAAAAGCAAAAAAATAAAAAGAAATCATTCCGGCAATATTTCTATCCAAACCGAGGTGAGATAGGTTGAGAAGGACAGAAAAAAAAAAAAATTTCCCGAATTCCGTTCCTATCCGACCCTAGCTAGAAAATTCGAAAAAAATTGCCAAAAAAATTGAAAAACTTCATTCCTTTATTATTTCTAACCAAACCAGGTTGAGATAGTTCTTGAAAGAGAAAAAAAAAATTTTGAGTCTCGAATTCCGTTCCCATCCAACCCTATCTAGAAAATACAAAAAAAAAAAAAAAAAAAAAAAAGCAAAAAATTTCAAAAAATTAAAAGACATCATTCTGGCCATATTTCTATCCAAACCGAGTAGAAAGAGGCAGGGAAAGAGGGAAAAAAAAATTTTAGTCACGAATTCTGTTCCTATCCGACCCTAGTTAGAAAATTCCAAAACAAATAGCAAAAAAATTCAAAAAAATTAAAAAACTTCATTCCAGCTTTACTTTTATCCGAACTGGGTTGGAATAGGCCGAGAAAGAAAAAAAAATAAAAAATTTAGTCCCGAATTCCGTTCCTATCCGACCCTAGCTTGAAAATTCGAAAAAAATTGGCAAAAAAATTCAAGAAATTGAAAAACTTC
The DNA here is from genome assembly GCA_028535165.1 of Quercus tomentella. NCBI lineage: Eukaryota > Viridiplantae > Streptophyta > Magnoliopsida > Fagales > Fagaceae > Quercus > Quercus tomentella. The sequence continues at coordinate 40,153,336 of JAPQVY010000089.1, forward strand.
ATTCCTGCATTATTTCTAACCAAACCAGGTTGAGATAGTTCTAGAAAGAGAAAGAAACGATTTGAGTCTCGAATTCCGTTCCCATCCGACCCTAGCTAGAAAATACAAATAATAAAAAAAAAAAAAAAAAAGCAAAAAATTTCAAAAAATTAAAAGACATCATTCTGGCCATATTCCTATCCAAACCGAGTTGAAATAGGCAGGGAAAGAGGGAAAAAAAATTTTAGTCTGAATTCTGTTCCTATCCAACCCTAGCTTCGAAAATTCCAAAACAAATAGCAAAAAAATTCAAAAAAATTAAAAAACTTCATTCCGGCATTACTTTTATCCGAACTGGGTTGTAATAGGCCGAGAAAGAGAAAAAAAATAATAATTTAGTCCCGAATTCAGTTCCTAACCGACCCTAGGTAGAAAATACAAAAAAAAATATAGCAAAAAAATTCAAAAAATTAAAAAACATCATTCCGGCAATATTTCTATCCAAACCGGGTTGAAATAGGCCGTGAAATAGAGAAAAATATTTTAGTCCAGAATTCCGTTCCTATCCGACCCTAGCTAGAAAATACAAAAAAATAAAATAAAATAAAAAGAAAGCAAAAAAATAAAAAGAAATCATTCCGGCAATATTTCTATCCAAACCGAGGTGAGATAGGTTGAGAAGGACAGAAAAAAAAAAAAATTTCCCGAATTCCGTTCCTATCCGACCCTAGCTAGAAAATTCGAAAAAAATTGCCAAAAAAATTGAAAAACTTCATTCCTTTATTATTTCTAACCAAACCAGGTTGAGATAGTTCTAGAAAGAGAAAAAAAAAATTTTGAGTCTCGAATTCCGTTCCCATCCAACCCTATCTAGAAAATACAAAAAAAAAAAAAAAAAAAAAAAGCAAAAAATTTCAAAAAATTAAAAGACATCATTCTGGCCATATTTCTATCCAAACCGAGTAGAAAGAGGCAGGGAAAGAGGGAAAAAAAATTTTAGTCACGAATTCTGTTCCTATCCGACCCTAGTTAGAAAATTCCAAAACAAATAGCAAAAAAATTCAAAAAAATTAAAAAACTTCATTCCAGCTTTACTTTTATCCGAACTGGGTTGGAATAGGCCGAGAAAGAAAAAAAAATAAAAAATTTAGTCCCGAATTCCGTTCCTATCCGACCCTAGCTAGAAAATTCGAAAAAAATTGGCAAAAAAATTCAAGAAATTGAAAAACTTCATTCCTGCATTATTTCTAACCAAACCAGGTTGAGATAGTTCTAGAAAGAGAAAGAAACGATTTGAGTCTCGAATTCCGTTCCCATCCGACCCTAGCTAGAAAATACAAATAATAAAAAAAAAAAAAAAAAGCAAAAAATTTCAAAAAATTAAAAGACATCATTCTGGCCATATTCCTATCCAAACCGAGTTGAAATAGGCAGGGAAAGAGGGAAAAAAAATTTTAGTCTGAATTCTGTTCCTATCCAACCCTAGCTTCGAAAATTCCAAAACAAATAGCAAAAAAATTCAAAAAAATTAAAAAACTTCATTCCGGCATTACTTTTATCCGAACTGGGTTGTAATAGGCCGAGAAAGAGAAAAAAAATAATAATTTAGTCCCGAATTCCGTTCCTATCCGACCCTAGGTAGAAAATACAAAAAAAAATATAGCAAAAAAATTCAAAAAATTAAAAAACATCATTCCGGCAATATTTCTATCCAAACCGGGTTGAAATAGGCCGTGAAATAGAGAAAAAAATTTTAGTCCCGAATTCCGTTCCTATCCGACCCTAGCTAGAAAATACAAAAAAAAAATAAAATAAAAAGAAAGCAAAAAAATAAAAAGAAATCATTCCGGCAATATTTCTATCCAAACCGAGGTGAGATGGGCTGAGAAGGACAGAAAAAATTTATATTTCCCGAATTCCGTTCCTATCCGACCCTAGTTAGAAAATTCGAAAAAAATTGCCAAAAAAATTGAAAAACTTCATTCCTTTATTATTTCTAACCAAACCAGGTTGAGATAGTTCTAGAAAGAGAAAAAAAAAATTTTGAGTCTCGAATTCCGTTCCCATCCAACCCTAGCTAGAAAATACAAAAAAAAAAAAAAAAAAAAAAAAGCAAAAAATTTCAAAAAATTAAAAGACATCATTCTGGCCATATTTCTATTCAAACCGAGTTGAAAGAGGCAGGGAAAGAGGGAAAAAAAATTTTAGTCACGAATTCTGTTCCTATCCAATCCTAGCTTCGAAAATTCCAAAACAAATAGCAAAAAAATTCAAAAAATTAAAGAACTTCATTCCGGCTTTACTTTTGTCTGAACTGGGTTGGAATAGGCCGAGAAAGAAAAAAAAAAAAAAATTTAGTCCCGAATTCCGTTCCTATCTAACCCTAGCTAGAATATTCCAAAAAAAAAAGCAAAAAAAAAAAAAAAAAAATCATTCCGGCAATATGTCTATCCAAACCGAGGTGAGATAGGCCGAGAAAGAGAAAAAAAAAATATTTCCCGAATTCCGTTCCTATCCGACCCTAGCTAGAAAATTCGAAAAAAATTGGCAAAAAAATTCAAGAAATTGAAAAACTTCATTCCTGCATTATTTCTAACCAAACCAGGTTGAGATAGTTCTAGAAAGAGAAAGAAACGATTTGAGTCTCGAATTCCGTTCCCATCCGACCCTAGCTAGAAAATACAAATAATAAAAAAAAAAAAAAAAAAGCAAAAAATTTCAAAAAATTAAAAGACATCATTCTGGCCATATTCCTATCCAAACCGAGTTGAAATAGGCAGGGAAAGAGGGAAAAAAAATTTTAGTCTGAATTCTGTTCCTATCCAACCCTAGCTTCGAAAATTCCAAAACAAATAGCAAAAAAATTCAAAAAAATTAAAAAACTTCATTCCGGCATTACTTTTATCCGAACTGGGTTGTAATAGGCCGAGAAAGAGAAAAAAAATAATAATTTAGTCCCGAATTCAGTTCCTAACCGACCCTAGGTAGAAAATACAAAAAAAAATATAGCAAAAAAATTCAAAAAATTAAAAAACATCATTCCGGCAATATTTCTATCCAAACCGGGTTGAAATAGGCCGTGAAATAGAGAAAAATATTTTAGTCCAGAATTCCGTTCCTATCCGACCCTAGCTAGAAAATACAAAAAAATAAAATAAAATAAAAAGAAAGCAAAAAAATAAAAAGAAATCATTCCGGCAATATTTCTATCCAAACCGAGGTGAGATAGGTTGAGAAGGACAGAAAAAAAAAAAAATTTCCCGAATTCCGTTCCTATCCGACCCTAGCTAGAAAATTCGAAAAAAATTGCCAAAAAAATTGAAAAACTTCATTCCTTTATTATTTCTAACCAAACCAGGTTGAGATAGTTCTAGAAAGAGAAAAAAAAAATTTTGAGTCTCGAATTCCGTTCCCATCCAACCCTATCTAGAAAATACAAAAAAAAAAAAAAAAAAAAAAAGCAAAAAATTTCAAAAAATTAAAAGACATCATTCTGGCCATATTTCTATCCAAACCGAGTAGAAAGAGGCAGGGAAAGAGGGAAAAAAAATTTTAGTCACGAATTCTGTTCCTATCCGACCCTAGTTAGAAAATTCCAAAACAAATAGCAAAAAAATTCAAAAAAATTAAAAAACTTCATTCCAGCTTTACTTTTATCCGAACTGGGTTGGAATAGGCCGAGAAAGAAAAAAAAATAAAAAATTTAGTCCCGAATTCCGTTCCTATCCGACCCTAGCTAGAAAATTCGAAAAAAATTGGCAAAAAAATTCAAGAAATTGAAAAACTTCATTCCTGCATTATTTCTAACCAAACCAGGTTGAGATAGTTCTAGAAAGAGAAAGAAACGATTTGAGTCTCGAATTCCGTTCCCATCCGACCCTAGCTAGAAAATACAAATAAAAAAAAAAAAAAAAAAAGCAAAAAATTTCAAAAAATTAAAAGACATCATTCTGGCCATATTCCTATCCAAACCGAGTTGAAATAGGCAGGGAAAGAGGGAAAAAAAATTTTAGTCTGAATTCTGTTCCTATCCAACCCTAGCTTCGAAAATTCCAAAACATATAGCAAAAAAATTCAAAAAAATTAAAAAACTTCATTCCGGCATTACTTTTATCCGAACTGGGTTGTAATAGGCCGAGAAAGAGAAAAAAAATAATAATTTAGTCCCGAATTCCGTTCCTATCCGACCCTAGGTAGAAAATACAAAAAAAAATATAGCAAAAAAATTCAAAAAATTAAAAAACATCATTCCGGCAATATTTCTATCCAAACCGGGTTGAAATAGGCCGTGAAATAGAGAAAAAAATTTTAGTCCCGAATTCCGTTCCTATCCGACCCTAGCTAGAAAATACAAAAAAAAAAATAAAATAAAAAGAAAGCAAAAAAATAAAAAGAAATCATTCCGGCAATATTTCTATCCAAACCGAGGTGAGATGGGCTGAGAAGGACAGAAAAAATTTATATTTCCCGAATTCCGTTCCTATCCGACCCTAGTTAGAAAATTCGAAAAAAATTGCCAAAAAAATTGAAAAACTTCATTCCTTTATTATTTCTAACCAAACCAGGTTGAGATAGTTCTAGAAAGAGAAAAAAAAAATTTTGAGTCTCGAATTCCGTTCCCATCCAACCCTAGCTAGAAAATACAAAAAAAAAAAAAAAAAAAAAAAGCAAAAAATTTCAAAAAATTAAAAGACATCATTCTGGCCATATTTCTATTCAAACCGAGTTGAAAGAGGCAGGGAAAGAGGGAAAAAAAATTTTAGTCACGAATTCTGTTCCTATCCAATCCTAGCTTCGAAAATTCCAAAACAAATAGCAAAAAAATTCAAAAAATTAAAGAACTTCATTCCGGCTTTACTTTTGTCTGAACTGGGTTGGAATAGGCCGAGAAAGAAAAAAAAAAAAAAATTTAGTCCCGAATTCCGTTCCTATCTAACCCTAGCTAGAATATTCCAAAAAAAAAAGCAAAAAAAAAAAAAAAAAAATCATTCCGGCAATATGTCTATCCAAACCGAGGTGAGATAGGCCGAGAAAGAGAAAAAAAAAATATTTCCCGAATTCCGTTCCTATCCGACCCTAGCTAGAAAATTCGAAAAAAATTGGCAAAAAAATTCAAGAAATTGAAAAACTTCATTCCTGCATTATTTCTAACCAAACCAGGTTGAGATAGTTCTAGAAAGAGAAAGAAACGATTTGAGTCTCGAATTCCGTTCCCATCCGACCCTAGCTAGAAAATACAAATAATAAAAAAAAAAAAAAGCAAAAAATTTCAAAAAATTAAAAGACATCATTCTGGCCATATTCCTATCCAAACCGAGTTGAAATAGGCAGGGAAAGAGGGAAAAAAATTTTAGTCTGAATTCTGTTCCTATCCAACCCTAGCTTCGAAAATTCCAAAACAAATAGCAAAAAAATTCAAAAAAATTAAAAAACTTCATTCCGGCATTACTTTTATCCGAACTGGGTTGTAATAGGCCGAGAAAGAGAAAAAAAAATAATAATTTAGTCCCGAATTCCGTTCCTATCCGACCCTAGGTAGAAAATACAAAAAAAAATATAGCAAAAAAATTCAAAAAATTCAAAAACATCATTCCGGCAATATTTCTATCCAAACCGGGTTGAAATAGGCCGTGAAATAGAGAAAAATATTTTAGTCCAGAATTCCGTTCCTATCCGACCCTAGCTAGAAAATACAAAAAAATAAAATAAAATAAAAAGAAAGCAAAAAAATAAAAAGAAATCATTCCGGCAATATTTCTATCCAAACCGAGGTGAGATAGGTTGAGAAGGACAGAAAAAAAAAAAAATTTCCCGAATTCCGTTCCTATCCGACCCTAGCTAGAAAATTCGAAAAAAATTGCCAAAAAAATTGAAAAACTTCATTCCTTTATTATTTCTAACCAAACCAGGTTGAGATAGTTCTAGAAAGAGAAAAAAAAAATTTTGAGTCTCGAATTCCGTTCCCATCCAACCCTATCTAGAAAATACAAAAAAAAAAAAAAAAAAAAAAAAAAAAGCAAAAAATTTCAAAAAATTAAAAGACATCATTCTGGCCATATTTCTATCCAAACCGAGTAGAAAGAGGCAGGGAAAGAGGGAAAAAAAATTTTAGTCACGAATTCTGTTCCTATCCGACCCTAGTTAGAAAATTCCAAAACAAATAGCAAAAAAATTCAAAAAAATTAAAAAACTTCATTCCAGCTTTACTTTTATCCGAACTGGGTTGGAATAGGCCGAGAAAGAAAAAAAAATAAAAAATTTAGTCCCGAATTCCGTTCCTATCCGACCCTAGCTAGAAAATTCGAAAAAAATTGGCAAAAAAATTCAAGAAATTGAAAAACTTCATTCCTGCATTATTTCTAACCAAACCAGGTTGAGATAGTTCTAGAAAGAGAAAGAAACGATTTGAGTCTCGAATTCCGTTCCCATCCGACCCTAGCTAGAAAATACAAATAATAAAAAAAAAAAAAAAAGCAAAAAATTTCAAAAAATTAAAAGACATCATTCTGGCCATATTCCTATCCAAACCGAGTTGAAATAGGCAGGGAAAGAGGGAAAAAAAATTTTAGTCTGAATTCTGTTCCTATCCAACCCTAGCTTCGAAAATTCCAAAACAAATAGCAAAAAAATTCAAAAAAATTAAAAAACTTCATTCCGGCATTACTTTTATCCGAACTGGGTTGTAATAGGCCGAGAAAGAGAAAAAAAATAATAATTTAGTCCCGAATTCCGTTCCTATCCGACCCTAGGTAGAAAATACAAAAAAAAATATAGCAAAAAAATTCAAAAAATTAAAAAACATCATTCCGGCAATATTTCTATCCAAACCGGGTTGAAATAGGCCGTGAAATAGAGAAAAAAATTTTAGTCCCGAATTCCGTTCCTATCCGACCCTAGCTAGAAAATACAAAAAAAAAAATAAAATAAAAAGAAAGCAAAAAAATAAAAAGAAATCATTCCGGCAATATTTCTATCCAAACCGAGGTGAGATGGGCTGAGAAGGACAGAAAAAATTTATATTTCCCGAATTCCGTTCCTATCCGACCCTAGTTAGAAAATTCGAAAAAAATTGCCAAAAAAATTGAAAAACTTCATTCCTTTATTATTTCTAACCAAACCAGGTTGAGATAGTTCTAGAAAGAGAAAAAAAAAATTTTGAGTCTCGAATTCCGTTCCCATCCAACCCTAGCTAGAAAATACAAAAAAAAAAAAAAAAAAAAAAAAAAGCAAAAAATTTCAAAAAATTAAAAGACATCATTCTGTCCATATTTCTATCCAAACCGAGTTGAAAGAGGCAGGGAAAGAGGGAAAAAAAATTTTAGTCACGAATTCTGTTCCTATCCGACCCTAGTTAGAAAATTCCAAAACAAATAGCAAAAAAATTCAAAAAAATTAAAAATTTCATTCCAGCTTTACTTTTATCCGAACTGGGTTGGAATAGGCCGAGAAAGAAAAAAAAATAAAAAATTTAGTCCCGAATTCCGTTCCCATCCGACCCTAGGTAGAAAGTACAAAAAAAAAATTGCAAAAAAATTAAAAAAATCATTCTGGCAATATTTCTATCCAAACTAGGTTGAAATACGCCGTGAAATAGAAAAAAAAATTTTAGTCCCAAATTCCGTTCCTATCTGACCCTAGCTAGAAAATTCCAAAAAAAAAAGCAAAAAAAAAAAAAAAAAAAAAAAATCATTTCGGCAATATGTCTATCCAAACCGAGGTGAGATAGGCTGAGAAAGAGAAAAAAAAAAATATTTCCCGAATTCCGTTCCTATCCGACCCTAGCTAGAAAATTCGAAAAAAATTGGCAAAAAAATTCAAGAAATTGAAAAACTTCATTCCTGCATTATATCTAACCAAACCAGGTTGAGATAGTTCTAGAAAGAGAAAAAAAAGTTTGAGTCTCGAATTCCGTTCCCATCCGACCCTAGCTAGAAAATACAAATAATAATAAAAAAAAAAAAAAAAAAAAGCAAAAATTTCAAAAAATTAAAAGACATCATTCTGGCCATATTTCGTTCCAAACCGAGATGAAATAGGCAGGGAAAGAGGGAAAAAAAATTTTAGTCCGAATTCTGTTCCTATCCAACCCTAGCTTCGAAAATTCCAAAACAAATAGCAAAAAAATTCAAAAAAATTAAAGAACTTCATTCCGGCTTTACTTTTGTCTGAACTGGGTTGGAATAGGCCGAGAAAGAAAAAAAAAAAAAAAAATTTAGTCCCGAATTCCGTTCCTATCTAACCCTAGGTAGAATATTCCAAAAAAAAAAGCAAAAAAAAAAAAAAAAAAAATCATTCCGGCAATATGTCTATCCAAACCGAGGTGAGATAGGCCGAGAAAGAGAAAAAAAAAATATTTCCCGAATTCCGTTCCTATCCGACCCTAGCTAGAAAATTCGAAAAAAATTGGCAAAAAAATTCAAGAAATTGAAAAACTTCATTCCTGCATTATTTCTAACCAAACCAGGTTGAGATAGTTCTAGAAAGAGAAAGAAACGATTTGAGTCTCGAATTCCGTTCCCATCCGACCCTAGCTAGAAAATACAAATAATAAAAAAAAAAAAAGCAAAAAAATTCAAAAAATTAAAAGACACCATTCTGGCCATATTTCTATCCAAACCGAGTTGAAATAGGCAGGGAAAGATAGAAAAAAAATTTTAGTCACGAATTCTGTTCCTATCCGACCCTAGCTAGAAAATTCCAAGACAAATAGCAAAAAAATTCAAAAAAATTAAAAAACTTCATTCCGGCTTTACTTTTATCCGAACTGGGTTGGAATAGGCCGAGAAAGAAAAAAAAATAAAAAATTTAGTCCCGAATTCCGTTCCCATCCTACCCTAGGTAGAAATTACAAAAAAAAAATTGCAAAAAAATTAAAAAAAATTAAAAAAATCATTCTGGCAATATTTCTATCCAAACTGGGTTGAAATACGCCGTGAAATAGAGAAAAAAAATTGTAGTCCCGAATTCCGTTCCTATCTGACCCTTGCTAGAAAATTCCAAAAAAAAAAAGCAAAAAAAAAAAAAAAAAAGTCATTTCGGCAATATGTCTATCCAAACCGAGGTGAGATAGGCTGAGAAAGAGAAAAAAAAAAAATTTCCCGAATTCCGTTCCTATCCGACCCTAGCTAGAAAATTCGAAAAAAATTGGCAAAAAAATTCAAGAAATTGAAAAACTTCATTCCTGCATTATTTCTAACCAAACCAGGTTGAGATAGTTTTAGAAAGAGAAAAAAAAATTTGAGTCTCGAATTCCGTTCCCATCCGACCCTAGCTAGAAAATTCAAATAATAAAAAATAAAAAAATAAAAACAAAAAATTTCAAAAAATTAAAAGACATCATTCTGGCCATATTTCTATCCAAACCGAGTTGAAATAGGCAGGGAAAGAGGGAAAAAAAATTTTAGTCACGAATTCTGTTCCTATCCGACCCTAGCTAGAAAATTCCCAAACAAATAGCAAAAACATTCAAAAAATAGTAAAAAACTACATTCTGGCTTTACTTTTATCCGAACTGGGTTGGAATAGGCCGAGAAAGAAAAAAGAAAAAAATTTTAGTCCCGAATTCCGTTCCTATCCGACCCTAGCTAGAAAATACAAAAAAAAAAAAAAAAAATAAAAAGAAAGCAAAAAAATAAAAAGAAATCATTCCGGCAATATTTCTATCCAAACCGAGGTGAGATGGGCTGAGAAGGACAGAAAAAATTTATATTTCCCGAATTCCGTTCCTATCCGACCCTAGCTAGAAAATTCGAAAAAAATTGCCAAAAAAATTGAAAAACTTCATTCCTTTATTATTTCTAACCAAACCAGGTTGAGATAGTTCTAGAAAGAGAAAAAAAAAATTTTGAGTCTCGAATTCCGTTCCCATCCAACCCTAGCTAGAAAATACAAAAAAAAAAAAAAAAAAAAAAAGCAAAAAATTTCAAAAAATTAAAAGACATCATTCTGGCCATATTTCTATCCAAACCGAGTTGAAAGAGGCAGGGAAAGAGGGAAAAAAAATTTTAGTCACGAATTCTGTTCCTATCCGACCCTAGTTAGAAAATTCCAAAACAAATAGCAAAAAAATTCAAAAAAATTAAAAATTTCATTCCAGCTTTACTTTTATCCGAACTGGGTTGGAATAGGCCGAGAAAGAAAAAAAAATAAAAAATTTAGTCCCGAATTCCGTTCCCATCCGACCCTAGGTAGAAAGTACAAAAAAAAAATTGCAAAAAAATTAAAAAAATCATTCTGGCAATATTTCTATCCAAACTAGGTTGAAATACGCCGTGAAATAGAAAAAAAAATTTTAGTCCCAAATTCCGTTCCTATCTGACCCTAGCTAGAAAATTCCAAAAAAAAAAGCAAAAAAAAAAAAAAAAAAAAAAATCATTTCGGCAATATGTCTATCCAAACCGAGGTGAGATAGGCTGAGAAAGAGAAAAAAAAAAATATTTCCCGAATTCCGTTCCTATCCGACCCTAGCTAGAAAATTCGAAAAAAATTGGCAAAAAAATTCAAGAAATTGAAAAACTTCATTCCTGCATTATATCTAACCAAACCAGGTTGAGATAGTTCTAGAAAGAGAAAAAAAAGTTTGAGTCTCGAATTCCGTTCCCATCCGACCCTAGCTAGAAAATACAAATAATAATAAAAAAAAAAAAAAAAAAAGCAAAAATTTCAAAAAATTAGAGACATCATTCTGGCCATATTTCTTTCCAAACCGAGATGAAATAGGCAGGGAAAGAGGGAAAAAAAATTTTAGTCCGAATTCTGTTCCTATCCAACCCTAGCTTCGAAAATTCCAAAACAAATAGCAAAAAAATTCAAAAAAATTAAAGAACTTCATTCCGGCTTTACTTTTGTCTGAACTGGGTTGGAATAGGCCGAGAAAGAAAAAAAAAAAAAAAAATTTAGTCCCGAATTCCGTTCCTATCTAACCCTAGGTAGAATATTCCAAAAAAAAAAGCAAAAAAAAAAAAAAAAAAATCATTCCGGCAATATGTCTATCCAAACCGAAGTGAGATAGGCCGAGAAAGAGAAAAAAAAAATATTTCCCGAATTCCGTTCCTATCCGACCCTAGCTAGAAAATTCGAAAAAAATTGGCAAAAAAATTCAAGAAATTGAAAAACTTCATTCCTGCATTATTTCTAACCAAACCAGGTTGAGATAGTTCTAGAAAGAGAAAGAAACGATTTGAGTCTCGAATTCCGTTCCCATCCGACCCTAGCTAGAAAATACAAATAATAAAAAAAAAAAAAGCAAAAAATTTCAAAAAATTAAAAGACATCATTCTGGCCATATTCCTATCCAAACCGAGTTGAAATAGGCAGGGAAAGAGGGAAAAAAAATTTTAGTCTGAATTCTGTTCCTATCCAACCCTAGCTTCGAAAATTCCAAAACAAATAGCAAAAAAATTCAAAAAAATTAAAAAACTTCATTCCGGCATTACTTTTATCCGAACTGGGTTGTAATAGGCCGAGAAAGAGAAAAAAAATAATAATTTAGTCCCGAATTCCGTTCCTATCCGACCCTAGGTAGAAAATACAAAAAAAAATATAGCAAAAAAATACAAAAAATTAAAAAACATCATTCCGGCAATATTTCTATCCAAACCGGGTTGAAATAGGCCGTGAAATAGAGAAAAAAATTTTAGTCCCGAATTCCGTTCCTATCCGACCCTAGCTAGAAAATAGAAAAAAAAAATAAAATAAAAAGAAAGCAAAAAAATAAAAAGAAATCATTCCGACAATATTTCTATCCAAACCGAGGTGAGATGGGCTGAGAAGGACAGAAAAAATTTATATTTCCCGAATTCCGTTCCTATCCGACCCTAGCTAGAAAATTCGAAAAAAATTGCCAAAAAAATTGAAAAACTTCATTCCTTTATTATTTCTAACCAAACCAGGTTGAGATAGTTCTAGAAAGAGAAAAAAAAAATTTTGAGTCTCGAATTCCATTCCCATCCAACCCTAGCTAGAAAATACAAAAAAAAAAAATGCAAAAAAATTCAAAAAATTAAAAGACATCATTCTGGCCATATTTCTATCCAAACCGAGTTGAAATAGGCAGGGAAAGATAGAAAAAAAATTTTAGTCACGAATTCTGTTCCTATCCGACCCTAGCTAGAAAATTCCAAGACAAATAGCAAAAAAATTCAAAAAAATTAAAAAACTTCATTCCGGCTTTACTTTTATCCGAACTGGGTTGGAATAGGCCGAGAAAGAAAAAAAAATAAAAAATTTAGTCCCGAATTCCGTTCCCATCCTACCCTAGGTAGAAATTACAAAAAAAAAATTGCAAAAAAATTAAAAAAAATTAAAAAAATCATTCTGGCAATATTTCTATCCAAACTGGGTTGAAATACGCCGTGAAATAGAGAAAAAAAATTGTAGTCCCGAATTCCGTTCCTATCTGACCCTTGCTAGAAAATTCCAAAAAAAAAAAGCAAAAAAAAAAAAAAAAAAGTCATTTCGGCAATATGTCTATCCAAACCGAGGTGAGATAGGCTGAGAAAGAGAAAAAAAAAAATTTTCCCGAATTCCGTTCCTATCCGACCCTAGCTAGAAAATTCGAAAAAAATTGGCAAAAAAATTCAAGAAATTGAAAAACTTCATTCCTGCATTATTTCTAACCAAACCAGGTTGAGATAGTTTTAGAAAGAGAAAAAAAAATTTGAGTCTCGAATTCCGTTCCCATCCGACCCTAGCTAGAAAATTCAAATAATAAAAAATAAAAAAATAAAAACAAAAAATTTCAAAAAATTAAAAGACATCATTCTGGCCATATTTCTATCCAAACCGAGTTGAAATAGGCAGGGAAAGAGGGAAAAAAAATTTTAGTCACGAATTCTGTTCCTATCCGACCCTAGCTAGAAAATTCCCAAACAAATAGCAAAAAAATTCAAAAAATAGTAAAAAACTACATTCTGGCTTTACTTTTATCCGAACTGGGTTGGAATAGGCCGAGAAAGAAAAAAGAAAAAAAATTTAGTCCCGAATTCCTTTCCCATCCGACCCTAGCTGGAAAATTAAAAAAAAAAAAAAAAAGCAAAAAAATAAAAAGAAATCATTCCGGCAATATTTCTATCCAAACCGAGGTGAGATAGGTTGAGAAGGACAGAAAAAAAAAAAAATTTCCCGAATTCCGTTCCTATCCGACCCTAGCTAGAAAATTCGAAAAAAATTGCCAAAAAAATTGAAAAACTTCATTCCTTTATTATTTCTAACCAAACCAGGTTGAGATAGTTCTAGAAAGAGAAAAAAAAAATTTTGAGTCTCGAATTCCGTTCCCATCCAACCCTATCTAGAAAATACAAAAAAAAAAAAAAAAAAAAAGCAAAAAATTTCAAAAAATTAAAAGACATCATTCTGGCCATATTTCTATCCAAACCGAGTTGAAAGAGGCAGGGAAAGAGGGAAAAAAAATTTTAGTCACGAATTCTGTTCCTATCCGACCCTAGTTAGAAAATTCCAAAACAAATAGCAAAAAAATTCAAAAAAATTAAAAAACTTCATTCCAGCTTTACTTTTATCCGAACTGGGTTGGAATAGGCCGAGAAAGAAAAAAAAATAAAAAATTTAGTCCCGAATTCCGTTCCTATCCGACCCTAGCTAGAAAATTCGAAAAAATTTGGCAAAAAAATTCAAGAAATTGAAAAACTTCATTCCTGCATTATTTGTAACCAAACCAGGTTGAGATAGTTCTAGAAAAAGAAAGAAACGATTTGAGTCTCGAATTACGTTCCCATCCGACCCTAGCTAGAAAATACAAATAATAAAAAAAAAAAAAAAGCAAAAAATTTCAAAAAATTAAAAGACATCATTCTGGCCATATTCCTATCCAAACCGAGTTGAAATAGGCAGGGAAAGAGGGAAAAAAAATTTTAGTCTGAATTCTGTTCCTATCCAACCCTAGCTTCGAAAATTCCAAAACAAATAGCAAAAAAATTCAAAAAAATTAAAACACTTCATTCCGGCATTACTTTTATCCGAACTGGGTTGTAATAGGCCGAGAAAGAGAAAAAAAATAATAATTTAGTCCCGAATTCCGTTCCTGTCCGACCCTAGGTAGAAAATACAAAAAAAAATATAGCAAAAAAATTCAAAAAATTAAAAAACATCATTCCGGCAATATTTCTATCCAAACCGGGTTGAAATAGGCCGTGAAATAGAGAAAAAAATTTTAGTCCCGAATTCCGTTCCTATCCGACCCTAGCTAGAAAATACAAAAAAAAAAAATAAAATAAAAAGAAAACAAAAAAATAAAAAGAAATCATTCCGACAATATTTCTATCCAAACCGAGGTGAGATGGGCTGAGAAGGACAGAAAAAATTTATATTTCCCGAATTCCGTTCCTATCCGACCCTAGCTAGTAAAATTCGAAAAAAATTGCCAAAAAAATTGAAAAACTTCATTCCTTTATTATTTCTAACCAAACCAGGTTGAGATAGTTCTAGAAAGAGAAAAAAAAAATTTTGAGTCTCGAATTCCGTTCCCATCCAACCCTAGCTAGAAAATACAAAAAAAAAAAAAAAAAAAAAAAAAGCAAAAAATTTCAAAAAATTAAAAGACATCATTCTGGCCATATTTCTATCCAAACCGAGTTGAAAGAGGCAGGGAAAGAGGGAAAAAAAATTTTAGTCACGAATTCTGTTCCTATCCGACCCTAGTTAGAAAATTCCAAAACAAATAGCAAAAAAATTAAAAAACTTCATTCCAGCTTTACTTTTATCCGAACTGGGTTGGAATAGGCCGAGAAAGAAAAAAAAATAAAAAATTTAGTCCCGAATTCCGTTCCCATCCGACCCTAGGTAGAAAGTACAAAAAAAAAATTGCAAAAAAATTAAAAAAATCATTCTGGCAATATTTCTATCCAAACTAGGTTGAAATACGCCGTGAAATAGAAAAAAAAATTTTAGTCCCAAATTCCGTTCCTATCTGACCCTAGCTAGAAAATTCCAAAAAAAAAAGCAAAAAAAAAAAAAAAAAAAAAATCATTTCGGCAATATGTCTATCCAAACCGAGGTGAGATAGGCTGAGAAAGAGAAAAAAAAAAATATTTCCCGAATTCCGTTCCTATCCGACCCTAGCTAGAAAATTCGAAAAAAATTGGCAAAAAAATTCAAGAAATTGAAAAACTTCATTCCTGCATTATATCTAACCAAACCAGGTTGAGATAGTTCTAGAAAGAGAAAAAAAAGTTTGAGTCTCGAATTCCGTTCCCATCCGACCCTAGCTAGAAAATACAAATAATAAAAAAAAAATAAAAAAAAGCAAAAATTTCAAAAAATTAAAAGACATCATTCTGGCCATATTTCGTTCCAAACCGAGATGAAATAGGCAGGGAAAGAGGGAAAAAAAATTTTAGTCCGAATTCTGTTCCTATCCAATCCTAGCTTCGAAAATTCCAAAACAAATAGCAAAAAAATTCAAAAAAATTAAAGAACTTCATTCCGGCTTTACTTTTGTCTGAACTGGGTTGGAATAGGCCGAGAAAGAAAAAAAAAAAAAAAATTCAGTCCCGAATTCCGTTCCTATCTAACCCTAGCTAGAATATTCCAAAAAAAAAAGCAAAAAAAAAAAAAAAAAAATCATTCCGGCAATATGTCTATCCAAACCGAGGTGAGATAGGCCGAGAAAGAGAAAAAAAAAATATTTCCCGAATTCCGTTCCTATCCGACCCTAGCTAGAAAATTCGAAAAAAATTGGCAAAAAAATTCAAGAAATTGAAAAACTTCATTCCTGCATTATTTCTAACCAAACCAGGTTGAGATAGTTCTAGAAAGAGAAAGAAACGATTTGAGTCTCGAATTCCGTTCCCATCCGACCCTAGCTAGAAAATACAAATAATAAAAAAAAAAAAAAAGCAAAAAATTTCAAAAAATTAAAAGACATCATTCTGGCCATATTCCTATCCAAACCGAGTTGAAATAGGCAGGGAAAGAGGGAAAAAAAATTTTAGTCTGAATTCTGTTCCTATCCAACCCTAGCTTCGAAAATTCCAAAACAAATAGCAAAAAAATTCAAAAAAATTAAAAAACTTCATTCCGGCATTACTTTTATCCGAACTGGGTTGTAATAGGCCGAGAAAGAGAAAAAAAATAATAATTTAGTCCCGAATTCCGTTCCTATCCGACCCTAGGTAGAAAATACAAAAAAAAATATAGCAGAAAAATTCAAAAAATTAAAAAACATCATTCCGGCAATATTTCTATCCAAACCGGGTTGAAATAGGCCGTGAAATAGAGAAAAATATTTTAGTCCCGAATTCCGTTCCTATCCGACCCTAGCTAGAAAATACAAAAAAAAAAAATAAAATAAAAAGAAAGCAAAAAAATAAAAAGAAATCATTCCGGCAATATTTCTATCCAAACCGAGGTGAGATAGGTTGAGAAGGACAGAAAAAAAAAAAAATTTCCCGAATTCCGTTCCTATCCGACCCTAGCTAGAAAATTCGAAAAAAATTGCCAAAAAAATTGAAAAACTTCATTCCTTTATTATTTCTAACCAAACCAGGTTGAGATAGTTCTAGAAAGAGAAAAAAAAAATTTTGAGTCTCGAATTCCGTTCCCATCCAACCCTATCTAGAAAATACAAAAAAAAAAAAAAAAAAAAAAAAGCAAAAAATTTCAAAAAATTAAAAGACATCATTCTGGCCATATTTCTATCCAAACCGAGTAGAAAGATGCAGGGAAAGAGGGAAAAAAAATTTTAGTCACGAATTCTGTTCCTATCCGACCCTAGTTAGAAAATTCCAAAACAAATAGCAAAAATATTCAAAAAAATTAAAAAACTTCATTCCAGCTTTACTTTTATCCGAACTGGGTTGGAATAGGCCGAGAAAGAAAAAAAAATAAAAAATTTAGTCCCGAATTCCGTTCCTATCCGACCCTAGCTAGAAAATTCGAAAAAAATTGGCAAAAAAATTCGAGAAATTGAAAAACTTCATTCCTGCATTATTTCTAACCAAACCAGGTTGAGATAATTCTAGAAAGAGAAAGAAACGATTTGAGTCTCGAATTCCGTTCCCATCCGACCCTAGCTAGAAAATACAAATAATAAAAAAAAAAGAAAATCAAAAAATTTCAAAAAATTAAAAGACATCATTCTGGCCATATTCCTATCCAAACCGAGTTGAAATAGGCAGGGAAAGAGGGAAAAAAAATTTTAGTCTGAATTCTGTTCCTATCCAACCCTAGCTTCGAAAATTCCAAAACAAATAGCAAAAAAATTCAAAAAAATTAAAAAACTTCATTCCGGCATTACTTTTATCCGAACTGGGTTGTAATAGGCCGAGAAAGAGAAAAAAAATAATAATTTAGTCCCGAATTCCGTTCCTATCCGACCCTAGGTAGAAAATACAAAAAAAAATATAGCAAAAAAATTCAAAAAATTAAAAAACATCATTCCGGCAATATTTCTATCCAAACCGGGTTGAAATAGGCCGTGAAATAGAGAAAAAAGATTTAGTCCCGAATTCCGTTCCTATCCGACCCTAGCTAGAAAATACAAAAAAAAAAATAAAATAAAAAGAAAGCAAAAAAATAAAAAGAAATCATTCCGACAATATTTCTATCCAAACCGAGGTGAGATGGGCTGAGAAGGACAGAAAAAATTTATATTTCCCGAATTCCGACCCTAGCTAGAAAATTCGAAAAAAATTGGCAAAAAAATTCAAGAAATTGAAAAACTTCATTCCTGCATTATTTCTAACCAAACCAGGTTGAGATAGTTTTAGAAAGAGAAAAAAAAATTTGAGTCTCGAATTTCGTTCCCATCCGACCCTAGCTAGAAAATTCAAATAATAAAAAATAAAAAAATAAAAACAAAAAATTTCAAAAAATTAAAAGACATCATTCTGGCCATATTTCTATCCAAACCGAGTTGAAATAGGCAGGGAAAGAGGGAAAAAAAATTTTAGTCACGAATTCTGTTCCTATCCGACCCTAGCTAGAAAATTCCAAAACAAATAGCAAAAAAATTCAAAAAATAGTAAAAAACTTCATTCTGGCTTTACTTTTATCCGAACTGGGTTGGAATAGGCCGAGAAAGAAAAAAGAAAAAAAATTTAGTCCCGAATTCCTTTCCCATCCGACCCTAGCTGGAAAATTAAAAAAAAAAAAAAAAGCAAAAAAATAAAAAGAAATCATTCCGGCAATATTTCTATCCAAACCGAGGTGAGATAGATTGAGAAGGACAGAAAAAAAAAAAATTTTCCCGAATTCCGTTCCTATCCGACCCTAGCTAGAAAATTCGAAAAAAATTGCCAAAAAAATTGAAAAACTTCATTCCTTTATTATTTCTAACCAAACCAGGTTGAGATAGTTCTAGAAAGAGAAAAAAAAAATTTTGAGTCTCGAATTCCGTTCCCATCCAACCCTATCTAGAAAATACAAAAAAAAAAAAAAAAAAAAAGCAAAAAATTTCAAAAAATTAAAAGACATCATTCTGGCCATATTTCTATCCAAACCGAGTAGAAAGAGGCAGGGAAAGAGGGAAAAAAAATTTTAGTCACGAATTCTGTTCCTATCCGACCCTAGTTAGAAAATTCCAAAACAAATAGCAAAAAAATTCAAAAAAATTAAAAAACTTCATTCCAGCTTTACTTTTATCCGAACTGGGTTGGAATAGGCCGAGAAAGAAAAAAAAATAAAAAATTTAGTCCCGAATTCCGTTCCTATCCGACCCTAGCTAGAAAATTCGAAAAAAATTGGCAAAAAAATTCAAGAAATTGAAAAACTTCATTCCTGCAATATTTCTAACCAAACCAGGTTGAGATAGTTCTAGAAAGAGAAAGAAACGATTTGAGTCTCGAATTCCGTTCCCATCCGACCCTAGCTAGAAAATACAAATAATAAAAAAAAAAAAAAAAGCAAAAAATTTCAAAAAATTAAAAGACATCATTCTGGCCATATTCCTATCCAAACCGAGTTGAAATAGGCAGGGAAAGAGGGAAAAAAAATTTTAGTCTGAATTCTGTTCCTATCCAACCCTAGCTTCGAAAATTCCAAAACAAATAGCAAAAAAATTCAAAAAAATTAAAAAACTTCATTCCGGCATTACTTTTATCCGAACTGGGTTGTAATAGGCCGAGAAAGAGAAAAAAAATAATAATTTAGTCCCGAATTCCGTTCCTATCCGACCCTAGGTAGAAAATACAAAAAAAAATATAGCAAAAAAATTCAAAAAATTAAAAAACATCATTCCGGCAATATTTCTATCCAAACCGGGTTGAAATAGGCCGTGAAATAGAGAAAAATATTTTAGTCCCGAATTCCGTTCCTATCCGACCCTAGCTAGAAAATACAAAAAAATAAATAAAAATAAAAAGAAAGCAAAAAAATAAAAAGAAATCATTCCGGCAATATTTCTATCCAAACCGAGGTGAGATAGGTTGAGAAGGACAGAAAAAAAAAAAAAATTTCCCGAATTCCGTTCCTATCCGACCCTAGCTAGAAAATTCGAAAAAAATTGCCAAAAAAATTGAAAAACTTTATTCCTTTATTATTTCTAACCAAACCAGGTTGAGATAGTTCTAGAAAGAGAAAAAAAAAATTTTGAGTCTCGAATTCCGTTCCCATCCAACCCTATCTAGAAAATACAAAAAAAAAAAAAAAAAAAAAAGCAAAAAATTTCAAAAAATTAAAAGACATCATTCTGGCCATATTTCTATCCAAACCGAGTAGAAAGAGGCAGGGAAAGAGGGAAAAAAAATTTTAGTCACGAATTCTGTTCCTATCCGACCCTAGTTAGAAAATTCCAAAACAAATAGCAAAAAAATTCAAAAAAATTAAAAAACTTCATTCCAGCTTTACTTTTATCCGAACTGGGTTGGAATAGGCCGAGAAAGAAAAAAAAATAAAAAATTTAGTCCCGAATTCCGTTCCTATCCGACCCTAGCTAGAAAATTCGAAAAAAATTGGCAAAAAAATTCAAGAAATTGAAAAACTTCATTCCTGCAATATTTCTAACCAAACCAGGTTGAGATAGTTCTAGAAAGAGAAAGAAACGATTTGAGTCTCGAATTCCGTTCCCATCCGACCCTAGCTAGAAAATACAAATAATAATAAAAAAAAAAAAGCAAAAAATTTCAAAAAATTAAAAGACATCATTCTGGCCATATTCCTATCCAAACCGAGTTGAAATAGGCAGGGAAAGAGGGAAAAAAAATTTTAGTCTGAATTCTGTTCCTATCCAACCCTAGCTTCGAAAATTCCAAAACAAATAGCAAAAAAATTCAAAAAAATTAAAAAACTTCATTCCGGCATTACTTTTATCCGAACTGGGTTGTAATAGGCCGAGAAAGAGAAAAAAAATAATAATTTAGTCCCGAATTCCGTTCCTATCCGACCCTAGGTAGAAAATACAAAAAAAAATATAGCAAAAAAATTAAAAAATTAAAAAACATCATTCCGGCAATATTTCTATCCAAACCGGGTTGAAATAGGCCGTGAAATAGAGAAAAATATTTTAGTCCCGAATTCCGTTCCTATCCGACCCTAGCTAGAAAATACAAAAAAAAAAATAAAAATAAAAAGAAAGCAAAAAAATAAAAAGAAATCATTCCGGCAATATTTCTATCCAAACCGAGGTGAGATAGGTTGAGAAGGACAGAAAAAAAAAAAAATTTCCCGAATTCCGTTCCTATCCGACCCTAGCTAGAAAATTCGAAAAAAATTGCCAAAAAAAATTAAAAACTTTATTCCTTTATTATTTCTAACCAAACCAGGTTGAGATAGTTCTAGAAAGAGAAAAAAAAAATTTTGAGTCTCGAATTCCGTTCCCATCCAACCCTATCTAGAAAATACAAAAAAAAAAAAAAAAAAAAAAGCAAAAAATTTCAAAAAATTAAAAGACATCATTCTGGCCATATTTCTATCCAAACCGAGTAGAAAGAGGCAGGGAAAGAGGGAAAAAAAATTTTAGTCACGAATTCTGTTCCTATCCGACCCTAGTTAGAAAATTCCAAAACAAATAGCAAAAAAATTCAAAAAAATTAAAAAACTTCATTCCAGCTTTACTTTTATCCGAACTGGGTTGGAATAGGCCGAGAAAGAAAAAAAAATAAAAAATTTAGTCCCGAATTCCGTTCCTATCCGACCCTAGCTAGAAAATTCGAAAAAAATTGGCAAAAAAATTCAAGAAATTGAAAAACTTCATTCCTGCATTATTTCTAACCAAACCAGGTTGAGATAGTTCTAGAAAGAGAAAGAAACGATTTGAGTCTCGAATTCCGTTCCCATCCGACCCTAGCTAGAAAATACAAATAATAAAAAAAAAAGAAAAGCAAAAAATTTCAAAAAATTAAAAGACATCATTCTGGCCATATTCCTATCCAAACCGAGTTGAAATAGGCAGGGAAAGAGGGAAAAAAAATTTTAGTCTGAATTCTGTTCCTATCCAACCCTAGCTTCGAAAATTCCAAAACAAATAGCAAAAAAATTCAAAAAAATTAAAAAACTTCATTCCGGCATTACTTTTATCCGAACTGGGTTGTAATAGGCCGAGAAAGAGAAAAAAAATAATAATTTAGTCCCGAATTCCGTTCCTATCCGACCCTAGGTAGAAAATACAAAAAAAAATATAGCAAAAAAATTCAAAAAATTAAAAAACATCATTCCGGCAATATTTCTATCCAAACCGGGTTGAAATAGGCCGTGAAATAGAGAAAAATATTTTAGTCCCGAATTCCGTTCCTATCCGACCCTAGCTAGAAAATACAAAAAAATAAAATAAAATAAAAAGAAAGCAAAAAAATAAAAAGAAATCATTCCGGCAATATTTCTATCCAAACCGAGGTGAGATAGGTTGAGAAGGACAGAAAAAAAAAAAAAATTTCCCGAATTCCGTTCCTATCCGACCCTAGCTAGAAAATTCGAAAAAAATTGCCAAAAAAATTGAAAAACTTCATTCCTTTATTATTTCTAACCAAACCAGGTTGAGATAGTTCTAGAAAGAGAAAAAAAAAATTTTGAGTCTCGAATTCCGTTCCCATCCAACCCTATCTAGAAAATACAAAAAAAAAAAAAAAAAAAAGCAAAAAATTTCAAAAAATTAAAAGACATCATTCTGGCCATATTTCTATCCAAACCGAGTAGAAAGAGGCAGGGAAAGAGGGAAAAAAAATTTTAGTCACGAATTCTGTTCCTATCCGACCCTAGTTAGAAAATTCCAAAACAAATAGCAAAAAAATTCAAAAAAATTAAAAAACTTCATTCCAGCTTTACTTTTATCCGAACTGGGTTGGAATAGGCCGAGAAAGAAAAAAAAATAAAAAATTTAGTCCCGAATTCCGTTCCTATCCGACCCTAGCTAGAAAATTCGAAAAAAATTGGCAAAAAAATTCAAGAAATTGAAAAACTTCATTCCTGCAATATTTCTAACCAAACCAGGTTGAGATAGTTCTAGAAAGAGAAAGAAACGATTTGAGTCTCGAATTCCGTTCCCATCCGACCCTAGCTAGAAAATACAAATAATAAAAAAAAAAAAAAAGCAAAAAATTTCAAAAAATTAAAAGACATCATTCTGGCCATATTCCTATCCAAACCGAGTTGAAATAGGCAGGGAAAGAGGGAAAAAAAATTTTAGTCTGAATTCTGTTCCTATCCAACCCTAGCTTCGAAAATTCCAAAACAAATAGCAAAAAAATTCAAAAAAATTAAAAAACTTCATTCCGGCATTACTTTTATCCGAACTGGGTTGTAATAGGCCGAGAAAGAGAAAAAAAATAATAATTTAGTCCCGAATTCCGTTCCTATCCGACCCTAGGTAGAAAATACAAAAAAAAATATAGCAAAAAAATTCAAAAAATTAAAAAACATCATTCCGGCGAAATTTCTATCCAAACCGGGTTGAAATAGGCCGTGAAATAGAGAAAAATATTTTAGTCCCGAATTCCGTTCCTATCCGACCCTAGCTAGAAAATACAAAAAAAAAAATAAAAATAAAAAGAAAGCAAAAAAATAAAAAGAAATCATTCCGGCAATATTTCTATCCAAACCGAGGTGAGATAGGTTGAGAAGGACAGAAAAAAAAAAAAATTTCCCGAATTCCGTTCCTATCCGACCCTAGCTAGAAAATTCGAAAAAAATTGCCAAAAAAATTGAAAAACTTTATTCCTTTATTATTTCTAACCAAACCAGGTTGAGATAGTTCTAGAAAGAGAAAAAAAAAATTTTGAGTCTCGAATTCCGTTCCCATCCAACCCTATCTAGAAAATACAAAAAAAAAAAAAAAAAAAAAAAAAGCAAAAAATTTCAAAAAATTAAAAGACATCATTCTGGCCATATTTCTATCCAAACCGAGTAGAAAGAGGCAGGGAAAGAGGGAAAAAAAATTTTAGTCACGAATTCTGTTCCTATCCGACCCTAGTTAGAAAATTCCAAAACAAATAGCAAAAAAATTCAAAAAAATTAAAAAACTTCATTCCAGCTTTACTTTTATCCGAACTGGGTTGGAATAGGCCGAGAAAGAAAAAAAAATAAAAAATTTAGTCCCGAATTCCGTTCCTATCCGACCCTAGCTAGAAAATTCGAAAAAAATTGGCAAAAAAATTCAAGAAATTGAAAAACTTCATTCCTGCATTATTTCTAACCAAACCAGGTTGAGATAGTTCTAGAAAGAGAAAGAAACGATTTGAGTCTCGAATTCCGTTCCCATCCGACCCTAGCTAGAAAATACAAATAATAAAAAAAAAAGAAAAGCAAAAAATTTCAAAAAATTAAAAGACATCATTCTGGCCATATTCCTATCCAAACCGAGTTGAAATAGGCAGGGAAAGAGGGAAAAAAAATTTTAGTCTGAATTCTGTTCCTATCCAACCCTAGCTTCGAAAATTCCAAAACAAATAGCAAAAAAATTCAAAAAAATTAAAAAACTTCATTCCGGCATTACTTTTATCCGAACTGGGTTGTAATAGGCCGAGAAAGAGAAAAAAAATAATAATTTAGTCCCGAATTCCGTTCCTATCCGACCCTAGGTAGAAAATACAAAAAAAAATATAGCAAAAAAATTCAAAAAATTAAAAAACATCATTCCGGCAATATTTCTATCCAAACCGGGTTGAAATAGGCCGTGAAATAGAGAAAAATATTTTAGTCCCGAATTCCGTTCCTATCCGACCCTAGCTAGAAAATACAAAAAAATAAAATAAAATAAAAAGAAAGCAAAAAAATAAAAAGAAATCATTCCGGCAATATTTCTATCCAAACCGAGGTGAGATAGGTTGAGAAGGACAGAAAAAAAAAAAAAATTTCCCGAATTCCGTTCCTATCCGACCCTAGCTAGAAAATTCGAAAAAAATTGCCAAAAAAATTGAAAAACTTCATTCCTTTATTATTTCTAACCAAACCAGGTTGAGATAGTTCTAGAAAGAGAAAAAAAAAAATTTGAGTCTCGAATTCCGTTCCCATCCAACCCTATCTAGAAAATACAAAAAAAAAAAAAAAAAAAAAGCAAAAAATTTCAAAAAATTAAAAGACATCATTCTGGCCATATTTCTATCCAAACCGAGTAGAAAGAGGCAGGGAAAGAGGGAAAAAAAATTTTAGTCACGAATTCTGTTCCTATCCGACCCTAGTTAGAAAATTCCAAAACAAATAGCAAAAAAATTCAAAAAAATTAAAAAACTTCATTCCAGCTTTACTTTTATCCGAACTGGGTTGGAATAGGCCGAGAAAGAAAAAAAAATAAAAAATTTAGTCCCGAATTCCGTTCCTATCCGACCCTAGCTAGAAAATTCGAAAAAAATTGGCAAAAAAATTCAAGAAATTGAAAAACTTCATTCCTGCAATATTTCTAACCAAACCAGGTTGAGATAGTTCTAGAAAGAGAAAGAAACGATTTGAGTCTCGAATTCCGTTCCCATCCGACCCTAGCTAGAAAATACAAATAATAAAAAAAAAAAAAAAGCAAAAAATTTCAAAAAATTAAAAGACATCATTCTGGCCATATTCCTATCCAAACCGAGTTGAAATAGGCAGGGAAAGAGGGAAAAAAAATTTTAGTCTGAATTCTGTTCCTATCCAACCCTAGCTTCGAAAATTCCAAAACAAATAGCAAAAAAATTCAAAAAAATTAAAAAACTTCATTCCGGCATTACTTTTATCCGAACTGGGTTGTAATAGGCCGAGAAAGAGAAAAAAAATAATAATTTAGTCCCGAATTCCGTTCCTATCCGACCCTAGGTAGAAAATACAAAAAAAAATATAGCAAAAAAATTCAAAAAATTAAAAAACATCATTCCGGCAATATTTCTATCCAAACCGGGTTGAAATAGGCCGTGAAATAGAGAAAAATATTTTAGTCCCGAATTCCGTTCCTATCCGACCCTAGCTAGAAAATACAAAAAAAAAAATAAAAATAAAAAGAAAGCAAAAAAATAAAAAGAAATCATTCCGGCAATATTTCTATCCAAACCGAGGTGAGATAGGTTGAGAAGGACAGAAAAAAAAAAAAATTTCCCGAATTCCGTTCCTATCCGACCCTAGCTAGAAAATTCGAAAAAAATTGCCAAAAAAATTGAAAAACTTCATTCCTTTATTATTTCTAACCAAACCAGGTTGAGACAGTTCTAGAAAGAGAAAAAAAAAATTTTGAGTCTCGAATTCCGTTCCCATCCAACCCTATCTAGAAAATACAAAAAAAAAAAAAAAAAAAAAAAAGCAAAATATTTCAAAAAATTAAAAGACATCATTCTGGCCATATTTCTATCCAAACCGAGTAGAAAGAGGCAGGGAAAGAGGGAAAAAAAATTTTAGTCACGAATTCTGTTCCTATCCGACCCTAGTTAGAAAATTCCAAAACAAATAGCAAAAAAATTCAAAAAAATTAAAAAACTTCATTCCAGCTTTACTTTTATCCGAACTGGGTTGGAATAGGCCGAGAAAGAAAAAAAAATAAAAAATTTAGTCCCGAATTCCGTTCCTATCCGACCCTAGCTAGAAAATTCGAAAAAAATTGGCAAAAAAATTCAAGAAATTGAAAAACTTCATTCCTGCATTATTTCTAACCAAACCAGGTTGAGATAGTTCTAGAAAGAGAAAGAAACGATTTGAGTCTCGAATTCCGTTCCCATCCGACCCTAGCTAGAAAATACAAATAATAAAAAAAAAAGAAAAGCAAAAAATTTCAAAAAATTAAAAGACATCATTCTGGCCATATTCCTATCCAAACCGAGTTGAAATAGGCAGGGAAAGAGGGAAAAAAAATTTTAGTCTGAATTCTGTTCCTATCCAACCCTAGCTTCGAAAATTCCAAAACAAATAGCAAAAAAATTCAAAAAAATTAAAAAACTTCATTCCGGCATTACTTTTATCCGAACTGGGTTGTAATAGGCCGAGAAAGAGAAAAAAAATAATAATTTAGTCCCGAATTCCGTTCCTATCCGACCCTAGGTAGAAAATACAAAAAAAAATATAGCAAAAAAATTCAAAAAATTAAAAAACATCATTCCGGCAATATTTCTATCCAAACCGGGTTGAAATAGGCCGTGAAATAGAGAAAAATATTTTAGTCCCGAATTCCGTTCCTATCCGACCCTAGCTAGAAAATACAAAAAAATAAAATAAAATAAAAAGAAAGCAAAAAAATAAAAAGAAATCATTCCGGCAATATTTCTATCCAAACCGAGGTGAGATAGGTTGAGAAGGACAGAAAAAAAAAAAAAATTTCCCGAATTCCGTTCCTATCCGACCCTAGCTAGAAAATTCGAAAAAAATTGCCAAAAAAATTGAAAAACTTCATTCCTTTATTATTTCTAACCAAACCAGGTTGAGATAGTTCTAGAAAGAGAAAAAAAAAATTTTGAGTCTCGAATTCCGTTCCCATCCAACCCTATCTAGAAAATACAAAAAAAAAAAAAAAAAAAAAAAGCAAAAAATTTCAAAAAATTAAAAGACATCATTCTGGCCATATTTCTATCCAAACCGAGTAGAAAGAGGCAGGGAAAGAGGGAAAAAAAATTTTAGTCACGAATTCTGTTCCTATCCGACCCTAGTTAGAAAATTCCAAAACAAATAGCAAAAAAATTCAAAAAAATTAAAAAACTTCATTCCAGCTTTACTTTTATCCGAACTGGGTTGGAATAGGCCGAGAAAGAAAAAAAAATAAAAAATTTAGTCCCTAATTCCGTTCCTATCCGACCCTAACTAGAAAATTCGAAAAAAATTGGCAAAAAAATTCAAGAAATTGAAAAACTTCATTCCTGCATTATTTCTAACCAAACCAGGTTGAGATAGTTCTAGAAAGAGAAAGAAACGATTTGAGTCTCGAATTCCGTTCCCATCCGACCCTAACTAGAAAATACAAATAATAAAAAAAAAAAAAAAGCAAAAAATTTCAAAAAATTAAAAGACATCATTCTGGCCATATTCCTATCCAAACCGAGTTGAAACAGGCAGGGAAAGCGGGAAAAAAAATTTTAGTCTGAATTCTGTTCCTATCCAACCCTAGCTTCGAAAATTCCAAAACAAATAGCAAAAAAATTCAAAAAAATTAAAAAACTTCATTCCGGCATTACTTTTATCCGAACTGGGTTGTAATAGGCCGAGAAAGAGAAAAAAAATAATAATTTAGTCCCGAATTCCGTTCCTATCCGACCCTAGGTAGAAAATACAAAAAAAAATATAGCAAAAAAATTCAAAAAATTAAAAAACATCATTCCGGCAATATTTCTATCCAAACCGGGTTGAAATAGGCCGTGAAATAGAGAAAAAAAATTTAGTCCCGAATTCCGTTCCTATCCGACCCTAGCTAGAAAATACAAAAAAAAAAATAAAATAAAAAGAAAGCAAAAAAATAAAAAGAAATCATTCCGGCAATATTTCTATCCAAACCGAGGTGAGATGGGCTGAGAAGGACAGAAAAAATTTATATTTCCCGAATTCCGTTCCTATCCGACCCTAGCTAGAAAATTCGAAAAAAATTGCCAAAAAAATTGAAAAACTTCATTCCTTTATTATTTCTAACCAAACCAGGTTGAGATAGTTCTAGAAAGAGAAAAAAAAAATTTTGAGTCTCGAATTCCGTTCCCATCCAACCCTAGCTAGAAAATACAAAAAAAAAAAAAAAAAAACAAAAAAAAAAAGCAAAAAATTTCAAAAAATTAAAAGACATCATTCTGGCCATATTTCTATCCAAACCGAGTTGAAAGAGGCAGGGAAAGAGGGAAAAAAAATTTTAGTCACGAATTCTGTTCCTATCCGACCCTAGTTAGAAAATTCCAAAACAAATAGCAAAAAAATTCAAAAAAATTAAAAAACTTCATTCCAGCTTTACTTTTATCCGAACTGGGTTGGAATAGTCCGAGAAAGAAAAAAAAATAAAAAATTTAGTCCCGAATTCCGTTCCCATCCGACCCTAGGTAGAAAGTACAAAAAAAAAATTGCAAAAAAATTAAAAAAATCATTCTGGCAATATTTCTATCCAAACTAGGTTGAAATACGCCGTGAAATAGAAAAAAAAATTTTAGTCCCAAATTCCGTTCCTATCTGACCCTAGCTAGAAAATTCCAAAAAAAAAAGCAAAAAAAAAAAAAAAAAAAAAAATCATTTCGGCAATATGTCTATCCAAACCGAGGTGAGATAGGCTGAGAAAGAGAAAAAAAAAAATATTTCCCGAATTCCGTTCCTATCCGACCCTAGCTAGAAAATTCGAAAAAAATTGGCAAAAAAATTCAAGAAATTGAAAAACTTCATTCCTGCATTATATCTAACCAAACCAGGTTGAGATAGTTCTAGAAAGAGAAAAAAAAGTTTGAGTCTCGAATTCCGTTCCCATCCGACCCTAGCTAGAAAATACAAATAATAAAAAAAAAAAAAAAAAAAGCAAAAATTTCAAAAAATTAAAAGACATCATTCTGGCCATATTTCGTTTCAAACCGAGATGAAATAGGCAGGGAAAGAGGGAAAAAAAATTTTAGTCCGAATTCTGTTCCTATCCAATCCTAGCTTCGAAAATTCCAAAACAAATAGTAAAAAAATTCAAAAAAATTAAAGAACTTCATTCCGGCTTTACTTTTGTCTGAACTGGGTTGGAATAGGCCGAGAAAGAAAAAAAAAAAAAAAAATTTAGTCCCGAATTCCGTTCCTATCTAACCCTAGCTAGAATATTCCAAAAAAAAAAGCAAAAAAAAAAAAAAAAAAATCATTCCGGCAATATGTCTATCCAAACCGAGGTGAGATAGGCCGAGAAAGAGAAAAAAAAAATATTTCCCGAATTCCGTTCCTATCCGACCCTAGCTAGAAAATTCGAAAAAAATTGGCAAAAAAATTCAAGAAATTGAAAAACTTCATTCCTGCATTATTTCTAACCAAACCAGGTTGAGATAGTTCTAGAAAGAGAAAGAAACGATTTGAGTCTCGAATTCCGTTCCCATCCGACCCTAGCTAGAAAATACAAATAATAAAAAAAAAAAAAAAGCAAAAAATTTCAAAAAATTAAAAGACATCATTCTGGCCATATTCCTATCCAAACCGAGTTGAAATAGGCAGGGAAAGAGGGAAAAAAAATTTTAGTCTGAATTCTGTTCCTATCCAACCCTAGCTTCGAAAATTCCAAAACAAATAGCAAAAAAATTCAAAAAAATTAAAAAACTTCATTCCGGCATTACTTTTATCCGAACTGGGTTGTAATAGGCCGAGAAAGAGAAAAAAAATAATAATTTAGTCCCGAATTCCGTTCCTATCCGACCCTAGGTAGAAAATACAAAAAAAAATATAGCAAAAAAATTCAAAAAATTAAAAAACTTCATTCCGGCAATATTTCTATCCAAACCGGGTTGAAATAGGCCGTGAAATAGAGAAAAAAATTTTAGTCCCGAATTCCGTTCCTATCCGACCCTAGCTAGAAAATACAAAAAAAAAAATAAAATAAAAAGAAAGCAAAAATATAAAAAGAAATCATTCCGGCAATATTTCTATCCAAACCGAGGTGAGATGGGCTGAGAAGGACAGAAAAAATTTATATTTCCCGAATTCCGTTCCTATCCGACCCTAGCTAGAAAATTCGAAAAAAATTGCCAAAAAAATTGAAAAACTTCATTCCTTTATTATTTCTAACCAAACCAGGTTGAGATAGTTCTAGAAAGAGAAAAAAAAAATTTTGAGTCTCGAATTCCGTTCCCATCCAACCCTAGCTAGAAAATACAAAAAAAAAAAAAAAAAAAAAAAAAAAAGCAAAAAATTTCAAAAAATTAAAAGACATCATTCTGGCCATATTTCTATCCAAACCGAGTTGAAAGAGGCAGGGAAAGAGGGAAAAAAAATTTTAGTCACGAATTCTGTTCCTATCCGACCCTAGTTAGAAAATTCCAAAACAAATAGCAAAAAAATTCAAAAAAATTAAAAAACTTCATTCCGGCATTACTTTTATCCGAACTGGGTTGTAATAGGCCGAGAAAGAGAAAAAAAATAATAATTTAGTCCCGAATTCCGTTCCTATCCGACCCTAGGTAGAAAATACAAAAAAAAATATAGCAAAAAAATTCAAAAAATTAAAAAACATCATTCCGGCAATATTTCTATCCAAACCGGGTTGAAATAGGCCGTGAAATAGAGAAAAATATTTTAGTCCCGAATTCCGTTCCTATCCGACCCTAGCTAGAAAATACAAAAAAATAAAATAAAATAAAAAGAAAGCAAAAAAATAAAAAGAAATCATTCCGGCAATATTTCTATCCAAACCGAGGTGAGATAGGTTGAGAAGGACAGAAAAAAAAAAAAAATTTCCCGAATTCCGTTCCTATCCGACCCTAGCTAGAAAATTCGAAAAAAATTGCCAAAAAAATTGAAAAACTTCATTCCTTTATTATTTCTAACCAAACCAGGTTGAGATAGTTCTAGAAAGAGAAAAAAAAAATTTTGAGTCTCGAATTCCGTTCCCATCCAACCCTATCTAGAAAATACAAAAAAAAAAAAAAAAAAAAGCAAAAAATTTCAAAAAATTAAAAGACATCATTCTGGCCATATTTCTATCCAAACCGAGTAGAAAGAGGCAGGGAAAGAGGGAAAAAAAATTTTAGTCACGAATTCTGTTCCTATCCGACCCTAGTTAGAAAATTCCAAAACAAATAGCAAAAAAATTCAAAAAAATTAAAAAACTTCATTCCAGCTTTACTTTTATCCGAACTGGGTTGGAATAGGCCGAGAAAGAAAAAAAAATAAAAAATTTAGTCCCGAATTCCGTTCCTATCCGACCCTAGCTAGAAAATTCGAAAAAAATTGGCAAAAAAATTCAAGAAATTGAAAAACTTCATTCCTGCAATATTTCTAACCAAACCAGGTTGAGATAGTTCTAGAAAGAGAAAGAAACGATTTGAGTCTCGAATTCCGTTCCCATCCGACCCTAGCTAGAAAATACAAATAATAAAAAAAAAAAAAAAGCAAAAAATTTCAAAAAATTAAAAGACATCATTCTGGCCATATTCCTATCCAAACCGAGTTGAAATAGGCAGGGAAAGAGGGAAAAAAAATTTTAGTCTGAATTCTGTTCCTATCCAACCCTAGCTTCGAAAATTCCAAAACAAATAGCAAAAAAATTCAAAAAAATTAAAAAACTTCATTCCGGCATTACTTTTATCCGAACTGGGTTGTAATAGGCCGAGAAAGAGAAAAAAAATAATAATTTAGTCCCGAATTCCGTTCCTATCCGACCCTAGGTAGAAAATACAAAAAAAAATATAGCAAAAAAATTCAAAAAATTAAAAAACATCATTCCGGCGAAATTTCTATCCAAACCGGGTTGAAATAGGCCGTGAAATAGAGAAAAATATTTTAGTCCCGAATTCCGTTCCTATCCGACCCTAGCTAGAAAATACAAAAAAAAAAATAAAAATAAAAAGAAAGCAAAAAAATAAAAAGAAATCATTCCGGCAATATTTCTATCCAAACCGAGGTGAGATAGGTTGAGAAGGACAGAAAAAAAAAAAAATTTCCCGAATTCCGTTCCTATCCGACCCTAGCTAGAAAATTCGAAAAAAATTGCCAAAAAAATTGAAAAACTTTATTCCTTTATTATTTCTAACCAAACCAGGTTGAGATAGTTCTAGAAAGAGAAAAAAAAAATTTTGAGTCTCGAATTCCGTTCCCATCCAACCCTATCTAGAAAATACAAAAAAAAAAAAAAAAAAAAAAAAAGCAAAAAATTTCAAAAAATTAAAAGACATCATTCTGGCCATATTTCTATCCAAACCGAGTAGAAAGAGGCAGGGAAAGAGGGAAAAAAAATTTTAGTCACGAATTCTGTTCCTATCCGACCCTAGTTAGAAAATTCCAAAACAAATAGCAAAAAAATTCAAAAAAATTAAAAAACTTCATTCCAGCTTTACTTTTATCCGAACTGGGTTGGAATAGGCCGAGAAAGAAAAAAAAATAAAAAATTTAGTCCCGAATTCCGTTCCTATCCGACCCTAGCTAGAAAATTCGAAAAAAATTGGCAAAAAAATTCAAGAAATTGAAAAACTTCATTCCTGCATTATTTCTAACCAAACCAGGTTGAGATAGTTCTAGAAAGAGAAAGAAACGATTTGAGTCTCGAATTCCGTTCCCATCCGACCCTAGCTAGAAAATACAAATAATAAAAAAAAAAGAAAAGCAAAAAATTTCAAAAAATTAAAAGACATCATTCTGGCCATATTCCTATCCAAACCGAGTTGAAATAGGCAGGGAAAGAGGGAAAAAAAATTTTAGTCTGAATTCTGTTCCTATCCAACCCTAGCTTCGAAAATTCCAAAACAAATAGCAAAAAAATTCAAAAAAATTAAAAAACTTCATTCCGGCATTACTTTTATCCGAACTGGGTTGTAATAGGCCGAGAAAGAGAAAAAAAATAATAATTTAGTCCCGAATTCCGTTCCTATCCGACCCTAGGTAGAAAATACAAAAAAAAATATAGCAAAAAAATTCAAAAAATTAAAAAACATCATTCCGGCAATATTTCTATCCAAACCGGGTTGAAATAGGCCGTGAAATAGAGAAAAATATTTTAGTCCCGAATTCCGTTCCTATCCGACCCTAGCTAGAAAATACAAAAAAATAAAATAAAATAAAAAGAAAGCAAAAAAATAAAAAGAAATCATTCCGGCAATATTTCTATCCAAACCGAGGTGAGATAGGTTGAGAAGGACAGAAAAAAAAAAAAAATTTCCCGAATTCCGTTCCTATCCGACCCTAGCTAGAAAATTCGAAAAAAATTGCCAAAAAAATTGAAAAACTTCATTCCTTTATTATTTCTAACCAAACCAGGTTGAGATAGTTCTAGAAAGAGAAAAAAAAAAATTTGAGTCTCGAATTCCGTTCCCATCCAACCCTATCTAGAAAATACAAAAAAAAAAAAAAAAAAAAGCAAAAAATTTCAAAAAATTAAAAGACATCATTCTGGCCATATTTCTATCCAAACCGAGTAGAAAGAGGCAGGGAAAGAGGGAAAAAAAATTTTAGTCACGAATTCTGTTCCTATCCGACCCTAGTTAGAAAATTCCAAAACAAATAGCAAAAAAATTCAAAAAAATTAAAAAACTTCATTCCAGCTTTACTTTTATCCGAACTGGGTTGGAATAGGCCGAGAAAGAAAAAAAAATAAAAAATTTAGTCCCGAATTCCGTTCCTATCCGACCCTAGCTAGAAAATTCGAAAAAAATTGGCAAAAAAATTCAAGAAATTGAAAAACTTCATTCCTGCAATATTTCTAACCAAACCAGGTTGAGATAGTTCTAGAAAGAGAAAGAAACGATTTGAGTCTCGAATTCCGTTCCCATCCGACCCTAGCTAGAAAATACAAATAATAAAAAAAAAAAAAAAGCAAAAAATTTCAAAAAATTAAAAGACATCATTCTGGCCATATTCCTATCCAAACCGAGTTGAAATAGGCAGGGAAAGAGGGAAAAAAAATTTTAGTCTGAATTCTGTTCCTATCCAACCCTAGCTTCGAAAATTCCAAAACAAATAGCAAAAAAATTCAAAAAAATTAAAAAACTTCATTCCGGCATTACTTTTATCCGAACTGGGTTGTAATAGGCCGAGAAAGAGAAAAAAAATAATAATTTAGTCCCGAATTCCGTTCCTATCCGACCCTAGGTAGAAAATACAAAAAAAAATATAGCAAAAAAATTCAAAAAATTAAAAAACATCATTCCGGCAATATTTCTATCCAAACCGGGTTGAAATAGGCCGTGAAATAGAGAAAAATATTTTAGTCCCGAATTCCGTTCCTATCCGACCCTAGCTAGAAAATACAAAAAAAAAAATAAAAATAAAAAGAAAGCAAAAAAATAAAAAGAAATCATTCCGGCAATATTTCTATCCAAACCGAGGTGAGATAGGTTGAGAAGGACAGAAAAAAAAAAAAATTTCCCGAATTCCGTTCCTATCCGACCCTAGCTAGAAAATTCGAAAAAAATTGCCAAAAAAATTGAAAAACTTCATTCCTTTATTATTTCTAACCAAACCAGGTTGAGACAGTTCTAGAAAGAGAAAAAAAAAATTTTGAGTCTCGAATTCCGTTCCCATCCAACCCTATCTAGAAAATACAAAAAAAAAAAAAAAAAAAAAAAGCAAAATATTTCAAAAAATTAAAAGACATCATTCTGGCCATATTTCTATCCAAACCGAGTAGAAAGAGGCAGGGAAAGAGGGAAAAAAAATTTTAGTCACGAATTCTGTTCCTATCCGACCCTAGTTAGAAAATTCCAAAACAAATAGCAAAAAAATTCAAAAAAATTAAAAAACTTCATTCCAGCTTTACTTTTATCCGAACTGGGTTGGAATAGGCCGAGAAAGAAAAAAAAATAAAAAATTTAGTCCCGAATTCCGTTCCTATCCGACCCTAGCTAGAAAATTCGAAAAAAATTGGCAAAAAAATTCAAGAAATTGAAAAACTTCATTCCTGCATTATTTCTAACCAAACCAGGTTGAGATAGTTCTAGAAAGAGAAAGAAACGATTTGAGTCTCGAATTCCGTTCCCATCCGACCCTAGCTAGAAAATACAAATAATAAAAAAAAAAGAAAAGCAAAAAATTTCAAAAAATTAAAAGACATCATTCTGGCCATATTCCTATCCAAACC
This sequence comes from Quercus tomentella, assembly GCA_028535165.1. NCBI lineage: Eukaryota > Viridiplantae > Streptophyta > Magnoliopsida > Fagales > Fagaceae > Quercus > Quercus tomentella. Next base: position 40,188,359 of record JAPQVY010000089.1, read on the forward strand.
GAGTTGAAATAGGCAGGGAAAGAGGGAAAAAAAATTTTAGTCTGAATTCTGTTCCTATCCAACCCTAGCTTCGAAAATTCCAAAACAAATAGCAAAAAAATTCAAAAAAATTAAAAAACTTCATTCCGGCATTACTTTTATCCGAACTGGGTTGTAATAGGCCGAGAAAGAGAAAAAAAATAATAATTTAGTCCCGAATTCCGTTCCTATCCGACCCTAGGTAGAAAATACAAAAAAAAATATAGCAAAAAAATTCAAAAAATTAAAAAACATCATTCCGGCAATATTTCTATCCAAACCGGGTTGAAATAGGCCGTGAAATAGAGAAAAATATTTTAGTCCCGAATTCCGTTCCTATCCGACCCTAGCTAGAAAATACAAAAAAATAAAATAAAATAAAAAGAAAGCAAAAAAATAAAAAGAAATCATTCCGGCAATATTTCTATCCAAACCGAGGTGAGATAGGTTGAGAAGGACAGAAAAAAAAAAAAAATTTCCCGAATTCCGTTCCTATCCGACCCTAGCTAGAAAATTCGAAAAAAATTGCCAAAAAAATTGAAAAACTTCATTCCTTTATTATTTCTAACCAAACCAGGTTGAGATAGTTCTAGAAAGAGAAAAAAAAAATTTTGAGTCTCGAATTCCGTTCCCATCCAACCCTATCTAGAAAATACAAAAAAAAAAAAAAAAAAAAAAAGCAAAAAATTTCAAAAAATTAAAAGACATCATTCTGGCCATATTTCTATCCAAACCGAGTAGAAAGAGGCAGGGAAAGAGGGAAAAAAAATTTTAGTCACGAATTCTGTTCCTATCCGACCCTAGTTAGAAAATTCCAAAACAAATAGCAAAAAAATTCAAAAAAATTAAAAAACTTCATTCCAGCTTTACTTTTATCCGAACTGGGTTGGAATAGGCCGAGAAAGAAAAAAAAATAAAAAATTTAGTCCCTAATTCCGTTCCTATCCGACCCTAACTAGAAAATTCGAAAAAAATTGGCAAAAAAATTCAAGAAATTGAAAAACTTCATTCCTGCATTATTTCTAACCAAACCAGGTTGAGATAGTTCTAGAAAGAGAAAGAAACGATTTGAGTCTCGAATTCCGTTCCCATCCGACCCTAACTAGAAAATACAAATAATAAAAAAAAAAAAAAAGCAAAAAATTTCAAAAAATTAAAAGACATCATTCTGGCCATATTCCTATCCAAACCGAGTTGAAATAGGCAGGGAAAGAGGGAAAAAAAATTTTAGTCTGAATTCTGTTCCTATCCAACCCTAGCTTCGAAAATTCCAAAACAAATAGCAAAAAAATTCAAAAAAATTAAAAAACTTCATTCCGGCATTACTTTTATCCGAACTGGGTTGTAATAGGCCGAGAAAGAGAAAAAAAATAATAATTTAGTCCCGAATTCCGTTCCTATCCGACCCTAGGTAGAAAATACAAAAAAAAATATAGCAAAAAAATTCAAAAAATTAAAAAACATCATTCCGGCAATATTTCTATCCAAACCGGGTTGAAATAGGCCGTGAAATAGAGAAAAAAAATTTAGTCCCGAATTCCGTTCCTATCCGACCCTAGCTAGAAAATACAAAAAAAAAAATAAAATAAAAAGAAAGCAAAAAAATAAAAAGAAATCATTCCGGCAATATTTCTATCCAAACCGAGGTGAGATGGGCTGAGAAGGACAGAAAAAATTTATATTTCCCGAATTCCGTTCCTATCCGACCCTAGCTAGAAAATTCGAAAAAAATTGCCAAAAAAATTGAAAAACTTCATTCCTTTATTATTTCTAACCAAACCAGGTTGAGATAGTTCTAGAAAGAGAAAAAAAAAATTTTGAGTCTCGAATTCCGTTCCCATCCAACCCTAGCTAGAAAATACAAAAAAAAAAAAAAAAAAAAAAAAAAAAAAAGCAAAAAATTTCAAAAAATTAAAAGACATCATTCTGGCCATATTTCTATCCAAACCGAGTTGAAAGAGGCAGGGAAAGAGGGAAAAAAAATTTTAGTCACGAATTCTGTTCCTATCCGACCCTAGTTAGAAAATTCCAAAACAAATAGCAAAAAAATTCAAAAAAATTAAAAAACTTCATTCCAGCTTTACTTTTATCCGAACTGGGTTGGAATAGTCCGAGAAAGAAAAAAAAATAAAAAATTTAGTCCCGAATTCCGTTCCCATCCGACCCTAGGTAGAAAGTACAAAAAAAAAATTGCAAAAAAATTAAAAAAATCATTCTGGCAATATTTCTATCCAAACTAGGTTGAAATACGCCGTGAAATAGAAAAAAAAATTTTAGTCCCAAATTCCGTTCCTATCTGACCCTAGCTAGAAAATTCCAAAAAAAAAAGCAAAAAAAAAAAAAAAAAAAAAAATCATTTCGGCAATATGTCTATCCAAACCGAGGTGAGATAGGCTGAGAAAGAGAAAAAAAAAAATATTTCCCGAATTCCGTTCCTATCCGACCCTAGCTAGAAAATTCGAAAAAAATTGGCAAAAAAATTCAAGAAATTGAAAAACTTCATTCCTGCATTATATCTAACCAAACCAGGTTGAGATAGTTCTAGAAAGAGAAAAAAAAGTTTGAGTCTCGAATTCCGTTCCCATCCGACCCTAGCTAGAAAATACAAATAATAAAAAAAAAAAAAAAAAAGCAAAAATTTCAAAAAATTAAAAGACATCATTCTGGCCATATTTCGTTTCAAACCGAGATGAAATAGGCAGGGAAAGAGGGAAAAAAAATTTTAGTCCGAATTCTGTTCCTATCCAATCCTAGCTTCGAAAATTCCAAAACAAATAGTAAAAAAATTCAAAAAAATTAAAGAACTTCATTCCGGCTTTACTTTTGTCTGAACTGGGTTGGAATAGGCCGAGAAAGAAAAAAAAAAAAAAAAATTTAGTCCCGAATTCCGTTCCTATCTAACCCTAGCTAGAATATTCCAAAAAAAAAAGCAAAAAAAAAAAAAAAAAAATCATTCCGGCAATATGTCTATCCAAACCGAGGTGAGATAGGCCGAGAAAGAGAAAAAAAAAATATTTCCCGAATTCCGTTCCTATCCGACCCTAGCTAGAAAATTCGAAAAAAATTGGCAAAAAAATTCAAGAAATTGAAAAACTTCATTCCTGCATTATTTCTAACCAAACCAGGTTGAGATAGTTCTAGAAAGAGAAAGAAACGATTTGAGTCTCGAATTCCGTTCCCATCCGACCCTAGCTAGAAAATACAAATAATAAAAAAAAAAAAAAAGCAAAAAATTTCAAAAAATTAAAAGACATCATTCTGGCCATATTCCTATCCAAACCGAGTTGAAATAGGCAGGGAAAGAGGGAAAAAAAATTTTAGTCTGAATTCTGTTCCTATCCAACCCTAGCTTCGAAAATTCCAAAACAAATAGCAAAAAAATTCAAAAAAATTAAAAAACTTCATTCCGGCATTACTTTTATCCGAACTGGGTTGTAATAGGCCGAGAAAGAGAAAAAAAATAATAATTTAGTCCCGAATTCCGTTCCTATCCGACCCTAGGTAGAAAATACAAAAAAAAATATAGCAAAAAAATTCAAAAAATTAAAAAACTTCATTCCGGCAATATTTCTATCCAAACCGGGTTGAAATAGGCCGTGAAATAGAGAAAAAAATTTTAGTCCCGAATTCCGTTCCTATCCGACCCTAGCTAGAAAATACAAAAAAAAAAATAAAATAAAAAGAAAGCAAAAATATAAAAAGAAATCATTCCGGCAATATTTCTATCCAAACCGAGGTGAGATGGGCTGAGAAGGACAGAAAAAATTTATATTTCCCGAATTCCGTTCCTATCCGACCCTAGCTAGAAAATTCGAAAAAAATTGCCAAAAAAATTGAAAAACTTCATTCCTTTATTATTTCTAACCAAACCAGGTTGAGATAGTTCTAGAAAGAGAAAAAAAAAATTTTGAGTCTCGAATTCCGTTCCCATCCAACCCTAGCTAGAAAATACAAAAAAAAAAAAAAAAAAAAAAAAAAAAAGCAAAAAATTTCAAAAAATTAAAAGACATCATTCTGGCCATATTTCTATCCAAACCGAGTTGAAAGAGGCAGGGAAAGAGGGAAAAAAAATTTTAGTCACGAATTCTGTTCCTATCCGACCCTAGTTAGAAAATTCCAAAACAAATAGCAAAAAAATTCAAAAAAATTAAAAAACTTCATTCCAGCTTTACTTTTATCCGAACTGGGTTGGAATAGTCCGAGAAAGAAAAAAAAATAAAAAATTTAGTCCCGAATTCCGTTCCCATCCGACCCTAGGTAGAAAGTACAAAAAAAAAATTGCAAAAAAATTAAAAAAATCATTCTGGCAATATTTCTATCCAAACTAGGTTGAAATACGCCGTGAAATAGAAAAAAAAATTTTAGTCCCAAATTCCGTTCCTATCTGACCCTAGCTAGAAAATTCCAAAAAAAAAAGCAAAAAAAAAAAAAAAAAAAAAAATCATTTCGGCAATATGTCTATCCAAACCGAGGTGAGATAGGCTGAGAAAGAGAAAAAAAAAAATATTTCCCGAATTCCGTTCCTATCCGACCCAAGCTAGAAAATTCGAAAAAAATTGGCAAAAAAATTCAAGAAATTGAAAAACTTCATTCCTGCATTATATCTAACCAAACCAGGTTGAGATAGTTCTAGAAAGAGAAAAAAAAGTTTGAGTCTCGAATTCCGTTCCCATCCGACCCTAGCTAGAAAATACAAATAATAAAAAAAAAAAAAAAAAAAGCAAAAATTTCAAAAAATTAAAAGACATCATTCTGGCCATATTTCGTTCCAAACCGAGATGAAATAGGCAGGGAAAGAGGGAAAAAAAATTTTAGTCCGAATTCTGTTCCTATCCAATCCTAGCTTCGAAAATTCCAAAACAAATAGCAAAAAAATTCACAAAAATTAAAGAACTTCATTCCGGCTTTACTTTTGTCTGAACTGGGTTGGAATAGGCCGAGAAAGAAAAAAAAAAAAAAATTTAGTCCCGAATTCCGTTCCTATCTAACCCTAGCTAGAATATTCCAAAAAAAAAAGCAAAAAAAAAAAAAAAAAAATCATTCCGGCAATATGTCTATCCAAACCGAGGTGAGATAGGCCGAGAAAGAGAAAAAAAAAATATTTCCCGAATTCCGTTCCTATCCGACCCTAGCTAGAAAATTCGAAAAAAATTGGCAAAAAAATTCAAGAAATTGAAAAACTTCATTCCTGCATTATTTCTAACCAAACCAGGTTGAGATAGTTCTAGAAAGAGAAAGAAACGATTTGAGTCTCGAATTCCGTTCCCATCCGACCCTAGCTAGAAAATACAAATAATAAAAAAAAAAAAAAGCAAAAAATTTCAAAAAATTAAAAGACATCATTCTGGCCATATTCCTATCCAAACCGAGTTGAAATAGGCAGGGAAAGAGGGAAAAAAAATTTTAGTCTGAATTCTGTTCCTATCCAACCCTAGCTTCGAAAATTCCAAAACAAATAGCAAAAAAATTCAAAAAAATTAAAAAACTTCATTCCGGCATTACTTTTATCCGAACTGGGTTGTAATAGGCCGAGAAAGAGAAAAAAAATAATAATTTAGTCCCGAATTCCGTTCCTATCCGACCCTAGGTAGAAAATACAAAAAAAAATATAGCAAAAAAATTCAAAAAATTAAAAAACATCATTCCGGCAATATTTCTATCCAAACCGGGTTGAAATAGGCCGTGAAATAGAGAAAAAAATTTTAGTCCCGAATTCCGTTCCTATCCGACCCTAGCTAGAAAATACAAAAAAAAAAAATAAAATAAAAAGAAAGCAAAAAAATAAAAAGAAATCATTCCGACAATATTTCTATCCAAACCGAGGTGAGATGGGCTGAGAAGGACAGAAAAAATTTATATTTCCCGAATTCCGTTCCTATCCGACCCTAGCTAGAAAATTCGAAAAAAATTGCCAAAAAAATTGAAAAACTTCATTCCTTTATTATTTCTAACCAAACCAGGTTGAGATAGTTCTAGAAAGAGAAAAAAAAAATTTTGAGTCTCGAATTCCGTTCCCATCCAAACCTAGCTAGAAAATACAAAAAAAGAAAAATGCAAAAAAATTCAAAAAATTAAAAGACATCATTCTGGCCATATTTCTATCCAAACCGAGTTGAAATAGGCAGGGAAAGATAGAAAAAAAAATTTTAGTCACGAATTCTGTTCCTATCCGACCCTAGCTAGAAAATTCCAAGACAAATAGCAAAAAAAATCAAAAAAATTAAAAAACTTCATTCCGGCTTTACTTTTATCCGAACTGGGTTGGAATAGGCCGAGAAAGAAAAAAAAATAAAAAATTTAGTCCCGAATTCCGTTCCCATCCTACCCTAGGTAGAAATTACAAAAAAAAAATTGCAAAAAAATTAAAAAAAATTAAAAAAATCATTCAGGCAATATTTCTATCCAAACTGGGTTGAAATACGCCGTGAAATAGAGAAAAAAAATTGTAGTCCCGAATTCCGTTCCTATCTGACCCTTGCTAGAAAATTCCAAAAAAAAAAAGCAAAAAAAAAAAAAAAAAAGTCATTTCGGCAATATGTCTATCCAAACCGAGGTGAGATAGGCTGAGAAAGAGAAAAAAAAAAAATTTCCCGAATTCCGTTCCTATCCGACCCTAGCTAGAAAATTCGAAAAGAATTGGCAAAAAAATTCAAGAAATTGAAAAACTTCATTCCTGCATTATTTCTAACCAAACCAGGTTGAGATAGTTTTAGAAAGAGAAAAAAAAATTTGAGTCTCGAATTCCGTTCCCATCCGACCCTAGCTAGAAAATTCAAATAATAAAAAATAAAAAAATAAAAACAAAAAATTTCAAAAAATTAAAAGACATCATTCTGGCCATATTTCTATCCAAACCGAGTTGAAATAGGCAGGGAAAGAGGGAAAAAAAATTTTAGTCACGAATTCTGTTCCTATCCGACCCTAGCTAGAAAATTCCAAAACAAATAGCAAAAAAATTCAAAAAATAGTAAAAAACTTCATTCTGGCTTTACTTTTATCCGAACTGGGTTGGAATAGGCCGAGAAAGAAAAAAGAAAAAAAATTTAGTCCCGAATTCCTTTCCCATCCGACCCTAGCTGGAAAATTAAAAAAAAAAAAAAAAAGCAAAAAAATAAAAAGAAATCATTCCGGCAATATTTCTATCCAAACCGAGGTGAGATAGGTTGAGAAGGACAGAAAAAAAAAAAAATTTCCCGAATTCCGTTCCTATCCGACCCTAGCTAGAAAATTCGAAAAAAATTGCCAAAAAAATTGAAAAACTTCATTCCTTTATTATTTCTAACCAAACCAGGTTGAGATAGTTCTAGAAAGAGAAAAAAAAAATTTTGAGTCTCGAATTCCGTTCCCATCCAACCCTATCTAGAAAATACAAAAAAAAAAAAAAAAAAAAAAAGCAAAAAATTTCAAAAAATTAAAAGACATCATTCTGGCCATATTTCTATCCAAACCGAGTAGAAAGAGGCAGGGAAAGAGGGAAAAAAAATTTTAGTCACGAATTCTGTTCCTATCCGACCCTAGCTAGAAAATACAAAAAAAAAAATAAAATAAAAAGAAAGCAAAAAAATAAAAAGAAATCATTCCGGCAATATTTCTATCCAAACCGAGGTGAGATGGGCTGAGAAGGACAGAAAAAATTTATATTTCCCGAATTCCGTTCCTATCCGACCCTAGCTAGAAAATTCGAAAAAAATTGCCAAAAAAATTGAAAAACTTCATTCCTTTATTATTTCTAACCAAACCAGGTTGAGATAGTTCTAGAAAGAGAAAAAAAAAATTTTGAGTCTCGAATTCCGTTCCCATCCAACCCTAGCTAGAAAATACAAAAAAAAAAAAAAAAAAAAAAAAAAGCAAAAAATTTCAAAAAATTAAAAGACATCATTCTGGCCATATTTCTATCCAAACCGAGTTGAAAGAGGCAGGGAAAGAGGGAAAAAAAATTTTAGTCACGAATTCTGTTCCTATCCGACCCTAGTTAGAAAATTCCAAAACAAATAGCAAAAAAATTCAAAAAAATTAAAAAACTTCATTCCAGCTTTACTTTTATCCGAACTGGGTTGGAATAGTCCGAGAAAGAAAAAAAAATAAAAAATTTAGTCCCGAATTCCGTTCCCATCCGACCCTAGGTAGAAAGTACAAAAAAAAAATTGCAAAAAAATTAAAAAAATCATTCTGGCAATATTTCTATCCAAACTAGGTTGAAATACGCCGTGAAATAGAAAAAAAAATTTTAGTCCCAAATTCCGTTCCTATCTGACCCTAGCTAGAAAATTCCAAAAAAAAAAGCAAAAAAAAAAAAAAAAAAAAAAAATCATTTCGGCAATATGTCTATCCAAACCGAGGTGAGATAGGCTGAGAAAGAGAAAAAAAAAAATATTTCCCGAATTCCGTTCCTATCCGACCCTAGCTAGAAAATTCGAAAAAAATTGGCAAAAAAATTCAAGAAATTGAAAAACTTCATTCCTGCATTATATCTAACCAAACCAGGTTGAGATAGTTCTAGAAAGAGAAAAAAAAGTTTGAGTCTCGAATTCCGTTCCCATCCGACCCTAGCTAGAAAATACAAATAATAAAAAAAAAAAAAAAAAAAGCAAAAATTTCAAAAAATTAAAAGACATCATTCTGGCCATATTTCGTTCCAAACCGAGATGAAATAGGCAGGGAAAGAGGGAAAAAAAATTTTAGTCCGAATTCTGTTCCTATCCAATCCTAGCTTCGAAAATTCCAAAACAAATAGTAAAAAAATTCAAAAAAATTAAAGAACTTCATTCCGGCTTTACTTTTGTCTGAACTGGGTTGGAATAGGCCGAGAAAGAAAAAAAAAAAAAAAATTTAGTTCCGAATTCCGTTCCTATCTAACCCTAGCTAGAATATTCCAAAAAAAAAAGCAAAAAAAAAAAAAAAAAAATCATTCCGGCAATATGTCTATCCAAACCGAGGTGAGATAGGCCGAGAAAGAGAAAAAAAAAAAAATTTCCCGAATTCCGTTCCTATCCGACCCTAGCTAGAAAATTCGAAAAAAATTGGCAAAAAAATTCAAGAAATTGAAAAACTTCATTCCTGCATTATTTCTAACCAAACCAGGTTGAGATAGTTCTAGAAAGAGAAAGAAACGATTTGAGTCTCGAATTCCGTTCCCATCCGACCCTAGCTAGAAAATACAAATAATAAAAAAAAAAAAAAAAGCAAAAAATTTCAAAAAATTAAAAGACATCATTCTGGCCATATTCCTATCCAAACCGAGTTGAAATAGGCAGGGAAAGAGGGAAAAAAAATTTTAGTCTGAATTCTGTTCCTATCCAACCCTAGCTTCGAAAATTCCAAAACAAATAGCAAAAAAATTCAAAAAAATTAAAAAACTTCATTCCGGCATTACTTTTATCCGAACTGGGTTGTAATAGGCCGAGAAAGAGAAAAAAAATAATAATTTAGTCCCGAATTCCGTTCCTATCCGACCCTAGGTAGAAAATACAAAAAAAAATATAGCAAAAAAATTCAAAAAATTAAAAAACATCATTCCGGCAATATTTCTATCCAAACCGGGTTGAAATAGGCCGTGAAATAGAGAAAAAAATTTTAGTCCCGAATTCCGTTCCTATCCGACCCTAGCTAGAAAATACAAAAAATAAAATAAAATAAAAAGAAAGCAAAAATATAAAAAGAAATCATTCCGGCAATATTTCTATCCAAACCGAGGTGAGATGGGCTGAGAAGGACAGAAAAAATTTATATTTCCCGAATTCCGTTCCTATCCGACCCTAGCTAGAAAATTCGAAAAAAATTGCCAAAAAAATTGAAAAACTTCATTCCTTTATTATTTCTAACCAAACCAGGTTGAGATAGTTCTAGAAAGAGAAAAAAAAAATTTTGAGTCTCGAATTCCGTTCCCATCCAACCCTAGCTAGAAAATAAAAAAAAAAAAAAAAAAAAAAAAAAAGTAAAAAATTTCAAAAAATTAAAAGACATCATTCTGGCCATATTTCTATGCAAACCGAGTTGAAAGAGGCAGGGAAAGAGGGAAAAAAAATTTTAGTCACGAATTCTGTTTCTATCCGACCCTAGTTAGAAAATTCCAAAACAAATAGCAAAAAAATTCAAAAAAATTAAAAAACTTCATTCCAGCTTTACTTTTATCCGAACTGGGTTGGAATAGGCCGAGAAAGAAAAAAAAATAAAAAATTTAGTCCCGAATTCTGTTCCCATCCGACCCTAGGAAGAAAGTACAAAAAAAAAATTGCAAAAAAATTAAAAAAATCATTCTGGCAATATTTCTATCCAAACTAGGTTGAAATACGCCGTGAAATAGAAAAAAAAATTTTAGTCCCAAATTCCGTTCCTATCTGACCCTAGCTAGAAAATTCCAAAAAAAAAAGCAAAAAAAAAAAAAAAAAAAAAAAATCATTTCGGCAATATGTCTATCCAAACCGAGGTGAGATAGGCTGAGAAAGAGAAAAAAAAAAATATTTCCCGAATTCCGTTCCTATCCGACCCAAGCTAGAAAATTCGAAAAAAATTGGCAAAAAAATTCAAGAAATTGAAAAACTTCATTCCTGCATTATATCTAACCAAACCAGGTTGAGATAGTTCTAGAAAGAGAAAAAAAAGTTTGAGTCTCGAATTCCGTTCCCATCCGACCCTAGGTAGAAAATACAAATAATAAAAAAAAAAAAAAAAGCAAAAATTTCAAAAAATTAAAAGACATCATTCTGGCCATATTTCGTTCCAAACCGAGATGAAATAGGCAGGGAAAGAGGGAAAAAAAATTTTAGTCCGAATTCTGTTCCTATCCAATCCTAGCTTCGAAAATTCCAAAACAAATAGCAAAAAAATTCACAAAAATTAAAGAACTTCATTCCGGCTTTACTTTTGTCTGAACTGGGTTGGAATAGGCCGAGAAAGAAAAAAAAAAAAAAAATTTAGTCCCGAATTCCGTTCCTATCTAACCCTAGCTAGAATATTCCAAAAAAAAAAGCAAAAAAAAAAAAAAAAAAATCATTCCGGCAATATGTCTATCCAAACCGAGGTGAGATAGGCCGAGAAAGAGAAAAAAAAAATATTTCCCGAATTCCGTTCCTATCCGACACTAGCTAGAAAATTCGAAAAAAATTGGCAAAAAAATTCAAGAAATTGAAAAACTTCATTCCTGCATTATTTCTAACCAAACCAGGTTGAGATAGTTCTAGAAAGAGAAAGAAACGATTTGAGTCTCGAATTCCGTTCCCATCCGACCCTAGCTAGAAAATACAAATAATAAAAAAAAAAAAAAGCAAAAAATTTCAAAAAATTAAAAGACATCATTCTGGCCATATTCCTATCCAAACCGAGTTGAAATAGGCAGGGAAAGAGGGAAAAAAAATTTTAGTCTGAATTCTGTTCCTATCCAACCCTAGCTTCGAAAATTCCAAAACAAATAGCAAAAAAATTCAAAAAAATTAAAAAACTTCATTCCGGCATTACTTTTATCCGAACTGGGTTGTAATAGGCCGAGAAAGAGAAAAAAAATAATAATTTAGTCCCGAATTCCGTTCCTATCCGACCCTAGGTAGAAAATACAAAAAAAAATATAGCAAAAAAATTCAAAAAATTAAAAAACATCATTCCGGCAATATTTCTATCCAAACCGGGTTGAAATAGGCCGTGAAATAGAGAAAAAAATTTTAGTCCCGAATTCCGTTCCTATCCGACCCTAGCTAGAAAATACAAAAAAAAAAATAAAATAAAAAGAAAGCAAAAAAATAAAAAGAAATCATTCCGACAATATTTCAATCCAAACCGAGGTGAGATGGGCTGAGAAGGACAGAAAAAATTTATATTTCCCGAATTCCGTTCCTATCCGACCCTAGCTAGAAAATTCGAAAAAAATTGCCAAAAAAATTGAAAAACTTCATTCCTTTATTATTTCTAACCAAACCAGGTTGAGATAGTTCTAGAAAGAGAAAAAAAAAATTTTGAGTCTCGAATTCCGTTCCCATCCAAACCTAGCTAGAAAATACAAAAAAAGAAAAATGCAAAAAAATTCAAAAAATTAAAAGACATCATTCTGGCCATATTTCTATCCAAACCGAGTTGAAATAGGCAGGGAAAGATAGAAAAAAAAATTTTAGTCACGAATTCTGTTCCTATCCGACCCTAGCTAGAAAATTCCAAGACAAATAGCAAAAAAAATCAAAAAAATTAAAAAACTTCATTCCGGCTTTACTTTTATCCGAACTGGGTTGGAATAGGCCGAGAAAGAAAAAAAAATAAAAAATTTAGTCCCGAATTCCGTTCCCATCCTACCCTAGGTAGAAATTACAAAAAAAAAATTGCAAAAAAATTAAAAAAAATTAAAAAAATCATTCAGGCAATATTTCTATCCAAACTGGGTTGAAATACGCCGTGAAATAGAGAAAAAAAATTGTAGTCCCGAATTCCGTTCCTATCTGACCCTTGCTAGAAAATTCCAAAAAAAAAAAGCAAAAAAAAAAAAAAAAAAGTCATTTCGGCAATATGTCTATCCAAACCGAGGTGAGATAGGCTGAGAAAGAGAAAAAAAAAAAATTTCCCGAATTCCGTTCCCATCCGACCCTAGCTAGAACATTCGAAAAAAATTGGCAAAAAAATTCAAGAAATTGAAAAACTTCATTCCTGCATTATTTCTAACCAAACCAGGTTGAGATAGTTTTAGAAAGAGAAAAAAAAATTTGAGTCTCGAATTCCGTTCCCATCCGACCCTAGCTAGAAAATTCAAATAATAAAAAATAAAAAAATAAAAACAAAAAATTTCAAAAAATTAAAAGACATCATTCTGGCCATATTTCTATCCAAACCGAGTTGAAATAGGCAGGGAAAGAGGGAAAAAAAATTTTAGTCACGAATTCTGTTCCTATCCGACCCTAGCTAGAAAATTCCAAAACAAATAGCAAAAAAATTCAAAAAATAGTAAAAAACTTCATTCTGGCTTTACTTTTATCCGAACTGGGTTGGAATAGACCGAGAAAGAAAAAAGAAAAAAAATTTAGTCCCGAATTCCTTTCCCATCCGACCCTAGCTGGAAAATTAAAAAAAAAAAAAAAAAGCAAAAAAATAAAAAGAAATCATTCCGGCAATATTTCTATCCAAACCGAGGTGAGATAGGTTGAGAAGGACAGAAAAAAAAAAAAATTTCCCGAATTCCGTTCCTATCCGACCCTAGCTAGAAAATTCGAAAAAAATTGCCAAAAAAATTGAAAAACTTCATTCCTTTATTATTTCTAACCAAACCAGGTTGAGATAGTTCTAGAAAGAGAAAAAAAAAATTTTGAGTCTCGAATTCCGTTCCCATCCAACCCTATCTAGAAAATACAAAAAAAAAAAAAAAAAAAAAAAGCAAAAAATTTCAAAAAATTAAAAGACATCATTCTGGCCATATTTCTATCCAAACCGAGTAGAAAGAGGCAGGGAAAGAGGGAAAAAAAATTTTAGTCACGAATTCTGTTCCTATCCGACCCTAGTTAGAAAATTCCAAAACAAATAGCAAAAAAATTCAAAAAAATTAAAAATTTAGTCCCGAATTCCGTTCCTATCCGACCCTAGCTAGAAAATTCGAAAAAAATTGGCAAAAAAATTCAAGAAATTGAAAAACTTCATTCCTGCATTATTTCTAACCAAACCAGGTTGAGATAGTTCTAGAAAGAGAAAGAAACGATTTGAGTCTCGAATTCCGTTCCCATCCGACCCTAGCTAGAAAATACAAATAATAAAAAAAAAAAAAAAGCAAAAAATTTCAAAAAATTAAAAGACATCATTCTGGACATATTCCTATCCAAACCGAGTTGAAATAGGCAGGGAAAGAGGGAAAAAAAATTTTAGTCTGAATTCTGTTCCTATCCAACCCTAGCTTCGAAAATTCCAAAACAAATAGCAAAAAAATTCAAAAAAATTAAAAAACTTCATTCCGGCATTACTTTTATCCGAACTGGGTTGTAATAGGCCGAGAAAGAGAAAAAAAATAATAATTTAGTCCCGAATTCCGTTCCTATCCGACCCTAGGTAGAAAATACAAAAAAAAATATAGCAAAAAAATTCAAAAAATTAAAAAACATCATTCCGGCAATATTTCTATCCAAACCGGGTTGAAATAGGCCGTGAAATAGAGAAAAATATTTTAGTCCCGAATTCCGTTCCTATCCGACCCTAGCTAGAAAATACAAAAAAAAAAAATAAAATAAAAAGAAAGCAAAAAAATAAAAAGAAATCATTCCGGCAATATTTCTATCCAAACCGAGGTGAGATGGGCTGAGAAGGACAGAAAAAATTTATATTTCCCGAATTCCGTTCCTATCCGACCCTAGCTAGAAAATTCGAAAAAAATTGCCAAAAAAATTGAAAAACTTCATCCCTTTATTATTTCTATCCAAACCAGGTTGAGATAGTTCTAGAAAGAGAAAAAAAAAATTTTGAGTCTCGAATTCCGTTCCCATCCAACCCTAGCTAGAAAATACAAAAAAAAAAAAAAAAAAAAAGCAAAAAATTTCAAAAAATTAAAAGACATCATTTTGGCCATATTTCTATCCAAACCGAGTTGAAAGAGGCAGGGAAAGAGGGAAAAAAAATTTTAGTCACGAATTCTGTTCCTATCCGACCCTAGTTAGAAAATTCCAAAACAAATAGCAAAAAAATTCAAAAAAATTAAAAATTTCATTCCAGCTTTACTTTTATCCGAACTGGGTTGGAATAGGCCGAGAAAGAAAAAAAAATAAAAAATTTAGTCCCGAATTCCGTTCCCATCCGACCCTAGGTAGAAAGTACAAAAAAAAAATTGCAAAAAAATTAAAAAAATCATTCTGGCAATATTTCTATCCAAACTAGGTTGAAATACGCCGTGAAATAGAAAAAAAAATTTTAGTCCCAAATTCCGTTCCTATCTGACCCTAGCTAGAAAATTCCAAAAAAAAAAGCAAAAAAAAAAAAAAAAAAAAAATCATTTCGGCAATATGTCTATCCAAACCGAGGTGAGATAGGCTGAGAAAGAGAAAAAAAAAAATATTTCCCGAATTCCGTTCCTATCCGACCCTAGCTAGAAAATTCGAAAAAAATTGGCAAAAAAATTCAAGAAATTGAAAAACTTCATTCCTGCATTATATCTAACCAAACCAGGTTGAGATAGTTCTAGAAAGAGAAAAAAAAGTTTGAGTCTCGAATTCCGTTCCCATCCGACCCTAGCTAGAAAATACAAATAATAATAATAAAAAAAAAAAAAAGCAAAAATTTCAAAAAATTAAAAGACATCATTCTGGCCATATTTCGTTCCAAACCGAGATGAAATAGGCAGGGAAAGAGGGAAAAAAAATTTTAGTCCGAATTCTGTTCCTATCCAACCCTAGCTTCGAAAATTCCAAAACAAATAGCAAAAAAATTCAAAAAAATTAAAGAACTTCATTCCGGCTTTACTTTTGTCTGAACTGGGTTGGAATTGGCCGAGAAAGAAAAAAAAAAAAAAAAATTTAGTCCCGAATTCCGTTCCTATCTAACCCTAGGTAGAATATTCCAAAAAAAAAAGCAAAAAAAAGAAAAAAAAAAATCATTCCGGCAATATGTCTATCCAAACCGAGGTGAGATAGGCCGAGAAAGAGAAAAAAAAAATATTTCCCGAATTCCGTTCCTATCCGACCCTAGCTAGAAAATTCGAAAAAAATTGGCAAAAAAATTCAAGAAATTGAAAAACTTCATTCCTGCATTATTTCTAACCAAACCAGGTTGAGATAGTTCTAGAAAGAGAAAGAAACGATTTGAGTCTCGAATTCCGTTCCCATCCGACCCTAGCTAGAAAATACAAATAATAAAAAAAAAAAAAGCAAAAAATTTCAAAAAATTAAAAGACATCATTCTGGCCATATTCCTATCCAAACCGAGTTGAAATAGGCAGGGAAAGAGGGAAAAAAAATTTTAGTCTGAATTCTGTTCCTATCCAACCCTAGCTTCGAAAATTCCAAAACAAATAGCAAAAAAATTCAAAAAAATTAAAAAACTTCATTCCGGCATTACTTTTATCCGAACTGGGTTGTAATAGGCCGAGAAAGAGAAAAAAAATAATAATTTAGTCCCGAATTCCGTTCCTATCCGACCCTAGGTAGAAAATACAAAAAAAAATATAGCAAAAAAATTCAAAAAATTAAAAAACATCATTCCGGCAATATTTCTATCCAAACCGGGTTGAAATAGGCCGTGAAATAGAGAAAAAAATTTTCGTCCCGAATTCCGTTCCTATCCGACCCTAGCTAGAAAATACAAAAAATAAAATAAAATAAAAAGAAAGCAAAAAAATAAAAAGAAATCATTCCGACAATATTTCTATCCAAACCGAGGTGAGATGGGCTGAGAAGGACAGAAAAAATTTATATTTCCCGAATTCCGTTCCTATCCGACCCTAGCTAGAAAATTCGAAAAAAATTGCCAAAAAAATTGAAAAACTTCATTCCTTTATTATTTCTAACCAAACCAGGTTGAGATAGTTCTAGAAACAGAAAAAAAAAAATTTGAGTCTCGGATTCCGTTCCCATCCAACCCTAGCTAGAAAATACAAAAAAAAAAAATGCAAAAAAATTCAAAAAATTAAAAGACATCATTCTGGCCATATTTCTATCCAAACCGAGTTGAAATAGGCAGGGAAAGATAGAAAAAAAATTTTAGTCACGAATTCTGTTCCTATCCGACCCTAGCTAGAAAATTCCAAGACAAATAGCAAAAAAATTCAAAAAAATTAAAAAACTTCATTCCGGCTTTACTTTTATCCGAACTGGGTTGGAATAGGCCGAGAAAGAAAAAAAAATAAAAAATTTAGTCCCGAATTCCGTTCCCATCCTACCCTAGGTAGAAATTACAAAAAAAAAAATTGCAAAAAAATTAAAAAAAATTAAAAAAATCATTCTGGCAATATTTCTATCCAAACTGGGTTGAAATACGCCGTGAAATAGAGAAAAAAAATTGTAGTCCCGAATTCCGTTCCTATCTGACCCTTGCTAGAAAATTCCAAAAAAAAAAAGCAAAAAAAAAAAAAAAAAAGTCATTTCGGCAATATGTCTATCCAAACCGAGGTGAGATAGGCTGAGAAAGAGAAAAAAAAAAAATTTCCCGAATTCCGTTCCTATCCGACCCTAGCTAGAAAATTCGAAAAAAATTGGCAAAAAAATTCAAGAAATTGAAAAACTTCATTCCTGCATTATTTCTAACCAAACCAGGTTGAGATAGTTTTAGAAAGAGAAAAAAAAATTTGAGTCTCGAATTCCGTTCCCATCCGACCCTAGCTAGAAAATTCAAATAATAAAAAATAAAAAAATAAAAACAAAAAATTTCAAAAAATTAAAAGACATCATTCTGGCCATATTTCTATCCAAACCGAGTTGAAATATGCAGGGAAAGAGGGAAAAAAAATTTTAGTCACGAATTCTGTTCCTATCCGACCCTAGCTAGAAAATTCCAAAACAAATAGCAAAAAAATTCAAAAAATAGTAAAAAACTACATTCTGGCTTTACTTTTATCCGAACTGGGTTGGAATAGGCCGAGAAAGAAAAAAGAAAAAAAATTTAGTCCCGAATTCCTTTCCCATCCGACCCTAGCTGGAAAATTAAAAAAAAAAATAAAAAGCAAAAAAATAAAAAGAAATCATTCCGGCAATATTTCTATCCAAACCGAGGTGAGATAGGTTGAGAAGGACAGAAAAAAAAAAAAATTTCCCGAATTCCGTTCCTATCCGACCCTAGCTAGAAAATTCGAAAAAAATTGCCAAAAAAATTGAAAAACTTCATTCCTTTATTATTTCTAACCAAACCAGGTTGAGATAGTTCTAGAAAGAGAAAAAAAAAATTTTGAGTCTCGAATTCCGTTCCCATCCAACCCTATCTAGAAAATACAAAAAAAAAAAAAAAAAAAAAAAAGCAAAAAATTTCAAAAAATTAAAAGACATCATTCTGGCCATATTTCTATCCAAACCGAGTTGAAAGAGGCAGGGAAAGAGGGAAAAAAAATTTTAGTCTCGAATTCTGTTCCTATCCGACCCTAGTTAGAAAATTCCAAAACAAATAGCAAAAAAATTCAAAAAAATTAAAAAACTTCATTCCAGCTTTACTTTTATCCGAACTGGGTTGGAATAGGCCGAGAAAGAAAAAAAAATAAAAAATTTAGTCCCGAATTCCGTTCCTATCCGACCCTAGCTAGAAAATTCGAAAAAAATTGGCAAAAAAATTCAAGAAATTGAAAAACTTCATTCCTGCATTATTTGTAACCAAACCAGGTTGAGATAGTTCTAGATAAAGAAAGAAACGATTTGAGTCTCGAATTACGTTCCCATCCGACCCTATCTAGAAAATACAAATAATAATAAAAAAAAAAAAGCAAAAAATTTCAAAAAATTAAAAGACATCATTCTGGCCATATTCCTATCCAAACCGAGTTGAAATAGGCAGGGAAAGAGGGAAAAAAAATTTTAGTCTGAATTCTGTTCCTATCCAACCCTAGCTTCGAAAATTCCAAAACAAATAGCAAAAAAATTCAAAAAAATTAAAACACTTCATTCCGGCATTACTTTTATCCGAACTGGGTTGTAATAGGCCGAGAAAGAGAGAAAAAATAATAATTTAGTCCCGAATTCCGTTCCTATCCGACCCTAGGTAGAAAATACAAAAAAAAATATAGCAAAAAAATTCAAAAAATTAAAAAACATCATTCCGGCAATATTTCTATCCAAACCGGGTTGAAATAGGCCGTGAAATAGAGAAAAAAATTTTAGTCCCGAATTCCGTTCCTATCCGACCCTAGCTAGAAAATACAAAAAAAAAAAAAAAATAAAAAGAAAGCAAAAAAATAAAAAGAAATCATTCCGACAATATTTCTATCCAAACCGAGGTGAGATGGGCTGAGAAGGACAGAAAAAATTTATATTTCCCGAATTCCGTTCCTATCCGACCCTAGCTAGAAAATTCGAAAAAAATTGCCAAAAAAATTGAAAAACTTCATTCCTTTATTATTTCTAACCAAACCAGGTTGAGATAGTTCTAGAAAGAGAAAAAAAAAATTTTGAGTCTCGAATTCCGTTCCCATCCAACCCTAGCTAGAAAATACAAAAAAAAAAAATGCAAAAAAATTCAAAAAATTAAAAGACATCATTCTGGCCATATTTCTATCCAAACCGAGTTGAAATAGGCAGGGAAAGATAGAAAAAAAATTTTAGTCACGAATTCTGTTCCTATCCGACCCTAGCTAGAAAATTCCAAGACAAATAGCAAAAAAATTCAAAAAAATTAAAAAACTTCATTCCGGCTTTACTTTTATCCGAACTGGGTTGGAATAGGCCGAGAAAGAAAAAAAAATAAAAAATTTAGTCCCGAATTCCGTTCCCATCCTACCCTAGGTAGAAATTACAAAAAAAAAATTGCAAAAAAATTAAAAAAAATTAAAAAAATCATTCTGGCAATATTTCTATCCAAACTGGGTTGAAATACGCCGTGAAATAGAGAAAAAAAATTGTAGTCCCGAATTCCGTTCCTATCTGACCCTTGCTAGAAATTCCAAAAAAAAAAAGCAAAAAAAAAAAAAAAAAAGTCATTTCGGCAATATGTCTATCCAAACCGAGGTGAGATAGGCTGAGAAAGAGAAAAAAAAAAAATTTCCCGAATTCCGTTCCTATCCGACCCTAGCTAGAAAATTCGAAAAAAATTGGCAAAAAAATTCAAGAAATTGAAAAACTTCATTCCTGCATTATTTCTAACCAAACCAGGTTGAGATAGTTTTAGAAAGAGAAAAAAAATTTTGAGTCTCGAATTCCGTTCCCATCCGACCCTAGCTAGAAAATTCAAATAATAAAAAATAAAAACAAAAAAACAAAAAATTTCAAAAAATTAAAAGACATCATTCTGGCCATATGTCTATCCAAACCGAGTTGAAATAGGCAGGGAAAGAGGGAAAAAAAATTTTAGTCACGAATTCTGTTCCTATCCGACCCTAGCTAGAAAATTCCAAAACAAATAGCAAAAAAATTCAAAAAATAGTAAAAAACTTCATTCTGGCTTTACTTTTATCCGAACTGGGTTGGAATAGGCCGAGAAAGAAAAAAGAAAAAAAATTTAGTCCCGAATTCCTTTCCCATCCGACCCTAGCTGGAAAATTTAAAAAAAAAAAAAAAAGCAAAAAAATAAAAAGAAATCATTCCGGCAATATTTCTATCCAAACCGAGGTGAGATAGGTTGAGAAGGACAGAAAAAAAAAAAAATTTCCCGAATTCCGTTCCTATCCGACCCTAGCTAGAAAATTCGAAAAAAATTGCCAAAAAAATTGAAAAACTTCATTCCTTTATTATTTCTAACCAAACCAGGTTGAGATAGTTCTAGAAAGAGAAAAAAAAAATTTTGAGTCTCGAATTCCGTTCCCATCCAACCCTATCTAGAAAATACAAAAAAAAAAAAAAAAAAAAGCAAAAAATTTCAAAAAATTAAAAGACATCACTCTGGCCATATTTCTATCCAAACCGAGTTGAAAGAGGCAGGGAAAGAGGGAAAAAAAATTTTAGTCACGAATTCTGTTCCTATCCGACCCTAGTTAGAAAATTCCAAAACAAATAGCAAAAAAATTCAAAAAAATTAAAAAACTTCATTCCAGCTTTACTTTTATCCGAACTGGGTTGGAATAGGCCGAGAAAGAAAAAAAATAAAAAATTTAGTCCCGAATTCCGTTCCTATCCGACCCTAGCTAGAAAATTCGAAAAAAATTGGCAAAAAATTTCAAGAAATTGAAAAACTTCATTCCTGCATTATTTCTAACCAAACCAGGTTGAGATAGTTCTAGAAAGAGAAAGAAACGATTTGAGTCTCGAATTCCGTTCCCATCCGACCCTAGCTAGAAAATACAAATAATAAAAAAAAAAAAAGCAAAAAATTTCAAAAAATTAAAAGACATCATTCTGGCCATATTCCTATCCAAACCGAGTTGAAATAGGCAAGGAAAGAGGGAAAAAAAATTTTAGTCTGAATTCTGTTCCTATCCAACCCTAGCTTCGAAAATTCCAAAACAAATAGCAAAAAAATTCAAAAAATTAAAAAACATCATTCCGGCAATATTTCTATCCAAACCGGGTTGAAATAGGCCGTGAAATAGAGAAAAAAATTTTAGTCCCGAATTCCGTTCCTATCCGACCCTAGCTAGAAAATACAAAAAAAAAAATAAAATAAAAAGAAAGCAAAAAAATAAAAAGAAATCATTCCGGCAATATTTCTATCCAAACCGAGGTGAGATGGGCTGAGAAGGACAGAAAAAATTTATATTTCCCGAATTCCGTTCCTATCCGACCCTAGCTAGAAAATTCGAAAAAAATTGCCAAAAAAATTGAAAAACTTCATTCCTTTATTATTTCTAACCTAACCAGGTTGAGATAGTTCTAGAAAGAGAAAAAAAAAATTTTGAGTCTCGAATTCCGTTCCCATCCAACCCTAGCTAGAAAATACAAAAAAAAAAAATGCAAAAAAATTCAAAAAATTAAAAGACATCATTCTGGCCATATTTCTATCCAAACCGAGTTGAAAGAGGCAGGGAAAGAGGGAAAAAAAATTTTAGTCACGAATTCTGTTCCTATCCGACCCTAGTTAGAAAATTCCAAAACAAATAGCAAAAAAATTCAAAAAAATTAAAAAACTTCATTCCAGCTTTACTTTTATCCGAACTGGGTTGGAATAGGCCGAGAAAGAAAAAAAAATAAAAAATTTAGTCCCGAATTCCGTTCCCATCCGACCCTAGGTAGAAAGTACAAAAAAAAAATTGCAAAAAAATTAAAAAAATCATTCTGGCAATATTTCTATCCAAACTAGGTTGAAATACGACGTGAAATAGAAAAAAAAATTTTAGTCCCAAATTCCGTTCCTATCTGACCCTAGCTAGAAAATTCCAAAAAAAAAAGCAAAAAAAAAAAAAAAAAAAAAAAAATCATTTCGGCAATATGTCTATCCAAACCGAGGTGAGATAGGCTGAGAAAGAGAAAAAAAAAAATATTTCCCGAATTCCGTTCCTATCCGACCCTAGCTAGAAAATTCGAAAAAAATTGGCAACAAAATTCAAGAAATCGAAAAACTTCATTCCTGCATTATATCTAACCAAACCAGGTTGAGATAGTTCTAGAAAGAGAAAAAAAAGTTTGAGTCTCGAATTCCGTTCCCATCCGACCCTAGCTAGAAAATACAAATAATAATAAAAAAAAAAAAAAAAAGCAAAAATTTCAAAAAATTAAAAGACATCATTCTGGCCATATTTCGTTCCAAACCGAGATGAAATAGGCAGGGAAAGAGGGAAAAAAAATTTTAGTCCGAATTCTGTTCCTATCCAACCCTAGCTTCGAAAATTCCAAAACAAATAGCAAAAAAATTCAAAAAAATTAAAGAACTTCATTCCGGCTTTACTTTTGTCTGAACTGGGTTGGAATAGGCCGAGAAAGAAAAAAAAAAAAAAAAATTTAGTCCCGAATTCCGTTCCTATCTAACCCTAGGTAGAATATTCCAAAAAAAAAAGCAAAAAAAAAAAAAAAAAAAAATCATTCCGGCAATATGTCTATCCAAACCGAGGTGAGATAGGCCGAGAAAGAGAAAAAAAAAATATTTCCCGAATTCCGTTCCTATCCGACCCTAGCTAGAAAATTCGAAAAAAATTGGCAAAAAAATTCAAGAAATTGAAAAACTTCATTCCTGCATTATTTCTAACCAAACCAGGTTGAGATAGTTCTAGAAAGAGAAAGAAACGATTTGAGTCTCGAATTCCGTTCCCATCCGACCCTAGCTAGAAAATACAAATAATAAAAAAAAAAAAAGCAAAAAATTTCAAAAAATTAAAAGACATCATTCTGGCCATATTCCTATCCAAACCGAGTTGAAATAGGCAGGGAAAGAGGGAAAAAAAATTTTAGTCTGAATTCTGTTCCTATCCAACCCTAGCTTCAAAAATTCCAAAACAAATAGCAAAAAAATTCAAAAAAATTAAAAAACTTCATTCCGGCATTACTTTTATCCGAACTGGGTTGTAATAGGCCGAGAAAGAGAAAAAAAATAATAATTTAGTCCCGAATTCCGTTCCTATCCGACCCTAGGTAGAAAATACAAAAAAAAATATAGCAAAAAAATTCAAAAAATTAAAAAACATCATTCCGGCAATATTTCTATCCAAACCGGGTTGAAATAGGCCGTGAAATAGAGAAAAAAATTTTAGTCCCGAATTCCGTTCCTATCTGACCCTTGCTAGAAAATTCCAAAAAAAAAAAGCAAAAAAAAAAAAAAAAAAGTCATTTCGGCAATATGTCTATCCAAACCGAGGTGAGATAGGCTGAGAAAGAGAAAAAAAAAAAATTTCCCGAATTCCGTTCCTATCCGACCCTAGCTAGAAAATTCGAAAAAAATTGGCAAAAAAATTCAAGAAATTGAAAAACTTCATTCCTGCATTATTTCTAACCAAACCAGGTTGAGATAGTTTTAGAAAGAGAAAAAAACATTTGAGTCTCGAATTCCGTTCCCATCCGACCCTAGCTAGAAAATTCAAATAATAAAAAATAAAAAAATAAAAACAAAAAATTTCAAAAAATTAAAAGACATCATTCTGGCCATATTTCTATCCAAACCGAGTTGAAATATGCAGGGAAAGAGGGAAAAAAAATTTTAGTCACGAATTCTGTTCCTATCCGACCCTAGCTAGAAAATTCCAAAACAAATAGCAAAAAAATTCAAAAAATAGTAAAAAACTACATTCTGGCTTTACTTTTATCCGAACTGGGTTGGAATAGGCCGAGAAAGAAAAAAGAAAAAAAATTTAGTCCCGAATTCCTTTCCCATCCGACCCTAGCTGGAAAATTAAAAAAAAAAAATAAAAAGCAAAAAAATAAAAAGAAATCATTCCGGCAATATTTCTATCCAAACCGAGGTGAGATAGGTTGAGAAGGACAGAAAAAAAAAAAATTTTCCCGAATTCCGTTCCTATCCGACCCTAGCTAGAAAATTCGAAAAAAATTGCCAAAAAAATTGAAAAACTTCATTCCTTTATTATTTCTAACCAAACCAGGTTGAGATAGTTCTAGAAAGAGAAAAAAAAAATTTTGAGTCTCGAATTCCGTTCCCATCCAACCCTATCTAGAAAATACAAAAAAAAAAAAAAAAAAAAAAAGCAAAAAATTTCAAAAAATTAAAAGACATCATTCTGGCCATATTTCTATCCAAACCGAGTTGAAAGAGACAGGGAAAGAGGGAAAAAAAATTTTAGTCACGAATTCTGTTCCTATCCGACCCTAGTTAGAAAATTCCAAAACAAATAGCAAAAAAATTCAAAAAAATTAAAAAACTTCATTCCAGCTTTACTTTTATCCGAACTGGGTTGGAATAGGCCGAGAAAGAAAAAAAAATAAAAAATTTAGTCCCGAATTCCGTTCCTATCCGACCCTAGCTAGAAAATTCGAAAAAAATTGGCAAAAAAATTCAAGAAATTGAAAAACTTCATTCCTGCATTATTTGTAACCAAACCAGGTTGAGATAGTTCTAGAAAAAGAAAGAAACGATTTGAGTCTCGAATTACGTTCCCATCCGACCCTAGCTAGAAAATACAAATAATAAAAAAAAAAAAAAAGCAAAAAATTTCAAAAAATTAAAAGACATCATTCTGGCCATATTCCTATCCAAACCGAGTTGAAATAGGCAGGGAAAGAGGGAAAAAAAATTTTAGTCTGAATTCTGTTCCTATCCAACCCTAGCTTCGAAAATTCCAAAACAAATAGCAAAAAAATTCAAAAAAATTAAAACACTTCATTCCGGCATTACTTTTATCCGAACTGGGTTGTAATAGGCCGAGAAAGAGAAAAAAAATAATAATTTAGTCCCGAATTCCGTTCCTATCCGACCCTAGGTAGAAAATACCAAAAAAAATATAGCAAAAAAATTCAAAAAATTAAAAAACATCATTCCGGCAATATTTCTATCCAAACCGGGTTGAAATAGGCCGTGAAATAGAGAAAAAAATTTTAGTCCCGAATTCCGTTCCTATCCGACCCTAGCTAGAAAATACAAAAAAAAAAATAAAATAAAAAGAAAGCAAAAAAATAAAAAGAAATCATTCCGGCAATATTTCTATCCAAACCGAGGTGAGATGGGCTGAGAAGGACAGAAAAAATTTATATTTCCCGAATTCCGTTCCTATCCGACCCTAGCTAGAAAATTCGAAAAAAATTGCCAAAAAAATTGAAAAACTTCATTCCTTTATTATTTCTAACCTAACCAGGTTGAGATAGTTCTAGAAAGAGAAAAAAAAAATTTTGAGTCTCGAATTCCGTTCCCATCCAACCCTAGCTAGAAAATACAAAAAAAAAAATGCAAAAAAATTCAAAAAATTAAAAGACATCATTCTGGCCATATTTCTATCCAAACCGAGTTGAAAGAGGCAGGGAAAGAGGGAAAAAAAATTTTAGTCACGAATTCTGTTCCTATCCGACCCTAGTTAGAAAATTCCAAAACAAATAGCAAAAAAATTCAAAAAAATTAAAAAACTTCATTCCAGCTTTACTTTTATCCGAACTGGGTTGGAATAGGCCGAGAAAGAAAAAAAAATAAAAAATTTAGTCCCGAATTCCGTTCCCATCCGACCCTAGGTAGAAAGTACAAAAAAAAAATTGCAAAAAAATTAAAAAAATCATTCTGGCAATATTTCTATCCAAACTAGGTTGAAATACGACGTGAAATAGAAAAAAAAATTTTAGTCCCAAATTCCGTTCCTATCTGACCCTAGCTAGAAAATTCCAAAAAAAAAAGCAAAAAAAAAAAAAAAAAAAAAAAAAATCATTTCGGCAATATGTCTATCCAAACCGAGGTGAGATAGGCTGAGAAAGAGAAAAAAAAAAATATTTCCCGAATTCCGTTCCTATCCGACCCTAGCTAGAAAATTCGAAAAAAATTGGCAACAAAATTCAAGAAATTGAAAAACTTCATTCCTGCATTATATCTAACCAAACCAGGTTGAGATAGTTCTAGAAAGAGAAAAAAAAGTTTGAGTCTCGAATTCCGTTCCCATCCGACCCTAGCTAGAAAATACAAATAATAAAAAAAAAAAAAAAAAAAGCAAAAATTTCAAAAAATTAAAAGACATCATTCTGGCCATATTTCGTTCCAAACCGAGATGAAATAGGCAGGGAAAGAGGGAAAAAAAATTTTAGTCCGAATTCTGTTCCTATCCAACCCTAGCTTCGAAAATTCCAAAACAAATAGCAAAAAAATTCAAAAAAATTAAAGAACTTCATTCCGGCTTTACTTTTGTCTGAACTGGGTTGGAATAGGCCGAGAAAGAAAAAAAAAAAAAAAAATTTAGTCCCGAATTCCGTTCCTATCTAACCCTAGGTAGAATATTCCAAAAAAAAAAGCAAAAAAAAAAAAAAAAAAAAATCATTCCGGCAATATGTCTATCCAAACCGAGGTGAGATAGGCCGAGAAAGAGAAAAAAAAAATATTTCCCGAATTCCGTTCCTATCCGACCCTAGCTAGAAAATTCGAAAAAAATTGGCAAAAAAATTCAAGAAATTGAAAAACTTCATTCCTGCATTATTTCTAACCAAACCAGGTTGAGATAGTTCTAGAAAGAGAAAGAAACGATTTGAGTCTCGAATTCCGTTCCCATCCGACCCTAGCTAGAAAATACAAATAATAAAAAAAAAAAAAGCAAAAAATTTCAAAAAATTAAAAGACATCATTCTGGCCATATTCCTATCCAAACCGAGTTGAAATAGGCAGGGAAAGAGGGAAAAAAAATTTTAGTCTGAATTCTGTTCCTATCCAACCCTAGCTTCAAAAATTCCAAAACAAATAGCAAAAAAATTCAAAAAAATTAAAAAACTTCATTCCGGCATTACTTTTATCCGAACTGGGTTGTAATAGGCCGAGAAAGAGAAAAAAAATAATAATTTAGTCCCGAATTCCGTTCCTATCCGACCCTAGGTAGAAAATACAAAAAAAAATATAGCAAAAAAATTCAAAAAATTAAAAAACATCATTCCGGCAATATTTCTATCCAAACCGGGTTGAAATAGGCCGTGAAATAGAGAAAAAAATTTTAGTCCCGAATTCCGTTCCTATCTGACCCTTGCTAGAAAATTCCAAAAAAAAAAAGCAAAAAAAAAAAAAAAAAAGTCATTTCGGCAATATGTCTATCCAAACCGAGGTGAGATAGGCTGAGAAAGAGAAAAAAAAAAAATTTCCCGAATTCCGTTCCTATCCGACCCTAGCTAGAAAATTCGAAAAAAATTGGCAAAAAAATTCAAGAAATTGAAAAACTTCATTCCTGCATTATTTCTAACCAAACCAGGTTGAGATAGTTTTAGAAAGAGAAAAAAACATTTGAGTCTCGAATTCCGTTCCCATCCGACCCTAGCTAGAAAATTCAAATAATAAAAAATAAAAAAATAAAAACAAAAAATTTCAAAAAATTAAAAGACATCATTCTGGCCATATTTCTATCCAAACCGAGTTGAAATATGCAGGGAAAGAGGGAAAAAAAATTTTAGTCACGAATTCTGTTCCTATCCGACCCTAGCTAGAAAATTCCAAAACAAATAGCAAAAAAATTCAAAAAATAGTAAAAAACTACATTCTGGCTTTACTTTTATCCGAACTGGGTTGGAATAGGCCGAGAAAGAAAAAAGAAAAAAAATTTAGTCCCGAATTCCTTTCCCATCCGACCCTAGCTGGAAAATTAAAAAAAAAAAATAAAAAGCAAAAAAATAAAAAGAAATCATTCCGGCAATATTTCTATCCAAACCGAGGTGAGATAGGTTGAGAAGGACAGAAAAAAAAAAAATTTTCCCGAATTCCGTTCCTATCCGACCCTAGCTAGAAAATTCGAAAAAAATTGCCAAAAAAATTGAAAAACTTCATTCCTTTATTATTTCTAACCAAACCAGGTTGAGATAGTTCTAGAAAGAGAAAAAAAAAATTTTGAGTCTCGAATTCCGTTCCCATCCAACCCTATCTAGAAAATACAAAAAAAAAAAAAAAAAAAAAAAGCAAAAAATTTCAAAAAATTAAAAGACATCATTCTGGCCATATTTCTATCCAAACCGAGTTGAAAGAGACAGGGAAAGAGGGAAAAAAAATTTTAGTCACGAATTCTGTTCCTATCCGACCCTAGTTAGAAAATTCCAAAACAAATAGCAAAAAAATTCAAAAAAATTAAAAAACTTCATTCCAGCTTTACTTTTATCCGAACCGGGTTGGAATAGGCCGAGAAAGAAAAAAAAATAAAAAATTTAGTCCCGAATTCCGTTCCTATCCGACCCTAGCTAGAAAATTCGAAAAAAATTGGCAAAAAAATTCAAGAAATTGAAAAACTTCATTCCTGCATTATTTGTAACCAAACCAGGTTGAGATAGTTCTAGATAAAGAAAGAAACGATTTGAGTCTCGAATTACGTTCCCATCCGACCCTAGCTAGAAAATAAAAATAATAAAAAAAAAAAAAAAAGCAAAAAATTTCAAAAAATTAAAAGACATCATTCTGGCCATATTCCTATCCAAACCGAGTTGAAATAGGCAGGGAAAGAGGGAAAAAAAATTTTAGTCTGAATTCTGTTCCTATCCAACCCTAGCTTCGAAAATTCCAAAACAAATAGCAAAAAAATTCAAAAAAATTAAAACACTTCATTCCGGCATTACTTTTATCCGAACTGGGTTGTAATAGGCCGAGAAAGAGAAAAAAAATAATAATTTAGTCCCGAATTCCGTTCCTATCCGACCCTAGGTAGAAAATACAAAAAAAAATATAGCAAAAAAATTCAAAAAATTAAAAAACATCATTCCGGCAATATTTCTATCCAAACCGGGTTGAAATAGGCCGTGAAATAGAGAAAAAAATTTTAGTCCCGAATTCCGTTCCTATCCGACCCTAGCTAGAAAATACAAAAAAAAAAATAAAATAAAAAGAAAGCAAAAAAATAAAAAGAAATCATTCCGACAATATTTCTATCCAAACCGAGGTGAGATGGGCTGAGAAGGACAGAAAAAATTTATATTTCCCGAATTCCGTTCCTATCCGACCCTAGCTAGAAAATTCGAAAAAAATTGCCAAAAAAATTGAAAAACTTCATTCCTTTATTATTTCTAACCAAACCAGGTTGAGATAGTTCTAGAAAGAGAAAAAAAAAATTTTGAGTCTCGAATTCCGTTCCCATCCAACCCTAGCTAGAAAATACAAAAAAAAAAAATGCAAAAAAATTCAAAAAATTAAAAGACATCATTCTGGCCATATTTCTATCCAAACCGAGTTGAAATAGGCAGGGAAAGATAGAAAAAAAATTTTAGTCACGAATTCTGTTCCTATCCGACCCTAGCTAGAAAATTCCAAGACAAATAGCAAAAAAATTCAAAAAAATTAAAAAACTTCATTCCGGCTTTACTTTTATCCGAACTGGGTTGGAATAGGCCGAGAAAGAAAAAAAAATAAAAAATTTAGTCCCGAATTCCGTTCCCATCCTACCCTAGGTAGAAATTACAAAAAAAAAATTGCAAAAAAATTAAAAAAAATTAAAAAAATCATTCTGGCAATATTTCTATCCAAACTGGGTTGAAATACGCCGTGAAATAGAGAAAAAAAATTGTAGTCCCGAATTCCGTTCCTATCTGACCCTTGCTAGAAATTCCAAAAAAAAAAAGCAAAAAAAAAAAAAAAAAAGTCATTTCGGCAATATGTCTATCCAAACCGAGGTGAGATAGGCTGAGAAAGAGAAAAAAAAAAAAATTCCCGAATTCCGTTCCTATCCGACCCTAGCTAGAAAATTCGAAAAAAATTGGCAAAAAAATTCAAGAAATTGAAAAACTTCATTCCTGCATTATTTCTAACCAAACCAGGTTGAGATAGTTTTAGAAAGAGAAAAAAAATTTTGAGTCTCGAATTCCGTTCCCATCCGACCCTAGCTAGAAAATTCAAATAATAAAAAATAAAAACAAAAAAACAAAAAATTTCAAAAAATTAAAAGACATCATTCTGGCCATATGTCTATCCAAACCGAGTTGAAATAGGCAGGGAAAGAGGGAAAAAAAATTTTAGTCACGAATTCTGTTCCTATCCGACCCTAGCTAGAAAATTCCAAAACAAATAGCAAAAAAATTCAAAAAATAGTAAAAAACTTCATTCTGGCTTTACTTTTATCCGAACTGGGTTGGAATAGGCCGAGAAAGAAAAAAGAAAAAAAATTTAGTCCCGAATTCCTTTCCCATCCGACCCTAGCTGGAAAATTTAAAAAAAAAAAAAAAAGCAAAAAAATAAAAAGAAATCATTCCGGCAATATTTCTATCCAAACCGAGGTGAGATAGGTTGAGAAGGACAGAAAAAAAAAAAAATTTCCCGAATTCCGTTCCTATCCGACCCTAGCTAGAAAATTCGAAAAAAATTGCCAAAAAAATTGAAAAACTTCATTCCTTTATTATTTCTAACCAAACCAGGTTGAGATAGTTCTAGAAAGGGAAAAAAAAAATTTTGAGTCTCGAATTCCGTTCCCATCCAACCCTATCTAGAAAATACAAAAAAAAAAAAAAAAAAAAAAGCAAAAAATTTCAAAAAATTAAAAGACATCACTCGGGCCATATTTCTATCCAAACCGAGTTGAAAGAGGCAGGGAAAGAGGGAAAAAAAATTTTAGTCACGAATTCTGTTCCTATCCGACCCTAGTTAGAAAATTCCAAAACAAATAGCAAAAAAATTCAAAAAAATTAAAAAACTTCATTCCAGCTTTACTTTTATCCGAACTGGGTTGGAATAGGCCGAGAAAGAAAAAAAATAAAAAATTTAGTCCCGAATTCCGTTCCTATCCGACCCTAGCTAGAAAATTCGAAAAAAATTGGCAAAAAATTTCAAGAAATTGAAAAACTTCATTCCTGCATTATTTCTAACCAAACCAGGTTGAGATAGTTCTAGAAAGAGAAAGAAACGATTTGAGTCTCGAATTCCGTTCCCATCCGACCCTAGCTAGAAAATACAAATAATAAAAAAAAAAAAAGCAAAAAATTTCAAAAAATTAAAAGACATCATTCTGGCCATATTCCTATCCAAACCGAGTTGAAATAGGCAGGGAAAGAGGGAAAAAAAATTTTAGTCTGAATTCTGTTCCTATCCAACCCTAGCTTCGAAAATTCCAAAACAAATAGCAAAAAAATTCAAAAAAATTAAAAAACTTCATTCCGGCATTACTTTTATCCGAACTGGGTTGTAATAGGCCGAGAAAGAAAAAAGAAAAAAAATTTAGTCCCGAATTCCTTTCCCATCCGAACCTAGCTGGAAAATTAAAAAAAAAAAAAAAAAAGCAAAAAAATAAAAAGAAATCATTCCGGCAATATTTCTATCCAAACCGAGGTGAGATAGGTTGAGAAGGACAGAAAAAAAAAAAATTTCCCGAATTCCGTTCCTTTCCGACCCTAGCTAGAAAATTCGAAAAAAATTGCCAAAAAAATTGAAAAACTTCATTCCTTTATTATTTCTAACCAAACCAGGTTGAGATAGTTCTAGAAAGAGAAAAAAAAAATTTTGAGTCTCGAATTCCGTTCCCATCCAACCCTATCTAGAAAAAAAAAAAAAAAAAAAAAAAAAAAAAAAGCAAAAAATTTCAAAAAATTAAAAGACATCATTCTGGCCATATTTCTATCCAAACCGAGTTGAAAGAGGCAGGGAAAGAGGGAAAAAAAATTTTAGTCACGAATTCTGTTCCTATCCGACCCTAGTTAGAAAATTCCAAAACAAATAGCAAAAAAATTCAAAAAAATTAAAAAACTTCATTCCAGCTTTACTTTTATCCGAACTGGGTTGGAATAGGCCGAGAAAGAAAAAAAAATAAAAAATTTAGTCCCGAATTCCGTTCCTATCCGACCCTAGCTAGAAAATTCGAAAAAAATTGGCAAAAAAATTCAAGAAATTGAAAAACTTCATTCCTGCATTATTTGTAACCAAACCAGGTTGAGATAGTTCTAGAAAGAGAAAAAAACGATTTGAGTCTCGAATTACGTTCCCATCCGACCCTAGCTAGAAAATACAAATAATAAAAAAAAAAAAAAAGCAAAAAATTTCAAAAAATTAAAAGACATCATTCTGGCCATATTCCTATCCAAACCGAGTTGAAATAGGCAGGGAAAGAGGGAAAAAAAAATTTAGTCTGAATTCTGTTCCTATCCAACCCTAGCTTCGAAAATTCCAAAACAAATAGCAAAAAAATTCAAAAAAATTAAAACACTTCATTCCGGCATTACTTTTATCCGAACTGGGTTGTAATAGGCCGAGAAAGAGAAAAAAAATAATAATTTAGTCCCGAATTCCGTTCCTATCCGACCCTAGGTAGAAAATACCAATAAAAATATAGCAAAAAAATTCAAAAAATTAAAAAACATCATTCCGGCAATATTTATATCCAAACCGGGTTGAAATAGGCCGTGAAATAGAGAAAAAAATTTTAGTCCCGAATTCCGTTCCTATCCGACCCTAGCTAGAAAATACAAAAAAAAAAATAAAATAAAAAGAAAGCAAAAAAATAAAAAGAAATCATTCCGGCAATATTTCTATCCAAACCGAGGTGAGATGGGCTGAGAAGGACAGAAAAAATTTATATTTCCCGAATTCCGTTCCTATCCGACCCTAGCTAGAAAATTCGAAAAAAATTGCCAAAAAAATTGAAAAACTTCATTCCTTTATTATTTCTAACCTAACCAGGTTGAGATAGTTCTAGAAAGAGAAAAAAAAAATTTTGAGTCTCGAATTCCGTTCCCATCCAACCCTAGCTAGAAAATACAAAAAAAAAAAATGCAAAAAAATTCAAAAAATTAAAAGACATCATTCTGGCCATATTTCTATCCAAACCGAGTTGAAAGAGGCAGGGAAAGAGGGAAAAAAAATTTTAGTCACGAATTCTGTTCCTATCCGACCCTAGTTAGAAAATTCCAAAACAAATAGCAAAAAAATTCAAAAAAATTAAAAAACTTCATTCCAGCTTTACTTTTATCCGAACTGGGTTGGAATAGGCCGAGAAAGAAAAAAAAATAAAAAATTTAGTCCCGAATTCCGTTCCCATCCGACCCTAGGTAGAAAGTACAAAAAAAAAATTGCAAAAAAATTAAAAAAATCATTCTGGCAATATTTCTATCCAAACTAGGTTGAAATACGCCGTGAAATAGAAAAAAAAATTTTAGTCCCAAATTCCGTTCCTATCTGACCCTAGCTAGAAAATTCCAAAAAAAAAAGCAAAAAAAAAAAAAAAAAAAAAAAATCATTTCGGCAATATGTCTATCCAAACCGAGGTGAGATAGGCTGAGAAAGAGAAAAAAAAAAATATTTCCCGAATTCCGTTCCTATCCGACCCTAGCTAGAAAATTCGAAAAAAATTGGCAACAAAATTCAAGAAATTGAAAAACTTCATTCCTGCATTATATCTAACCAAACCAGGTTGAGATAGTTCTAGAAAGAGAAAAAAAAGTTTGAGTCTCGAATTCCGTTCCCATCCGACCCTAGCTAGAAAATACAAATAATAATAAAATAAAAAAAAAAAAAGCAAAAATTTCAAAAAATTAAAAGACATCATTCTGGCCATATTTCGTTCCAAACCGAGATGAAATAGGCAGGGAAAGAGGGAAAAAAAATTTTAGTCCGAATTCTGTTCCTATCCAACCCTAGCTTCGAAAATTCCAAAACAAATAGCAAAAAAATTCAAAAAAATTAAAGAACTTCATTCCGGCTTTACTTTTGTCTGAACTGGGTTGGAATAGGCCGAGAAAGAAAAAAAAAAAAAAAAATTTAGTCCCGAATTCCGTTCCTATCTAACCCTAGGTAGAATATTCCAAAAAAAAAAGCAAAAAAAAAAAAAAAAAAAAATCATTCCGGCAATATGTCTATCCAAACCGAGGTGAGATAGGCCGAGAAAGAGAAAAAAAAAATATTTCCCGAATTCCGTTCCTATCCGACCCTAGCTAGAAAATTCGAAAAAAATTGGCAAAAAAATTCAAGAAATTGAAAAACTTCATTCCTGCATTATTTCTAACCAAACCAGGTTGAGATAGTTCTAGAAAGAGAAAGAAACGATTTGAGTCTCGAATTCCGTTCCCATCCGACCCTAGCTAGAAAATACAAATAATAAAAAAAAAAAAAGCAAAAAAATTTCAAAAAATTAAAAGACATCATTCTGGCCATATTCCTATCCAAACCGAGTTGAAATAGGCAGGGAAAGAGGGAAAAAAAATTTTAGTCTGAATTCTGTTCCTATCCAACCCTAGCTTCGAAAATTCCAAAACAAATAGCAAAAAAATTCAAAAAAATTAAAAAACTTCATTCCGGCATTACTTTTATCCGAACTGGGTTGTAATAGGCCGAGAAAGAGAAAAAAAATAATAATTTAGTCCCGAATT
The DNA here is from genome assembly GCA_028535165.1 of Quercus tomentella. Lineage (NCBI taxonomy): Eukaryota > Viridiplantae > Streptophyta > Magnoliopsida > Fagales > Fagaceae > Quercus > Quercus tomentella. The sequence goes on from JAPQVY010000089.1 coordinate 40,222,756, forward strand.
CCGTTCCTATCCGACCCTAGGTAGAAAATACAAAAAAAAAATATAGCAAAAAAATTCAAAAAATTAAAAAACATCATTCCGGCAATATTTCTATCCAAACCGGGTTGAAATAGGCCGTGAAATAGAGAAAAAAATTTTAGTCCCGAATTCCGTTCCTATCCGACCCTAGCTAGAAAATACAAAAAAAAAAATAAAAATAAAAAGAAAGCAAAAAAATAAAAAGAAATCATTCCGACAATATTTCTATCCAAACCGAGGTGAGATGGGCTGAGAAGGACAGAAAAAATTTTTATTTCCCGAATTCCGTTCCTATCCGACCCTAGCTAGAAAATTCGAAAAAAATTGCCAAAAAAATTGAAAAACTTCTTTCCTTTATTATTTCTAACCAAACCAGGTTGAGATAGTTCTAGAAAGAGAAACAAAAAATTTTGAGTCTCGAATTCCGTTCCCATCCAACCCTAGCTAGAAAATACAAAAAAAAAAAAAAAATGCAAAAAAATTCAAAAAATTAAAAGACATCATTCTGGCCATATTTCTATCCAAACCGAGTTGAAATAGGCAGGGAAAGATAGAAAAAAAATTTTAGTCACGAATTCTGTTCCTATCCGACCCTAGCTAGAAAATTCCAAGACTAATAGCAAAAAAATTCAAAAAAATTAAAAAACTTCATTCCGGCTTTACTTTTATCCGAACTGGGTTGGAATAGGCCGAGAAAGAAAAAAAAATAAAAAATTTAGTCCCGAATTCCGTTCCCATCCTACCCTAGGTAGAAATTACAAAAAAAAAATTGCAAAAAAATTAAAAAAAATTAAAAAAATCATTCTGGCAATATTTCTATCCAAACTGGGTTGAAATACGCCGTGAAATAGAGAAAAAAAATTGTAGTCCCGAATTCCGTTCCTATCTGACCCTTGCTAGAAAATTCCAAAAAAAAAAAGCAAAAAAAAAAAAAAAAAAAGTCATTTCGGCAATATGTCTATCCAAACTGAGGTGAGATAGGCTGAGAAAGAGAAAAAAAAAAAATTTCCCGAATTCCGTTCCTATCCGACCCTAGCTAGAAAATTCGAAAAAAATTGGCAAAAAAATTCAAGAAATTGAAAAACTTCATTTCTGCATTATTTCTAACCAAACCAGGTTGAGATAGTTTTAGAAAGAGAAAAAAAAATTTGAGTCTCGAATTCCGTTCCCATCCGACCTTAGCTAGAAAATTCAAATAATAAAAAATAAAAAAATAAAAACAAAAAATTTCAAAAAATTAAAAGACATCATTCTGGCCATATTTCTATCCAAACCGAGTTGAAATAGGCAGGGAAAGAGGGAAAAAAAATTTTAGTCACGAATTCTGTTCTTATCCGACCCTAGCTAGAAAATTCCAAAACAAATAGCAAAAAAATTCAAAAAATAGTAAAAAACTACATTCTGGCTTTACTTTTATCCGAACTGGGTTGGAATAGGCCGAGAAAGAAAAAAGAAAAAAAATTTAGTCCCGAATTCCTTTCCCATCCGACCCTAGCTGGAAAATTAAAAAAAAAAAAAAAAAAAAGCAAAAAAATAAAAAGAAATCATTCCGGCAATATTTCTATCCAAACCGAGGTGAGATAGGTTGAGAAGGACAGAAAAAAAAAAAAAAATTCCCGAATTCCGTTCCTATCCGACCCTAGCTAGAAAATTCGAAAAAAATTGCCAAAAAAATTGAAAAACTTCATTCCTTTATTATTTCTAACCAAACCAGGTTGAGATAGTTCTAGAAAGAGAAAAAAAAAATTTTGAGTCTCGAATTCCGTTCCCATCCAACCCTATCTAGAAAATACAAAAAAAAAAAAAAAAAAAAAAGCAAAAAATTTCAAAAAATTAAAAGACATCATTCTGGCCATATTTCTATCCAAACCGAGTTGAAAGAGGCAGGGAAAGAGGGAAAAAAAATTTTAGTCACGAATTCTGTTCCTATCCGACCCTAGTTAGAAAATTCCAAAACAAATAGCAAAAAAATTCAAAAAAATTAAAAAACTTCATTCCAGCTTTACTTTTATCCGAACTGGGTTGGAATAGGCCGAGAAAGAAAAAAAAATAAAAAATTTAGTCCCGAATTCCGTTCCTATCCGACCCTAGCTAGAAAATTCGAAAAAAATTGGCAAAAAAATTCAAGAAATTGAAAAACTTCATTCCTGCATTATTTCTAACCAAACCAGGTTGAGATAGTTCTAGAAAGAGAAAGAAACGATTTGAGTCTCGAATTCCGTTCCCATCCAACCCTAGCTAGAAAATACAAATAATAAAAAAAAAAAAAAAAGCAAAAAATTTCAAAAAATTAAAAGACATCATTCTGGCCATATTCCTATCCAAACCGAGTTGAAATAGGCAGGGAAAGAGGGAAAAAAAATTTTAGTCTGAATTCTGTTCCTATCCAACCCTAGCTTCGAAAATTCCAAAACAAATAGCAAAAAAATTCAAAAAAATTAAAAAACTTCATTCCGGCATTACTTTTATCCGAACTGGGTTGTAATAGGCCGAGAAAGAGAAAAAAAATAATAATTTAGTCCCGAATTCCGTTCCTATCCGACCCTAGGTAGAAAATACAAAAAAAAATATAGCAAAAAAATTCAAAAAATTAAAAAACATCATTCCGGCAATATTTCTATCCAAACCGGGTTGAAATAGGCCGTGAAATAGAGAAAAAAATTTTAGTCCCGAATTCCGTTCCTATCCGACCCTAGCTAGAAAATACAAAAAAAAAAAAAAAAAAAAAAGAAAGCAAAAAAATAAAAAGAAATCATTCCGACAATATTTCTATCGAAACCGAGGTGAGATGGGCTGAGAAGGACAGAAAAAATTTTTATTTCCCGAATTCCGTTCCTATCCGACCCTAGCTAGAAAATTCGAAAAAAATTGCCAAAAAAATTGAAAAACTTCATTCCTTTATTATTTCTAACCAAACCAGGTTGAGATAGTTCTAGAAAGAGAAAAAAAAAATTTTGAGTCTCGAATTCCGTTTCCATCCAACCCTAGCTACAAAATACAAAAAAAAAAAATGCAAAAAAATTCAAAAAATTAAAAGACATCATTCTGGCCATATTTCTATCCAAACCGAGTTGAAATAGGCAGGGAAAGATAGAAAAAAAATTTTAGTCACGAATTCTGTTCCTATCCGACCCTAGCTAGAAAATTCCAAGACAAATAGCAAAAAAATTCAAAAAAATTAAAAAACTTCATTCCGGCTTTACTTTTATCCGAACTGGGTTGGAATAGGCCGAGAAAGAAAAAAAAATAAAAAATTTAGTCCCGAATTCCGTTCCCATCCTACCCTAGGTAGAAATTACAAAAAAAAAAAATTGCAAAAAAATTAAAAAAAATTAAAAAAATCATTCTGGCAATATTTCTATCCAAACTGGGTTGAAATACGCCGTGAAATAGAGAAAAAAAATTGTAGTCCCGAATTCCGTTCCTATCTGACCCTTGCTAGAAATTCCAAAAAAAAAAAGCAAAAAAAAAAAAAAAAAAGTCATTTCGGCAATATGTCTATCCAAACCGAGGTGAGATAGGCTGAGAAAGAGAAAAAAAAAAAAATTTCCCGAATTCCGTTCCTATCCGACCCTAGCTAGAAAATTCGAAAAAAATTGGCAAAAAAATTCAAGAAATTGAAAAACTTCATTCCTGCATTATTTCTAACCAAACCAGGTTGAGATAGTTTTAGAAAGAGAAAAAAAATTTTGAGTCTCGAATTCCGTTCCCATCCGACCCTAGCTAGAAAATTCAAATAATAAAAAATAAAAACAAAAAAACAAAAATTTTCAAAAAATTAAAAGACATCATTCTGGCCATATGTCTATCCAAACCGAGTTGAAATAGGCAGGGAAAGAGGGAAAAAAAATTTTAGTCACGAATTCTGTTCCTATCCGACCCTAGCTAGAAAATTCCAAAACAAATAGCAAAAAAATTCAAAAAATAGTAAAAAACTTCATTCTGGCTTTACTTTTATCCGAACTGGGTTGGAATAGGCCGAGAAAGAAAAAAGAAAAAAAATTTAGTCCCGAATTCCTTTCCCATCCGACCCTAGCTGGAAAATTTAAAAAAAAAAAAAAAAGCAAAAAAATAAAAAGAAATCATTCCGGCAATATTTCTATCCAAACCGAGGTGAGATAGGTTGAGAAGGACAGAAAAAAAAAAAAAATTTCCCGAATTCCGTTCCTATCCGACCCTAGCTAGAAAATTCGAAAAAAATTGCCAAAAAAATTGAAAAACTTAATTCCTTTATTATTTCTAACCAAACCAGGTTGAGATAGTTCTAGAAAGAGAAAAAAAAAATTTTGAGTCTCGAATTCCGTTCCCATCCAACCCTATCTAGAAAATACAAAAAAAAAAAAAAAAAAAAAGCAAAAAATTTCAAAAAATTAAAAGACATCATTCTGGCCATATTTCTATCCAAACCGAGTTGAAAGAGGCAGGGAAAGAGGGAAAAAAAATTTTAGTCACGAATTCTGTTCCTATCCGACCCTAGTTAGAAAATTCCAAAACAAATAGCAAAAAAATTCAAAAAAATTAAAAAACTTCATTCCAGCTTTACTTTTATCCGAACTGGGTTGGAATAGGCCGAGAAAGAAAAAAAAATAAAAAATTTAGTCCCGAATTCCGTTCCTATCCGACCCTAGCTAGAAAATTCGAAAAAAATTGGCAAAAAAATTCAAGAAATTGAAAAACTTCATTCCTGCATTATTTCTAACCAAACCAGGTTGAGATAGTTCTAGAAAGAGAAAGAAACGATTTGAGTCTCGAATTCCGTTCCCATCCGACCCTAGCTAGAAAATACAAATAATAAAAAAAAAAAAAAAGCTAAAAATTTCAAAAAATTAAAAGACATCATTCTGGCCATATTCCTATCCAAACCGAGTTGAAATAGGCAGGGAAAGAGGGAAAAAAAATTTTAGTCTGAATTCTGTTCCTATCCAACCCTAGCTTCGAAAATTCCAAAACAAATAGCAAAAAAATTCAAAAAAATTAAAAAACTTCATTCCGGCATTACTTTTATCCGAACTGGGTTGTAATAGGCCGAGAAAGAGAAAAAAAATAATAATTTAGTCCCGAATTCCGTTCCTATCCGACCCTAGGTAGAAAATACCAAAAAAAATATAGCAAAAAAATTCAAAAAATTAAAAAACATCATTCCGGCAATATTTCTATCCAAACCGGGTTGAAATAGGCCGTGAAATAGAGAAAAAAATTTTAGTCCCGAATTCCGTTCCTATCCGACCCTAGCTAGAAAATACAAAAAAAAAAATAAAATAAAAAGAAAGCAAAAAAATAAAAAGAAATCATTCCGGCAATATTTCTATCCAAACCGAGGTGAGATGGGCTGAGAAGGACAGAAAAAATTTTTATTTCCCGAATTCCGTTCCTATCCGACCCTAGCTAGAAAATTCGAAAAAAATTGCCAAAAAAATTGAAAAACTTCTTTCCTTTATTATTTCTAACCAAACCAGGTTCAGATAGTTCTAGAAAGAGAAAAAAAAAATTTTGAGTCTCGAATTCCGTTCCCATCCAACCCTAGCTAGAAAATACAAAAAAAAAAAAATGCAAAAAAATTCAAAAAATTAAAAGACATCATTCTGGCCATATTTCTATCCAAACCGAGTTGAAATAGGCAGGGAAAGATAGAAAAAAAATTTTAGTCACGAATTCTGTTCCTATCCGACCCTAGCTAGAAAATTCCAAGACAAATAGCAAAAAAATTCAAAAAAATTAAAAAACTTCATTCCGGCTTTACTTTTATCCGAACTGGGTTGGAATAGGCCGAGAAAGAAAAAAAAATAAAAAATTTAGTCCCGAATTCCGTTCCCATCCGACCCTAGGTAGAAAGTACAAAAAACAAATTGCAAAAAAATTAAAAAAATCATTCTGGCAATATTTCTATCCAAACTAGGTTGAAATACGCCGTGAAATAGAAAAAAAAATTTTAGTCCCAAATTCCGTTCCTATCTGACCCTAGCTAGAAAATTCCAAAAAAAAAAGCAAAAAAAAAAAAAAAAAAAAAAATCATTTCGCCAATATGTCTATCCAAACCGAGGTGAGATAGGCTGAGAAAGAGAAAAAAAAAAATATTTCCCGAATTCCGTTCCTATCCGACCCTAGCTAGAAAATTCGAAAAAAATTGGCAAAAAAATTCAAGAAATTGAAAAACTTCATTCCTGCATTATATCTAACCAAACCAGGTTGAGATAGTTCTAGAAAGAGAAAAAAAAGTTTGAGTCTCGAATTCCGTTCCCATCCGACCCTAGCTAGAAAATACAAATAAAAAAAATAAAAAAAATAAAAAAAGCAAAAATTTCAAAAAATTAAAAGACATCATTCTGGCCATATTTCGTTCCAAACCGAGATGAAATAGGCAGGGAAAGAGGGAAAAAAAATTTTAGTCCGAATTCTGTTCCTATCCAACCCTAGCTTCGAAAATTCCAAAACAAATAGCAAAAAAATTCAAAAAAATTAAAGAACTTCATTCCGGCTTTACTTTTGTCTGAACTGGGTTGGAATAGGCCGAGAAAGAAAAAAAAAAAAAAAATTTAGTCCCGAATTCCGTTCCTATCTAACCCTAGCTAGAATATTCCAAAAAAAAAAGCAAAAAAAAAAAAAAAAAAAATCATTCCGGCAATATGTCTATCCAAACCGAGGTGAGATAGGCCGAGAAAGAGAAAAAAAAAATATTTCCCGAATTCCGTTCCTATCCGACCCTAGCTAGAAAATTCGAAAAAAATTGGCAAAAAAATTCAAGAAATTGAAAAACTTCATTCCTGCATTATTTCTAACCAAACCAGGTTGAGATAGTTCTAGAAAGAGAAAGAAACGATTTGAGTCTCGAATTCCGTTCCCATCCGACCCTAGCTAGAAAATACAAATAATAATAAAAAAAAAAGCAAAAAATTTCAAAAAATTAAAAGACATCATTCTGGCCATATTCCTATCCAAACCGAGTTGAAATAGGCAGGGAAAGAGGGAAAAAAAATTTTAGTCTGAATTCTGTTCCTATCCAACCCTAGCTTCGAAAATTCCAAAACAAATAGCAAAAAAATTCAAAAAAATTAAAAAACTTCATTCCGGCATTACTTTTATCCGAACTGGGTTGTAATAGGCCGAGAAAGAGAAAAAAAATAATACTTTAGTCCCGAATTCCGTTCCTATCCGACCCTAGGTAGAAAATACAAAAAAAAATATAGCAAAAAAATTCAAAAAATTAAAAAACATCATTCCGGCAATATTTCTATCCAAACCGGGTTGAAATAGGCCGTGAAATAGAGAAAAAAATTTTAGTCCCGAATTCCGTTCCTATCCGACCCTAGCTAGAAAATACAAAAAAAAAAATAAACTAAAAAGAAAGCAAAAAAATAAAAAGAAATCATTCCGACAATATTTCTATCCAAACCGAGGTGAGATGGGCTGAGAAGGACAGAAAAAATTTATATTTCCCGAATTCCGTTCCTATCCGACCCTAGCTAGAAAATTCGAAAAAAATTGCCAAAAAAATTGAAAAACTTCATTCCTTTATTATTTCTAACCAAACCAGGTTGAGATAGTTCTAGAAAGAGAAAAAAAAAATTTTGAGTCTCGAATTCCGTTCCCATCCAACCCTAGCTAGAAAATACAAAAAAAAAAAATGCAAAAAAATTCAAAAAATTAAAAGACATCATTCTGGCCATATTTCTATCCAAACCGAGTTGAAATAGGCAGGGAAAGATAGAAAAAAAATTTTAGTCACGAATTCTGTTCCTATCCGACCCTAGCTAGAAAATTCCAAGACAAATAGCAAAAAAATTCAAAAAAATTAAAAAACTTCATTCCGGCTTTACTTTTATCCGAACTGGGTTGGAATAGGCCGAGAAAGAAAAAAAAATAAAAAATTTAGTCCCGAATTCCGTTCCCATCCTACCCTAGGTAGAAATTACAAAAAAAAAAAATTGCAAAAAAATTAAAAAAAATTAAAAAAATCATTCTGGCAATATTTCTATCCAAACTGGGTTGAAATACGCCGTGAAATAGAGAAAAAAAATTGTAGTCCCGAATTCCGTTCCTATCTGACCCTTGCTAGAAATTCCAAAAAAAAAAAGCAAAAAAAAAAAAAAAAAAGTCATTTCGGCAATATGTCTATCCAAACCGAGGTGAGATAGGCTGAGAAAGAGAAAAAAAAAAAAATTTCCCGAATTCCGTTCCTATCCGACCCTAGCTAGAAAATTCGAAAAAAATTGGCAAAAAAATTCAAGAAATTGAAAAACTTCATTCCTGCATTATTTCTAACCAAACCAGGTTGAGATAGTTTTAGAAAGAGAAAAAAAATTTTGAGTCTCGAATTCCGTTCCCATCCGACCCTAGCTAGAAAATTCAAATAATAAAAAATAAAAACAAAAAAACAAAAATTTTCAAAAAATTAAAAGACATCATTCTGGCCATATGTCTATCCAAACCGAGTTGAAATAGGCAGGGAAAGAGGGAAAAAAAATTTTAGTCACGAATTCTGTTCCTATCCGACCCTAGCTAGAAAATTCCAAAACAAATAGCAAAAAAATTCAAAAAATAGTAAAAAACTTCATTCTGGCTTTACTTTTATCCGAACTGGGTTGGAATAGGCCGAGAAAGAAAAAAGAAAAAAAATTTAGTCCCGAATTCCTTTCCCATCCGACCCTAGCTGGAAAATTTAAAAAAAAAAAAAAAAGCAAAAAAATAAAAAGAAATCATTCCGGCAATATTTCTATCCAAACCGAGGTGAGATAGGTTGAGAAGGACAGAAAAAAAAAAAAATTTCCCGAATTCCGTTCCTATCCGACCCTAGCTAGAAAATTCGAAAAAAATTGCCAAAAAAATTGAAAAACTTCTTTCCTTTATTATTTCTAACCAAACCAGGTTGAGATAGTTCTAGAAAGAGAAAAAAAAAATTTTGAGTCTCGAATTCCGTTCCCATCCAACCCTATCTAGAAAATACAAAAAAAAAAAAAAAAAAAAAAAGCAAAAAATTTCAAAAAATTAAAAGACATCATTCTGGCCATATTTCTATCCAAACCGAGTTGAAAGAGGCAGGGAAAGAGGGAAAAAAAATTTTAGTCACGAATTCTGTTCCTATCCGACCCTAGTTAGAAAATTCCAAAACAAATAGCAAAAAAATTCAAAAAAATTAAAAAACTTCATTCCAGCTTTACTTTTATCCGAACTGGGTTGGAATAGGCCGAGAAAGAAAAAAAAATAAAAAATTTAGTCCCGAATTCCGTTCCTATCCGACCCTAGCTAGAAAATTCGAAAAAAATTGGCAAAAAAATTCAAGAAATTGAAAAACTTCATTCCTGCATTATTTCTAACCAAACCAGGTTGAGATAGTTCTAGAAAGAGAAAAAAACGATTTGAGTCTCGAATTCCGTTCCCATCCGACCCTAGCTAGAAAATACAAATAATAAAAAAAAAAAAAAAGCAAAAAATTTCAAAAAATTAAAAGACATCATTCTGGCCATATTCCTATCCAAACCGAGTTGAAATAGGCAGGGAAAGAGGGAAAAAAAATTTTAGTCTGAATTCTGTTCCTATCCAACCCTAGCTTCGAAAATTCCAAAACAAATAGCAAAAAAATTCAAAAAAATTAAAAAACTTCATTCCGGCATTACTTTTATCCGAACTGGGTTGTAATAGGCCGAGAAAGAGAAAAAAAATAATAATTTAGTCCCGAATTCCGTTCCTATCCGACCCTAGGTAGAAAATACAAAAAAAAATATAGCAAAAAAATTCAAAAAATTAAAAAACATCATTCCGGCAATATTTCTATCCAAACCGGGTTGAAATAGGCCGTGAAATAGAGAAAAAAATTTTAGTCCCGAATTCCGTTCCTATCCGACCCTAGCTAGAAAATACAAAAAAAAAAATAAAATAAAAAGAAAGCAAAAAAATAAAAAGAAATCATTCCGGCAATATTTCTATCCAAACCGAGGTGAGATGGGCTAAGAAGGACAGAAAAAATTTATATTTCCCGAATTCCGTTCCTATCCGACCCTAGCTAGAAAATTCGAAAAAAATTGCCAAAAAAATTGAAAAACTTCATTCCTTTATTATTTCTAACCAAACCAGGTTGAGATAGTTCTAGAAAGAGAAAAAAAAAATTTTGAGTCTCGAATTCCGTTCCCATCCAACCCTAGCTAGAAAATACAAAAAAAAAAAAAAAAAAAAAAGCAAAAAATTTCAAAAAATTAAAAGACATCATTCTGGCCATATTTCTATCCAAACCGAGTTGAAAGAGGCAGGGAAAGAGGGAAAAAAAATTTTAGTCACGAATTCTGTTCCTATCCGACCCTAGTTAGAAAATTCCAAAACAAATAGCAAAAAAATTCAAAAAAATTAAAAAACTTCATTCCGGCTTTACTTTTATCCGAACTGGGTTGGAATAGGCCGAGAAAGAAAAAAAAATAAAAAATTTAGTCCCGAATTCCGTTCCCATCCGACCCTAGGTAGAAAGTACAAAAAACAAATTGCAAAAAAATTAAAAAAATCATTCTGGCAATATTTCTATCCAAACTAGGTTGAAATACGCCGTGAAATAGAAAAAAAAATTTTAGTCCCAAATTCCGTTCCTATCTGACCCTAGCTAGAAAATTCCAAAAAAAAAAGCAAAAAAAAAAAAAAAAAAAAAAAATCATTTCGCCAATATGTCTATCCAAACCGAGGTGAGATAGGCTGAGAAAGAGAAAAAAAAAAATATTTCCCGAATTCCGTTCCTATCCGACCCTAGCTAGAAAATTCGAAAAAAATTGGCAAAAAAATTCAAGAAATTGAAAAACTTCATTCCTGCATTATATCTAACCAAACCAGGTTGAGATAGTTCTAGAAAGAGAAAAAAAAGTTTGAGTCTCGAATTCCGTTCCCATCCGACCCTAGCTAGAAAATACAAATAAAAAAAAAAAAAAAAAAAAAAAAAAGCAAAAATTTCAAAAAATTAAAAGAAATCATTTTGGCCATATTTCGTTCCAAACCGAGATGAAATAGGCAGGGAAAGAGGGAATAAAAATTTTAGTCCGAATTCTGTTCCTATCCAACCCTAGCTTCGAAAATTCCAAAACAAATAGCAAAAAAATTCAAAAAAATTAAAGAACTTCATTCCGGCTTTACTTTTGTCTGAACTGGGTTGGAATAGGCCGAGAAAGAAAAAAAAAAAAAAAATTTAGTCCCGAATTCCGTTCCTATCTAACCCTAGCTAGAATATTCCAAAAAAAAAAGCAAAAAAAAAAAAAAAAAAAATCATTCCGGCAATATGTCTATCCAAACCGAGGTGAGATAGGCCGAGAAAGAGAAAAAAAAAATATTTCCCGAATTCCGTTCCTATCCGACCCTAGCTAGAAAATTCGAAAAAAATTGGCAAAAAAATTCAAGAAATTGAAAAACTTCATTCCTGCATTATTTCTAACCAAACCAGGTTGAGATAGTTCTAGAAAGAGAAAGAAACGATTTGAGTCTCGAATTCCGTTCCCATCCGACCCTAGCTAGAAAATACAAATAATAAAAAAAAAAAAGCAAAAAATTTCAAAAAATTAAAAGACATCATTCTGGCCATATTCCTATCCAAACCGAGTTGAAATAGGCAGGGAAAGAGGGAAAAAAAATTTTAGTCTGAATTCTGTTCCTATCCAACCCTAGCTTCGAAAATTCCAAAACAAATAGCAAAAAAATTCAAAAAAATTAAAAAACTTCATTCCGGCATTACTTTTATCCGAACTGGGTTGTAATAGGCCGAGAAAGAGAAAAAAAATAATACTTTAGTCCCGAATTCCGTTCCTATCCGACCCTAGGTAGAAAATACAAAAAAAAATATAGCAAAAAAATTCAAAAAATTAAAAAACATCATTCCGGCAATATTTCTATCCAAACCGGGTTGAAATAGGCCGTGAAATAGAGAAAAAAATTTTAGTCCCGAATTCCGTTCCTATCCGACCCTAGCTAGAAAATACAAAAAAAAAAATAAACTAAAAAGAAAGCAAAAAAATAAAAAGAAATCATTCCGACAATATTTCTATCCAAACCGAGGTGAGATGGGCTGAGAAGGACAGAAAAAATTTATATTTCCCGAATTCCGTTCCTATCCGACCCTTGCTAGAAAATTCGAAAAAAATTGCCAAAAAAATTGAAAAACTTCATTCCTTTATTATTTCTAACCAAACCAGGTTGAGATAGTTCTAGAAAGAGAAAAAAAAAATTTTGAGTCTCGAATTCCGTTCCCATCCAACCCTAGCTAGAAAATACAAAAAAAAAAAATGCAAAAAAATTCAAAAAATTAAAAGACATCATTCTGGCCATATTTCTATCCAAACCGAGTTGAAATAGGCAGGGAAAGATAGAAAAAAAATTTTAGTCACGAATTCTGTTCCTATCCGACCCTAGCTAGAAAATTCCAAGACAAATAGCAAAAAAATTCAAAAAAATTAAAAAACTTCATTCCGGCTTTACTTTTATCCGAACTGGGTTGGAATAGGCCGAGAAAGAAAAAAAAATAAAAAATTTAGTCCCGAATTCCGTTCCCATCCTACCCTAGGTAGAAATTACAAAAAAAAAATTGCAAAAAAATTAAAAAAAATTAAAAAAATCATTCTGGCAATATTTCTATCCAAACTGGGTTGAAATACGCCGTGAAATAGAGAAAAAAAATTGTAGTCCCGAATTCCGTTCCTATCTGACCCTTGCTAGAAAATTCCAAAAAAAAAAAGCAAAAAAAAAAAAAAAAAAGTCATTTCGGCAATATGTCTATCCAAACCGAGGTGAGATAGGCTGAGAAAGAGAAAAAAAAAAAATTTCCCGAATTCCGTTCCTATCCGACCCTAGCTAGAAAATTCGAAAAAAATTGGCAAAAAAATTCAAGAAATTGAAAAACTTCATTCCTGCATTATTTCTAACCAAACCAGGTTGAGATAGTTTTAGAAAGAGAAAAAAAAATTTGAGTCTCGAATTCCGTTCCCATCCGACCCTAGCTAGAAAATTCAAATAATAAAAAATAAAAAAATAAAAACAAAAAATTTCAAAAAATTAAAAGACATCATTCTGGCCATATTTCTATCCAAACCGAGTTGAAATAGGCAGGGAAAGAGGGAAAAAAAATTTTAGTCACGAATTCTGTTCCTATCCGACCCTAGCTAGAAAATTCCAAAACAAATAGCAAAAAAATTCAAAAAATAGTAAAAAACTACATTCTGGCTTTACTTTTATCCGAACTGGGTTGGAATAGGCCGAGAAAGAAAAAAGAAAAAAAATTTAGTCCCGAATTCCTTTCCCATCCGACCCTAGCTGGAAGATTAAAAAAAAAAAAAAAAAAGCAAAAAAATAAAAAGAAATCATTCCGGCAATATTTCTATCCAAACCGAGGTGAGATAGGTTGAGAAGGACAGAAAAAAAAAAAAAATTTCCCGAATTCCGTTCCTATCCGACCCTAGCTAGAAAATTCGAAAAAAATTTCCAAAAAAATTGAAAAACTTCATTCCTTTATTATTTCTAACCAAACCAGGTTGAGATAGTTCTAGAAAGAGAAAAAAAAAATTTTGAGTCTCGAATTCCGTTCCCATCCAACCCTATCTAGAAAATACAAAAAAAAAAAAAAAAAAAAAAGCAAAAAATTTCAAAAAATTAAAAGACATCATTCTGGCCATATTTCTATCCAAACCGAGTTGAAAGAGGCAGGGAAAGAGGGAAAAAAAATTTTAGTCACGAATTCTGTTCCTATCCGACCCTAGTTAGAAAATTCCAAAACAAATAGCAAAAAAATTCAAAAAAATTAAAAAACTTCATTCCAGCTTTACTTTTATCCGAACTGGGTTGGAATAGGCCGAGAAAGAAAAAAAAATAAAAAATTTAGTCCCGAATTCCGTTCCTATCCGACCCTAGCTAGAAAATTCGAAAAAAATTGGCAAAAAAATTCAAGAAATTGAAAAACTTCATTCCTGCATTATTTTTAACCAAACCAGGTTGAGATAGTTCTAGAAAAAGAAAGAAACGATTTGAGTCTCGAATTACGTTCCCATCCGACCCTAGCTAGAAAATACAAATAATAAAAAAAAAAAAAAAGCAAAAAATTTCAAAAAATTAAAAGACATCATTCTGGCCATATTCGTATCCAAACCGAGTTGAAATAGGCAGGGAAAGAGGGAAAAAAAATTTTAGTCTGAATTCTGTTCCTATCCAACCCTAGCTTCGAAAATTCCAAAACAAATAGCAAAAAAATTCAAAAAAATTAAAACACTTCATTCCGGCATTACTTTTATCCGAACTGGGTTGTAATAGGCCGAGAAAGAGAAAAAAAATAATAATTTAGTCCCGAATTCCGTTCCTATCCGACCCTAGGTAGAAAATACAAAAAAAAATATAGCAAAAAAATTCAAAAAATTAAAAAACATCATTCCGGCAATATTTCTATCCAAACCGGGTTGAAATAGGCCGTGAAATAGAGAAAACAATTTTAGTCCCGAATTCCGTTCCTATCCGACCCTAGCTAGAAAATACAAAAAAAAAAATAAAATAAAAAGAAAGCAAAAAAATAAAAAGAAATCATTCCGACAATATTTCTATCCAAACCGAGGTGAGATGGGCTGAGAAGGACAGAAAAAATTTATATTTCCCAAATTCCGTTCCTATCCGACCCTAGCTAGAAAATTCGAAAAAAATTGCCAAAAAAATTGAAAAACTTCATTCCTTTATTATTTCTAACCAAACCAGGTTGAGATAGTTCTAGAAAGAGAAAAAAAAAATTTTGAGTCTCGAATTCCGTTCCCATCCAACCCTAGCTAGAAAATACAAAAAAAAAAAATGCAAAAAAATTCAAAAAATTAAAAGACATCATTCTGGCCATATTTCTATCCAAACCGAGTTGAAATAGGCAGGGAAAGATAGAAAAAAAATTTTAGTCACGAATTCTGTTCCTATCCGACCCTAGCTAGAAAATTCCAAGACAAATAGCAAAAAAATTCAAAAAAATTAAAAAACTTCATTCCGGCTTTACTTTTATCCGAACTGGGTTGGAATAGGCCGAGAAAGAAAAAAAAATAAAAAATTTAGTCCCGAATTCCGTTCCCATCCTACCCTAGGTAGATATTACAAAAAAAAAATTGCAAAAAAATTAAAAAAAATTAAAAAAATCATTCTGGCAATATTTCTATCCAAACTGGGTTGAAATACGCCGTGAAATAGAGAAAAAAAATTGTAGTCCCGAATTCCGTTCCTATCTGACCCTTGCTAGAAATTCCAAAAAAAAAAAGCAAAAAAAAAAAAAAAAAAGTCATTTCGGCAATATGTCTATCCAAACCGAGGTGAGATAGGCTGAGAAAGAGAAAAAAAAAAAATTTCCCGAATTCCGTTCCTATCCGACCCTAGCTAGAAAATTCGAAAAAAATTGGCAAAAAAATTCAAGAAATTGAAAAACTTCATTCCTGCATTATTTCTAACCAAACCAGGTTGAGATAGTTTTAGAAAGAGAAAAAAAATTTTGAGTCTCGAATTCCGTTCCCATCCGACCCTAGCTAGAAAATTCAAATAATAAAAAATAAAAACAAAAAAACAAAAAATTTCAAAAAATTAAAAGACATCATTCTGGCCATATTTCTATCCAAACCGAGTTGAAATAGGCAGGGAAAGAGGGAAAAAAAATTTTAGTCACGAATTCTGTTCCTATCCGACCCTAGCTAGAAAATTCCAAAACAAATAGCAAAAAAATTCAAAAAATAGTAAAAAACTTCATTCTGGCTTTACTTTTATCCGAACTGGGTTGGAATAGGCCGAGAAAGAAAAAAGAAAAAAAATTTAGTCCCGAATTCCTTTCCCATCCGACCCTAGCTGGAAAATTTAAAAAAAAAAAAAAAAGCAAAAAAATAAAAAGAAATCATTCCGGCAATATTTCTATCCAAACCGAGGTGAGGTAGGTTGAGAAGGACAGAAAAAAAAAAAATTTTCCCGAATTCCGTTCCTATCCGACCCTAGCTAGAAAATTCGAAAAAAATTGCCAAAAAAATTGAAAAACTTCATTCCTTTATTATTTCTAACCAAACCAGGTTGAGATAGTTCTAGAAAGAGAAAAAAAAAAATTTTGAGTCTCGAATTCCGTTCCCATCCAACCCTATCTAGAAAATACAAAAAAAAAAAAAAAAAAAAAAGCAAAAAATTTCAAAAAATTAAAAGACATCATTCTGGCCATATTTCTATCCAAACCGAGTTGAAAGAGGCAGGGAAAGAGGGAAAAAAAATTTTAGTCACGAATTCTGTTCCTATCCGACCCTAGTTAGAAAATTCCAAAACAAATAGCAAAAAAATTCAAAAAAAATTAAAAAACTTCATTCCAGCTTTACTTTTATCCGAACTGGGTTGGAATAGGCCGAGAAAGAAAAAAAAATAAAAAATTTAGTCCCGAATTCCGTTCCTATCCGACCCTAGCTAGAAAATTCGAAAAAAATTGGCAAAAAAATTCAAGAAATTGAAAAACTTCATTCCTGCATTATTTCTAACCAAACCAGGTTGAGATAGTTCTAGAAAGAGAAAGAAACGATTTGAGTCTCGAATTCCGTTCCCATCCGACCCTAGCTAGAAAATACAAATAATAAAAAAAAAAAAAAAGCAAAAAATTTCAAAAAATTAAAAGACATCATTCTGGCCATATTCCTATCCAAACCGAGTTGAAATAGGCAGGGAAAGAGGGAAAAAAAATTTTAGTCTGAATTCTGTTCCTATCCAACCCTAGCTTCGAAAATTCCAAAACAAATAGCAAAAAAATTCAAAAAAATTAAAAAACTTCATTCCGGCATTACTTTTATCCGAACTGGGTTGTAATAGGCCGAGAAAGAGAAAAAAAATAATAATTTAGTCCCGAATTCCGTTCCTCTCCGACCCTAGGTAGAAAATACCAAAAAAAATATAGCAAAAAAATTCAAAAAATTAAAAAACATCATTCCGGCAATATTTCTATCCAAACCGGGTTGAAATAGGCCGTGAAATAGAGAAAAAAATTTTAGTCCCGAATTCCGTTCCTATCCGACCCTAGCTAGAAAATACAAAAAAAAAAAATAAAATAAAAAGAATGCAAAAAAATAAAAAGAAATCATTCCGGCAATATTTCTATCCAAACCGAGGTGAGATGGGCTGAGAAGGACAGAAAAAATTTATATTTCCCGAATTCCGTTCCTATCCGACCCTAGCTAGAAAATTCGAAAAAAATTGCGAAAAAAATTGAAAAACTTCATTCCTTTATTATTTCTAACCTAACCAGGTTGAGATAGTTCTAGAAAGAGAAAAAAAAAATTTTGAGTCTCGAATTCCGTTCCCATCCAACCCTAGCTAGAAAATACAAAAAAAAAAAAATGCAAAAAAATTCAAAAAATTAAAAGACATCATTCTGGCCATATTTCTATCCAAACCGAGTTGAAATAGGCAGGGAAAGATAGAAAAAAAATTTTAGTCACGAATTCTGTTCCTATCCGACCCTAGCTAGAAAATTCCAAGACAAATAGCAAAAAAATTCAAAAAAATTAAAAAACTTCATTCTGGCTTTACTTTTATCCGAACTGGGTTGGAATAGGCCGAGAAAGAAAAAAAAATAAAAAATTTAGTCCCGAATTCCGTTCCCATCCTACCCTAGGTAGAAATTGCAAAAAAAAAATTGCAAAAAAATTAAAAAAAATTAAAAAAATCATTCTGGCAATATTTCTATCCAAACTGGGTTGAAATACGCCGTGAAATAGAGAAAAAAAATTGTAGTCCCGAATTCCGTTCCTATCTGACCCTTGCTAGAAAATTCCAAAAAAAAAAAGCAAAAAAAAAAAAAAAAAAGTCATTTCGGCAATATGTCTATCCAAACCGAGGTGAGATAGGCTGAGAAAGAGAAAAAAAAAAAATTTCCCGAATTCCGTTCCTATCCGACCCAAGCTAGAAAATTCGAAAAAAATTGGCAAAAAAATTCAAGAAATTGAAAAACTTCATTCCTGCATTATTTCTAACCAAACCAGGTTGAGATAGTTTTAGAAAGAGAAAAAAAAATTTGAGTCTCGAATTCCGTTCCCATCCGACCCTAGCTAGAAAATTCAAATAATAAAAAATAAAAAAATAAAAACAAAAAATTTCAAAAAATTAAAAGACATCATTCTGGCCATATTTCTATCCAAACCGAGTTGAAATAGGCAGGGAAAGAGGGAAAAAAAATTTTAGTCACGAATTCTGTTCCTATCCGACCCTAGCTAGAAAATTCCAAAACAAATAGCAAAAAAATTCAAAAAATAGTAAAGAACTTCATTCTGGCTTTACTTTTATCCGAACTGGGTTGGAATAGGCCGAGAAAGAAAAAAGAAAAAAAATTTAGTCCCGAATTCCTTTCCCATCCGACCCTACCTGGAAAATTAAAAAAAAAAAAAAAAAGCAAAAAAATAAAAAGAAATCATTCCGGCAATATTTCTATCCAAACCGAGGTGAGATAGGTTGAGAAGGACAGAAAAAAAAAAAAATTTCCCGAATTCCGTTCCTCTCCGACCCTAGCTAGAAAATTCGAAAAAAATTGCCAAAAAAATTGAAAAACTTCATTCCTTTATTATTTCTAACCAAACCAGGTTGAGATAGTTCTAGAAAGAGAAAAAAAAAATTTTGAGTCTCGAATTCCGTTCCCATCCAACCCTATCTAGAAAATACAAAAAAAAAAAAAAAAAAAAGCAAAAAATTTCAAAAAATTAAAAGACATCATTCTGGCCATATTTCTATCCAAACCGAGTTGAAAGAGGCAGGGAAAGAGGGAAAAAAAATTTTAGTCACGAATTCTGTTCCTATCCGACCCTAGTTAGAAAATTCCAAAACAAATAGCAAAAAAATTGAAAAAAATTAAAAAACTTCATTCCAGCTTTACTTTTATCCGAACTGGGTTGGAATAGGCCGAGAAAGAAAAAAAAATAAAAAATTTAGTCCCGAATTCCGTTCCCATCCGACCCTAGGTAGAAAGTACAAAAAAAAAATTGCAAAAAAATTAAAAAAATTAAAAAAATCATTCTGGCAATATTTCTATCCAAACTAGGTTGAAATACGCCGTGAAATAGAAAAAAAAAATTTAGTCCCAAATTCCGTTCCTATCTGACCCTAGCTAGAAAATTCCAAAAAAAAAAAGCAAAAAAAAAAAAAAAAAAAATCATTTCGACAATATGTCTATCCAAACCGAGGTGAGATAGGCTGAGAAAGAGAAAAAAAAAAAAATATTTCCCGAATTCCGTTCCTATCCGACCCTAGCTAGAAAATTCGAAAAAAATTGGCAAAAAAATTCAAGAAATTGAAAAACTTCATTCCTGCATTATTTCTAACCAAACCAGGTTGAGATAGTTTTAGAAAGAGAAAAAAAAATTTGAGTCTCGAATTCCGTTCCCATCCGACCCGAACTACAAAATTCAAATAATAAAAAAAAAAAAAAAAAACAAAAAATTTTAAAAAATTAAAAGACATCATTCTGGCCATATTTCTATCCAAACCGAGTTGAAATAGGCAGGGAAAGAGGGAAAAAAAAATTTAGTCCGAATTCTGTTCCTATCCAACCCTAGCTTCGAAAATTCCAAAACAAATAGTAAAAAAATTCAAGAACTTCATTCCGGCTTTACTTTTGTCTGAACTGGGTTGGAATAGGCCGAGAAAGAAAAAAAAAAAAAATTTAGCCCCGAATTCCGTTCCCATCCGACCCTATGTAGAAAGTACAAAAATAAAATTGCAAAAAAATTAAAAAACTTAAAAAAATCATTCTGGCAATATTTCTATCCAAACTGGGTTGAAATAGGCCGTGAAATAGAGAAAAAAAATTTTAGTCCCGAATTCCGTTCCTATCTGACCCTAGCTAGAAAATTACAAAAAAAAAAAGCAAAAAAAAAAAAAAAAAAAAAAAATCATTCCGGCAATATGTCTATCCAAACCGAGGTGAGATAGGCTGAGAAAGAAAAAAAAAAAATATTTCTCGAATTCCGTTCCTATCCGACAATAGCTAGAAAATTCGAAAAAAATTGGCAAAAAAATTCAAGAAATTGAAAAACTTCATTCATGCATTATTTCTAACCAAACCAGGTTGAGATAGTTCTAGAAAGAGAAAAAAATATTTGAGTCTCGTATTCCGTTCCCATCCGACCCTAGCTAGAAAATACGAAAATAGAAAAATAAAAAAAAAGCAAAAAATTCAAAAAATTAAAAACATCATTCTGGCCATATTTCTATCCAAACCGAGTTGAAATAGGCAGGGAAAGAGGGAAAAAAAATTTTAGTCCGAATTCTGTTCCTATCCAACCCTAGCTTCGAAAATTCCAAAACAAATAGCAAAAAAATTCAAAAAATTAAAAAACTTCATTCCTGCATTATTTCTGACCAAACCAGGTTGAGATAGTTCTAGAAAGAGAAAAAAAAGATTTGAGTCTCGAATTCCGTTCCCATCCAACCCTAGCTAGAAAATACCAAAAAAAAATTCAAAAAATTAAAAGACATCATTCTGGCCATATTTCTATCCAAACCGAGTTGAAATAGGCAGGGAAAGAGAGAAAAAAAAATTTAGTCACGAATTCTGTTCCTATCCGACCCTAGCTAGAAAATTCCAAAACAAATAGCAAAAAATTCAAAAAAATTAAAAAACTTCATTCTGGCTTTACTTTTATCCGAAGTGGGTTGGAATAGGCCGAGAAAGAAAAAAAAAAAAAAAATTTAGTCCCGAATTCCTTTCCCATCCGACCCTAGCTGGAAAATTTAAAAAAAAAAATAGCAAAAGAATAAAAAGAAATCATTCCGGCAATATTTCAATCCAAACCAAGGTGAGATAGGCTGAGTAGGACAGAAAAAAAAAAAATTTCCCGAATTCCGTTCCTATCCGACCCTAGCAAGAAAATTCCAAAACAAAGAGCAAAAAAATTCAAAAAATTAAAAAACTTCATTCCGGCATTATTTCTGTCTAAACCGGGTTGAGATAGGGTGAGAAAGAGAGAAAAAAAAAATTTCCCGAATTCCGTTCCTATCCGTCCCTAGCTAGAAAATTCGAAAAAAAAAAGCAAAAAAAAAAAACAAAAAATCATTCCAGCAATATTTCTAACCAAACAGAGGTGAGATAGGCTGAGAAAGAGGGAAAAAATATATATTTCCCAAATTCCGTTCCTATCCGACCCAAGCTAGAAAATTCGAAAAAAATTGGCAAAAAAATTAAAAAATTAAAAAACTTCATTCCCGTATTATTTCTAACCAAACCAGGTTGAGATAGTTCTAGATAGAGAAAAAAAAGATTTGGGTCTCGAATTCCGTTCCCATCCGACCCTAGCTAGAAAATACAAAAAAAAAAAAAAAAAAAAAAAAGAAAGCAAAAAAATAAAAAGTAATCATTCCGGCAATATTTCTATCCAAACCGAGGTGAGATGGGCTGAGAAGGACAGAAAAAATATATATTTCCCGAATTCCGTTCCTATCCGACCCTAGCTAGAAAATTCGAAAAAAATTGCCAAAAAAATTGAAAAACTTCATTCCTTTATTATTTCTAACCAAACCAGGTTGAGATAGTTCTAGAAAGAGAAAAAAAAAATTTTGAGTCTCGAATGCCGTTCCCATCCAACCCTAGCTAGAAAATACAAAAAAAAAAATAAAATAAATAGAAAGCAAAAAAATAAAAAGAAATCATTCCGGCAATATTTCTATCCAAACCGAGGTGAGATGGGCTGAGAAGGACAGAAAAAATTTATATTTCCCGAATTCCGTTCCTATCCGACCCTAGCTAGAAAATTCGAAAAAAATTGCCAAAAAAATTGAAAAACTTCATTCCTTTATTATTTCTAACCAAACCAGGTTGAGATAGTTCTAGAAAGAGAAAAAAAAAAAATTTGAGTCTCGAATTCCGTTCCCATCCAACCCTAGCTAGAAAACACAAAAAAAAAAAAAAAAAAAAAAAGCAAAAAATTTCAAAAAATTAAAAGACATCATTCTGGCCATATTTCTATCCAAACCGAGTTGAAAGAGGCAGGGAAAGAGGGAAAAAAAATTTTAGTCACGAATTCTGTTCCTATCCGACCCTAGTTAGAAAATTCCAAAACAAATAGCAAAAGAATTCAAAAAAATTAAAAAACTTCATTCCAGCTTTACTTTTATCCGAACTGGGTTGGAATAGGCCGAGAAAGAAAAAAAAATAAAAAATTTAGTCCTGAATTCCGTTCCCATCCGACCCTAGGTAGAAAGTACAAAAAAAAAAATTGCAAAAAAATTAAAAAAATTAAAAAAATCATTCTGGCAATATTTCTATCCAAACTAGGTTGAAATACGCCGTGAAATAGAAAAAAAATTTTTACTCCCAAATTCCGTTCCTATCTGACCCTAGCTAGAAAATTACAAAAAAAAAAAGCAAAAAAAAAAAAAAAAAAAAATCATTTCGGCAATATGTCTATCCAAACCGAGGTCAGATAGGCTGAGAAAGAGAAAAAAAAAAATATTTCCCGAATTCCGTTCCTATCCGACCCTAGCTAGAAAATTCGAAGAAAATTGGCAAAAAAATTCAAGAAATTGAAAAACTTCATTCCTGCATTATTTCTAACCAAACCAGGTTGAGATAGTTCTAGAAAGAGAAAAAAAAAATTTGAGTCTCGAATTCCGTTCCCATCCGACCCTAGCTAGAAAATACAAATAATAAAAAAAAAAAAAAAAAAAAAGCAAAAATTTCAAAAAATTAAAAGACATCATTCTGGCCATATTTCGTTCCAAACCGAGTTGAAATAGGCAGGGAAAGAGGGAAAAAAAATTTTAGTCCGAATTCTGTTCCTATCCAACCCTAGCTTCGAAAATTCCAAAACAAACAGCAAAAAAATTCAAAAAAATTAAAGAACTTCATTCCGGCTTTACTTTTGTCTGAACTGGGTTGGAATAGGCCGAGAAAGAAAAAAAAAAAAAAAAATTTGGTCCCGAATTCCGTTCCTATCTAACCCTAGCTAGAAAATTCCAAAAAAAAAAGCAAAAAAAAAAAAAAAAAAAATCATTCCGGCAATATGTCTATCCAAACCGAGGTGAGATAGGCCGAGAAAGAGAAAAAAAAAATATTTCCCGAATTCCGTTCCTATCCGACAATAGCTAGAAAATTCGAAAAAAATTGGCAAAAAAATTCAAGAAATTGAAAAACTTCATTCATGCATTATTTCTAACCAAACCAGGTTGAGATAGTTCTAGAAAGAGAAAAAAATATTTGAGTCTCGAATTCCGTTCCCATCCGACCCTAGCTAGAAAATACAAAAATAGAAAAATAAAAAAAAAGCCAAAAATTCAAAAAATTAAAAACATCATTCTGGCCATATTTCTATCCAAACCGAGTTGAAATAGGCAGGGAAAGAGGGAAAAAAAATTTTAGTCCGAATTCTGTTCCTATCCAACCCTAGCTTCGAAAATTCCAAAACAAATAGCAAAAAAATTCAAAAAATTAAAAAACTTCATTCCTGCATTATTTCTGACCAAACCAGGTTGAGATAGTTCTAGAAAGAGAAAAAAAAGATTTGAGTCTCGAATTCCGTTCCCGTCCAACCCTAGCTAGAAAATACCAAAAAAAAATTCAAAAAATTAAAAGACATCATTCTGGCCATATTTCTATCCAAACCGAGTTGAAATAGGCAGGGAAAGAGAGAAAAAAAATTTTAGTCACGAATTCTGTTCCTATCCGACCCTAGCTAGAAAATTCCAAAACAAATAGCAAAAAATTCAAAAAAATTAAAAAACTTCATTCTGGCTTTACTTTTATCCGAAGTGGGTTGGAATAGGCCGAGAAAGAAAAAAAAAAAAAAATTTAGTCCCGAATTCCTTTCCCATCCGACCCTAGCTGGAAAATTTTAAAAAAAAAATAGCAAAAGAATAAAAAGAAATCATTCCGGCAATATTTCTATCCAAACCAAGGTGAGATAGGCTGAGTAGGAAAGAAAAAAAAAAAATTTCCCGAATTCCGTTCCTATCCGACCCTAGCAAGAAAATTCCAAAACAAAGAGCAAAAAAATTCAAAAAATTAAAAAACTTCATTCCGGCATTATTTCTGTCTAAACCGGGTTGAGATAGGGTGAGAAAGAGAGAAAAAAAAAAATTTCCCGAATTCCGTTCCTATCCGTCCCTAGCTAGAAAATTCGAAAAAAAAAAGCAAAAAAAAAAAACAAAAAATCATTCCAGCAATATTTCTATCCAAACAGAGGTGAGATAGGCTGAGAAAGAGAGAAAAAATATATATTTCCCAAATTCCGTTCCTATCCGACCCAAGCTAGAAAATTCGAAAAAAATTGGCAAAAAAATTAAAAAATTAAAAAACTTCATTCCCGTATTATTTCTAACCAAACCAGGTTGAGATAGTTCTAGATAGAGAAAAAAAAGATTTGGGTCTCGAATTCCGTTCCCATCCGACCCTAGCTAGAAAATACAAAAAAAAAAAAAAAAAAAAAAGAAAGCAAAAAAATAAAAAGTAATCATTCCGGCAATATTTCTATCCAAACCGAGGTGAGATGGGCTGAGAAGGACAGAAAAAATATATATTTCCCGAATTCCGTTCCTATCCGACCCTAGCTAGAAAATTCGAAAAAAATTGCCAAAAAAATTGAAAAACTTCATTCCTTTATTATTTCTAACCAAACCAGGTTGAGATAGTTCTAGAAAGAGAAAAAAAAAATTTTGAGTCTCGAATGCCGTTCCCATCCAACCCTAGCTAGAAAATACAAAAAAAAAAATAAAATAAAAAGAAAGCAAAAAAATAAAAAGAAATCATTCCGGCAATATTTCTATCCAAACCGAGGTGAGATGGGCTGAGAAGGACAGAAAAAATTTATATTTCCCGAATTCCGTTCCTATCCGACCCTAGCTAGAAAATTCGAAAAAAATTGCCAAAAAAATTGAAAAACTTCATTCCTTTATTATTTCTAACCAAACCAGGTTGAGATAGTTCTAGAAAGAGAAAAAAAAAAATTTGAGTCTCGAATTCCGTTCCCATCCAACCCTAGCTAGAAAACACAAAAAAAAAAAAAAAAAAAAAAAAAAGCAAAACATTTCAAAAAATTAAAAGACATCATTCTGGCCATATTTCTATCCAAACCGAGTTGAAAGAGGCAGGGAAAGAGGGAAAAAAAATTTTAGTCACGAATTCTGTTCCTATCCGACCCTAGTTAGAAAATTCCAAAACAAATAGCAAAAGAATTCAAAAAAATTAAAAAACTTCATTCCAGCTTTACTTTTATCCGAACTGGGTTGGAATAGGCCGAGAAAGAAAAAAAAATAAAAAATTTAGTCCTGAATTCCGTTCCCATCCGACCCTAGGTAGAAAGTACAAAAAAAAAAATTGCAAAAAAATTAAAAAAATTAAAAAAATCATTCTGGCAATATTTCTATCCAAACTAGGTTGAAATACGCCGTGAAATAGAAAAAAAATTTTTACTCCCAAATTCCGTTCCTATCTGACCCTAGCTAGAAAATTACAAAAAAAAAAAGCAAAAAAAAAAAAAAAAAAAAATCATTTCGGCAATATGTCTATCCAAACCGAGGTCAGATAGGCTGAGAAAGAGAAAAAAAAAAATATTTCCCGAATTCCGTTCCTATCCGACCCTAGCTAGAAAATTCGAAGAAAATTGGCAAAAAAATTCAAGAAATTGAAAAACTTCATTCCTGCATTATTTCTAACCAAACCAGGTTGAGATAGTTCTAGAAAGTGAAAAAAAAAATTTGAGTCTCGAATTCCGTTCCCATCCGACCCTAGCTAGAAAATACAAATAATAAAAAAAAAAAAAAAAAAAAAGCAAAAATTTCAAAAAATTAAAAGACATCATTCTGGCCATATTTCGTTCCAAACCGAGTTGAAATAGGCAGGGAAAGAGGGAAAAAAAATTTTAGTCCGAATTCTGTTCCTATCCAACCCTAGCTTCGAAAATTCCAAAACAAACAGCAAAAAAATTCAAAAAAATTAAAGAACTTCATTCCGGCTTTACTTTTGTCTGAACTGGGTTGGAATAGGCCGAGAAAGAAAAAAAAAAAAAAAAATTTGGTCCCGAATTCCGTTCCTATCTAACCCTAGCTAGAAAATTCCAAAAAAAAAAGCAAAAAAAAAAAAAAAAAAAATCATTCCGGCAATATGTCTATCCAAACCGAGGTGAGATAGGCCGAGAAAGAGAAAAAAAAAATATTTCCCGAATTCCGTTCCTATCCGACAATAGCTAGAAAATTCGAAAAAAATTGGCAAAAAAATTCAAGAAATTGAAAAACTTCATTCATGCATTATTTCTAACCAAACCAGGTTGAGATAGTTCTAGAAAGAGAAAAAAATATTTGAGTCTCGAATTCCGTTCCCATCCGACCCTAGCTAGAAAATACAAAAATAGAAAAATAAAAAAAAAGCCAAAAATTCAAAAAATTAAAAACATCATTCTGGCCATATTTCTATCCAAACCGAGTTGAAATAGGCAGGGAAAGAGGGAAAAAAAATTTTAGTCCGAATTCTGTTCCTATCCAACCCTAGCTTCGAAAATTCCAAAACAAATAGCAAAAAAATTCAAAAAATTAAAAAACTTCATTCCTGCATTATTTCTGACCAAACCAGGTTGAGATAGTTCTAGAAAGAGAAAAAAAAGATTTGAGTCTCGAATTCCGTTCCCGTCCAACCCTAGCTAGAAAATACCAAAAAAAAATTCAAAAAATTAAAAGACATCATTCTGGCCATATTTCTATCCAAACCGAGTTGAAATAGGCAGGGAAAGAGAGAAAAAAAATTTTAGTCACGAATTCTGTTCCTATCCGACCCTAGTTAGAAAATTCCAAAACAAATAGCAAAAGAATTCAAAAAAATTAAAAAACTTCATTCCAGCTTTACTTTTATCCGAACTGGGTTGGAATAGGCCGAGAAAGAAAAAAAAATAAAAAATTTAGTCCCGAATTCCGTTCCCATCCGACCCTAGGTAGAAAGTACAAAAAAAAAATTGCAAAAAAATTAAAAAAATTAAAAAAATCATTCTGGCAATATTTCTATCCAAACTAGGTTGAAATACGTCGTGAAATAGAAAAAAAAATTTTAGTCCCAAATTCCGTTCCTATCTGACCCTAGCTAGAAAATTACAAAAAAAAAAAGCAAAAAAAAAAAAAAAAAAAAATCATTTCGGCAATATGTCTATCCAAACCGAGGTCAGATAGGCTGAGAAAGAGAAAAAAAAAAATATTTCCCGAATTCCGTTCCTATCCGACCCTAGCTAGAAAATTCGAAAAAAATTGGCAAAAAAATTCAAGAAATTGAAAAACTTCATTCCTGCATTATTTCTAACCAAACCAGGTTGAGATAGTTCTAGAAAGAGAAAAAAAAATTTGAGTCTCGAATTCCGTTCCCATCCGACCCTAGCTAGAAAATACAAATAATAAAAAAAAAAAAAAAAAAAAAAAGCAAAAATTTCTAAAAATTAAAAGACATCATTCTGGCCATATTTCGTTCCAAACCGAGTTGAAATAGGCAGGGAAAGAGGGAAAAAAAATTTTAGTCCGAATTCTGTTCCTATCCAACCCTAGCTTCGAAAATTCCAAAACAAACAGCAAAAAAATTCAAAAAAATTAAAGAACTTCATTCCGGCTTTACTTTTGTCTGAACTGGGTTGGAATAGGCCGAGAAAGAAAAAAAAAAAAAAAAATTTGGTCCCGAATTCCGTTCCTATCTAACCCTAGCTAGAAAATTCCAAAAAAAAAATCATTCCGGCAATATGTCTATCCAAACCGAGGTGAGATAGGCCGAGAAAGAGAAAAAAAAAATATTTCCCGAATTCCGTTCCTATCCGACCCCAGCTAGAAAATTCGAAAAAAATTGGCAAAAAAATTCAAGAAATTGAAAAACTTCATTCCTGCATTATTTCTAGCCAAACCAGGTTGAGATAGTTCTAGAAAGAGAAAGAAATGATTTAAGTCTCGAATTCCGTTCCCATCCGACCCTAGCTAGAAAATACAAATAATAAAAAAAAAAAAAGCAAAAAATTTCAAAAAATTAAAAGACATCATTCTGGCCATATTCCTATCCAAACCGAGTTGAAATAGGCAGGGAAAGAGGGAAAAAAAATTTTAGTCCGAATTCTGTTCCTATCCAAACCTAGCTTCGAAAATTCCAAAACAAATAGCAAAAAAATTCAAAAACTTCATTCCGGCTTTACTTTTATCCGAACTGGGTTGGAATAGGCCGAGAAAGAAAAAAAAATAAAAAATTTAGTCCCGAATTCCGTTCCCATCCTACCCTAGGTAGAAATTACAAAAAAAAAAATTGCAAAAAAATTAAAAAAAATTAAAAAAATCATTCTGGCAATATTTCTATCCAAACTGGGTTGAAATACGCCGTGAAATAGAGAAAAAAAATTGTAGTCCCGAATTCCGTTCCTATCTGACCCTTGCTAGAAAATTCCAAAAAAAAAAAGCAAAAAAAAAAAAAAAAAAGTCATTTCGGCAATATGTCTATCCAAACCGAGGTGAGATAGGCTGAGAAAGAGAAAAAAAAAAAAATTTCCCGAATTCCGTTCCTATCCGACCCTAGCTAGAAAATTCGAAAAAAATTGGCAAAAAAATTCAAGAAATTGAAAAACTTCATTCCTGCATTATTTCTAACCAAACCAGGTTGAGATAGTTTTAGAAAGAGAAAAAAAAATTTGAGTCTCGAATTCCGTTCCCGTCCGACCCTAGCTAGAAAATTCAAATAATAAAAAATAAAAAAATAAAAACAAAAAATTTCAAAAAATTAGAAGACATCATTCTGGCCATATTTCTATCCAAACCGAGTTGAAATAGGCAGGGAAAGAGGGAAAAAAAATTTTAGTCACGAATTCTGTTCCTAACCGACCCTAGCTAGAAAATTCCAAAACAAATAGCAAAAAAATTCAAAAAATAGTAAAAAACTTCATTCTGGCTTTACTTTTATCCTAACTGGGTTGGAATAGGCCGAGAAAGAAAAAAGAAAAAAAATTTAGTCCCGAATTCCTTTCCCATCCGACCCTAGCGGGAAAATTTAAAAAAAAAAAAAAAAAGCAAAAAAATAAAAAGAAATCATTCCGGCAATATTTCTATCCAAACCGAGGTGAGATAGGTTGAGAAGGACAGAAAAAAAAAAAAATTTCCCGAATTCCGTTCCTATCCGACCCTAGCTAGAAAATTCGAAAAAAATTGCCAAAAAAATTCAAAAAATTGAAAAACTTCATTCCTTTATTATTTCTAACCAAACCAGGTTGAGATAGTTCTAGAAAGAGAAAAAAAAAATTTTGAGTCTCGAATTCCGTTCCCATCCGACCCTAGCTAGAAAATACAAAAATAAAAAAATAAAAAAAAGCAAAAAATTTCAAAAAATTAAAAGACATCATTCTGGCCATATTTCTATCCAAACCGAGTTGAAATAGGCAGGGAAAGAGGAAAAAAAAATTTTAGTCCCGAATTCTGTTCCTATCCAACCCCAGCTTCGAAATTTCCAAAACAAATAGCAAAAAAATTCAAAAAATTAAAAAACTTCATTCCGGCATTATTTCTGTCTAAACCGGGTTGAGATATGGTGAGAAAGAGAGAAAAAAAAAAATATTTCCCGAATTCCGTTCCTATCCGTCCCTAGCTTGAAAATTCGAAAAAAAAAAGCAAAAAAAAAAAAAAAAAAAAATCATTCCGGCTATATTTCTATCCAAACAGAGGTCAGATAGGCTGAGAAAGAGAGAAAAAATATATATTTCCCAAATTCCGTTCCTATCCGACCCAAGCTGGAAAATTCGAAAAAAATTGGCAAAAAAATTAAAAAATTAAAAAACTTCATTCCCGTATTATTTCTAACCAAACCAGCTTGAGATAGTTCTAGATAGAGAAAAAAAAGATTTCGGTCTCAAATTCCGTTCCTATCCGACCATAGCTAGAAAATACAAAAAAAAAAAAAAAAAAAAAAAAAAAGCAAAAAAATTCAAAAAATTAAAACACATCATTCTGGCCATATTTCTATCCAAACCGAGTTGAAATAGGCAGGGAAAGAGGGAAAAAAAATTTTGTTCCGAATTCTGTTCCTATCCAACCCTAGCTTCGAAAATTCCAAAACAAATAGCAAAAAAATTCAAAAAAATTAAAAAACTTCATTCCGGCATTACTTTTATCCGAACTGGGTTGTAATAGGCCGAGAAAGAGAAAAAAAATAATAATTTAGTCCCGAATTCCGTTCCTATCCGACCCTAGCTAGAAAATACAAAAAAAAATATAGCAAAAAAATTAAAAAAATTAAAAAACATCATTCCGGCAATATTCCTATCCAAACCGGTTGAAATAGGACGTGAAATAGAGAAAAAAATTTTAGTCCCGAATTCCGTTCCTATCCGACCCAAGCTAGAAAATTCCAAAAAAAAAAAAGCAAAAAAATTCAAAAAAAAAAAATCATTCCGGCAATATTTCTATCCAAACAGAGGTGAGATAGGCTGAGAAAGAGAGAAAAAAAAATATTTCCCGAATTCCGTTCCTATCCGACCCAAGCTAGAAAATTCGAAAAAAATTGGCAAAAAAATTCAAAAAATAAAAAAACTTCATTCCTGCATTATTTCTGACCAAACAAGTTTGAGATAGTTCTAGAAAGAGAAAAAAAAGATTTGAGTCTCGAATTCCGTTCCCATCCAACCCTAGCTAGAAAATACCAAAAAAAAAAAAAAAAAAAAAAAAAAAATTCAAAAAATTAAAAGACATCATTCTGGCTTTACTTTTATCCGAACTGGGTTGGAATAGGCCGAGAAAGAAAAAACAAAAAAAAATTTAGTCCCGAATTCCTTTCCCATTCGACCCTAGCTGGAAAATTTAAAAAAAAAAAAAGCAAAAAAATAAAAAGAAATCATTCCGGCAATATTTCTATCCAAACCGAGGTGAGATAGGTTGAGAAGGACAGAAAAAAAAAAAATTTCCCGAATTCCGTTCCTATCCGACCCTAGCTAGAAAATTCGAAAAAAATTGCCATAAAAATTCAAAAAATTGAAAAACTTCATTCCTTTATTATTTCTAACCAAACCAGGTTGAGATAGTTCTAGAAAGAGAAAAAAAAAATTTTGAGTCTCGAATTCCGTTCCCATCCGACCCTAGCTAGAAACTACAAAAATAAAAAAAATAAAAAAATGCAAAAAATTTCAAAAAATGAAAAGACATCATTCTGGCCATATTTCTATCCAAACCGAGTTGAAATAGGCAGGGAAAGAGGGAAAAAAAATTTTAGTCCCGAATTCTGTTCCTATCCAACCCTAGCTTCGAAATTTCCAAAACAAATAGCAAAAAAATTCAAAGAATTAAAAAACTTCATTCCGGCATTATTTCTGCCTAAACCGGGTTGAGATAGGGTGAGAAAGAGAGAAAAAAAAATATTTCCCGAATTCCGTTCCTATCCGTCCCTTGCTAGAAAATACGAAAAAAAAAAGGAAAAAAAAAAAAAAAATCATTCTGGCTATATTTCTATCCAAACAGAGGTGAGATAGGTTGAGAAAGAGAGAAAAAATATATATTTCCCAAATTCCGTTCCTATCCGACCCAAGCTAGAAAATTCGAAAAAAATTGGCAAAAAAATTAAAAAATTAAAAAACTTCATTCCCGTATTATTTCTAACCAAACCAGGTTGAGATAGTTCTAGATAGAGAAAAAAAAGATTTGGGTCTCGAATTCCGTTCCCATCCGACCCTAGCTAGAAAATACAAAAAAAAAAAAAAAAAAAAAGAAAGCAAAAAAATTCAAAAAATGAAAAGACATCATTCTGGCCATATTTCTATCCAAACCGAGTAGAAATAAGCAGGGAAAGAGGGAAAAAAAATTTTAGTCACGAATTCTGTTCCTATCCGACCCTAGCTAGAAAATTCCAAAACAAATAGCAAAAAAATTCAAAAAAATTAAAAAACTTCATTCCGGCTTTACTTTTATCCGAACTGGGTTGGAAGAGGCCGAGAAAGAAAAAAAAATAAAAAATTTAGTCCCGAATTCCGTTCCCATCCGACCCTAGGTAGAAAGTACAAAAAAAAAATTGCAAAAAAATTAAAAAAATCATTCTGTCAATATTTCTATCCAAACTGGGTTGAAATACGCCGTGAAATAGAGAAAAAAAATTTTAGTCCCGAATTCCGTTCCTATCTGACCCTAGCTAGAAAATTCCAAAAAAATCGGCAAAAAAATTCAAGAAATTGAAAAACTTCATTCCTGCATTATTTCTAACCAAACCAGGTTGAGATAGTTTTAGAAAGAGAAAACAAAATTTGAGTCTCGAATTCCGTTCCCATCCGACCCTAGCTAGAAAATTCAAATAATAAAAAAAAAAAAAAAAAACAAAAAATTTCAAAAAATTAAAAGTCATCATTCTGGCCATATTTCGTTCCAAACCGAGTTGAAATAGGCAGGGAAAGAGGGAAAAAAAATTTTAGTCCGAATTCTGTTCCTATCCAACCCTAGCTTCGAAAATTCCAAAACAAATAACAAAAAAATTCAAAAAAATTAAAGAACTTCATTCCGGCTTTACATTTGTCCGAACTGGGTTGGAATAGGCCGAGAAAGAAAAAAAAAAAAACTTAGCCCCGAACTCCGTTCCTATCCGACCCTAGCTAGAAAATACAAAAAAAAAAATTGCAAAAAAATTAAAAAAATTAAAACAATCATTCTGGCAATATTTCTTTCCAAACTGGGTTGAAATAGGCCGTGAAATAGAGAAAAAAAATTTTAGTCCCGAATTCCGTTCCTATCTGACCCTAGCTAGAAAATTCCAAAAAAAAAAAGCAAAAAAAAAAAAAAAAAAAAAAATCATTCCGGCAATATGTCTATCCAAACCGAGGTGAGATAGGCTGAGAAGGAGAAAAAAAAAAATATTTCCCGAATTCCGTTCCTATCCGACCCTAGCTAGAAAATTCGAAAAAAATTGGCAAAAAAATTCAAAAAATTAAAAAATTTCATTCCTGCATTATTTCTGACCAAACCAGGTTGAGATAGTTCTAGAAAGAGAAAAAAAAAGATTTGAGTCTCGAATTCCGTTCCCATCCAACCCTAGCTAGAAAATACAAAAAAAAAAAAAAAAAAAAAAAAAGCAAAAGCTAAAAAATTCAAAAAATTAAAAGACATCATTCTGGCCATATTTCCATCCAAACCGAGTTGAAATAGGCAGGGAAAGAGGGAAAAAAAATTTTAGTCACGAATTCTGTTCCTATCTGACCCTAGCTAGAAAATTCCAAAACAAATAGCAAAAGAATTCAAAAAAATTAAAAAACTTCATTCCAGCTTTACTTTTATCCGAACTGGGTTGGAATAGGCCGAGAAAGAAAAAAAAATAAAAAATTTAGTCCTGAATTCCGTTCCCATCCGACCCTAGGTAGAAAGTACAAAAAAAAAAATTGCAAAAAAATTAAAAAAATTAAAAAAATCATTCTTGCAATATTTCTATCCAAACTAGGTTGAAATACGCCGTAAAATAGAAAAAAAAAATTTAGTCCCAAATTCCGTTCCTATCTGACCCTAGCTAGAAAATTACAAAAAAAAAAAGCAAAAAAAAAAAAAAAAAAAAATCATTTCGGCAATATGTCTATCCAAACCGAGGTCAGATAGGCTGAGAAAGAGAAAAAAAAAAATATTTCCCGAATTCCGTTCCTATCCGACCCTAGCTAGAAAATTCGAAAAAAATTGGCAAAAAAATTCAAGAAATTGAAAAACTTCATTCCTGCATTATTTCTAACCAAACCAGGTTGAGATAGTTCTAGAAAGAGAAAAAAAAATTTGAGTCTCGAATTCCGTTCCCATCCGACCCTAGCTAGAAAATACAAATAAAAAAAATAAAAAAAATAAAAAAAAAGCAAAAATTTCAAAAAATTAAAAGACATCATTCTGGCCATATTTCGTTCCAAACCGAGTTGAAATAGGCAGGGAAAGAGGGAAAAAAAATTTTAGTCCGAATTCTGTTCCTATCCAACCCTAGCTTCGAAAATTCCAAAACAAACAGCAAAAAAATTCAAAAAAATTAAAGAACTTCATTCCGGCTTTACTTTTGTCTGAACTGGGTTGGAATAGGCCGAGAAAGAAAAAAAAAAAAAAAAATTTGGTCCCGAATTCCGTTCCTATCTAACCCTAGCTAGAAAATTCCAAAAAAAAAAGCAAAAAAAAAAAAAAAAAAAATCATTCCGGCAATATGTCTATCCAAACCGAGGTGAGATAGGCCGAGAAAGAGAAAAAAAAAATATTTCCCGAATTCCGTTCCTATCCGACCCTAGCTAGAAAATTCGAAAAAAATTGGCAAAAAAATTCAAGAAATTGAAAAACTTCATTCCTGCATTATTTCTAGCCAAACCAGGTTGAGATAGTTCTAGAAAGAGAAAGAAATGATTTGAGTCTCGAATTCCGTTCCCATCCGACCCTAGCTAGAAAATACAAATAATAAAAAAAAAAAAAGCAAAAAATTTCAAAAAATTAAAAGACATCATTCTGGCCATATTCCTATCCAAACCGAGTTGAAATAGGCAGGGAAAGATGGAAAAAAAATTTTAGTCCGAATTCTGTTCCTATCCAAACCTAGCTTCGAAAATTCCAAAACAAATAGCAAAAAAATTCAAAAACTTCATTCCGGCTTTACTTTTATCCGAACTGGGTTGGAATAGGCCGAGAAAGAAAAAAAAATAAAAAATTTAGTCCCGAATTCCGTTCCCATCCTACCCTAGGTAGAAATTACAAAAAAAAAAATTGCAAAAAAATTAAAAAAAATTAAAAAAATCATTCTGGCAATATTTCTATCCAAACTGGGTTGAAATACGCCGTGAAATAGAGAAAAAAAATTGTAGTCCCGAATTCCGTTCCTATCTGACCCTTGCTAGAAAATTCCAAAAAAAAAAAGCAAAAAAAAAAAAAAAAAAGTCATTTCGGCAATATGTCTATCCAAACCGAGGTGAGATAGGCTGAGAAAGAGAAAAAAAAAAAAATTTCCCGAATTCCGTTCCTATCCGACCCTAGCTAGAAAATTCGAAAAAAATTGGCAAAAAAATTCAAGAAATTGAAAAACTTCATTCCTGCATTATTTCTAACCAAACCAGGTTGAGATAGTTTTAGAAAGAGAAAAAAAAATTTGAGTCTCGAATTCCGTTCCCATCCGACCCTAGCTAGAAAATTCAAATAATAAAAAATAAAAAAATAAAAACAAAAAATTTCAAAAAATTAGAAGACATCATTCTGGCCATATTTCTATCCAAACCGAGTTGAAATAGGCAGGGAAAGAGGGAAAAAAAATTTTAGTCACGAATTCTGTTCCTATCCGACCCTAGCTAGAAAATTCCAAAACAAATAGCAAAAAAATTCAAAAAATAGTAAAAAACTTCATTCTGGCTTTACTTTTATCCGAACTGGGTTGGAATAGGCCGAGAAAGAAAAAAGAAAAAAAATTTAGTCCCGAATTCCTTTCCCATCCGACCCTAGCGGGAAAATTAAAAAAAAAAAAAAAAAGCAAAAAAATAAAAAGAATTCATTCCGGCAATATTTCTATCCAAACCGAGGTGAGATAGGTTGAGAAGGACAGAAAAAAAAAAAAATTTCCCGAATTCCGTTCCTATCCGACCCTAGCTAGAAAATTCGAAAAAAATTGCCAAAAAAATTCAAAAAATTGAAAAACTTCATTCCTTTATTATTTCTAACCAAACCAGGTTGAGATAGTTCTAGAAAGAGAAAAAAAAAATTTTGAGTCTCGAATTCCGTTCCCATCCGACCCTAGCTAGAAAATACAAAAATAAAAAAATAAAAAAAGCAAAAAATTTCAAAAAATTAAAAGACATCATTCTGGCCATATTTCTATCCAAACCGAGTTGAAATAGGCAGGGAAAGAGGAAAAAAAAATTTTAGTCCCGAATTCTGTTCCTATCCAACCCTAGCTTCGAAATTTCCAAAACAAATAGCAAAAAAATTCAAAAAATTAAAAAACTTCATTCCGGCATTATTTCTGTCTAAACCGGGTTGAGATATGGTGAGAAAGAGAGAAAAAAAAAATATTTCCCGAATTCCGTTCCTATCCGTCCCTAGCTTGAAAATTCGAAAAAAAAAAGCAAAAAAAAAAAAAAAAAAAAATCATTCCGGCTATATTTCTATCCAAACAGAGGTCAGATAGGCTGAGAAAGAGAGAAAAAATATATATTTCCCAAATTCCGTTCCTATCCGACCCAAGCTGGAAAATTCGAAAAAAATTGGCAAAAAAATTAAAAAATTAAAAAACTTCATTCCCGTATTATTTCTAACCAAACCAGCTTGAGATAGTTCTAGATAGAGAAAAAAAAGATTTCGGTCTCAAATTCCGTTCCTATCCGACCATAGCTAGAAAATACAAAAAAAAAAAAAAAAAAAAAAAAAAAAAGAAAGCAAAAAAATTCAAAAAATTAAAACACATCATTCTGGCCATATTTCTATCCAAACCGAGTTGAAATAGGCAGGGAAAGAGGGAAAAAAAATTTTATTCCGAATTCTGTTCCTATCCAACCCTAGCTTCGAAAATTCCAAAACAAATAGCAAAAAAATTCAAAAAAATTAAAAAACTTCATTCCGGCATTACTTTTATCCGAACTGGGTTGTAATAGGCCGAGAAAGAGAAAAAAAATAATAATTTAGTCCCGAATTCCGTTCCTATCCGACCCTAGCTAGAAAATACAAAAAAAAATATAGCAAAAAAATTCAAAAAATTAAAAAACATCATTCCGGCAATATTCCTATCCAAACCGGTTGAAATAGGACGTGAAATAGAGAAAAAAATTTTAGTCCCGAATTCCGTTCTTATCCGACCCAAGCTAGAAAATTCCAAAAAAAAAAAAGCAAAAAAATTCAAAAAAAAAAAAAAAAAAAATCATTCCGGCAATATTTCTATCCAAACAGAGGTGAGATAGGCTGAGAAAGAGAGAAAAAAAAATATTTCCCGAATTCCGTTCCTATCCGACCCAAGCTAGAAAATTCGAAAAAAATTGGCAAAAAAATTCAAAAAATAAAAAAACTTCATTCCTGCATTATTTCTGACCAAACAAGTTTGAGATAGTTCTAGAAAGAGAAAAAAAAGATTTGAGTCTCGAATTCCGTTCCCATCCAACCCTAGCTAGAAAATACCAAAAAAAAAAAAAAAAAAAAAATTCAAAAAATTAAAAGACATCATTCTGGCTTTACTTTTATCCGAACTGGGTTGGAATAGGCCGAGAAAGAAAAAACAAAAAAAAATTTAGTCCCGAATTCCTTTCCCATTCGACCCTAGCTGGAAAATTTAAAAAAAAAAAAAAAGCAAAAAAATAAAAAGAAATCATTCCGGCAATATTTCTATCCAAACCGAGGTGAGATAGGTTGAGAAGGACAGAAAAAAAAAAAATTTCCCGAATTCCGTTCCTATCCGACCCTAGCTAGAAAATTCGAAAAAAATTGCCATAAAAATTCAAAAAATTGAAAAACTTCATTCCTTTATTATTTCTAACCAAACCAGGTTGAGATAGTTCTAGAAAGAGAAAAAAAAAATTTTGAGTCTCGAATTCCGTTCCCATCCGACCCTAGCTAGAAAATACAAAAATAAAAAAAATAAAAAAATGCAAAAAATTTCAAAAAATGAAAAGACATCATTCTGGCCATATTTCTATCCAAACCGAGTTGAAATAGGCAGGGAAAGAGGGAAAAAAAATTTTAGTCCCGAATTCTGTTCCTATCCAACCCTAGCTTCGAAATTTCCAAAACAAATAGCAAAAAAATTCAAAGAATTAAAAAACTTCATTCCGGCATTATTTCTGCCTAAACCGGGTTGAGATAGGGTGAGAAAGAGAGAAAAAAAAATATTTCCCGAATTCCGTTCCTATCCGTCCCTAGCTAGAAAATTCGAAAAAAAAAAGGAAAAAAAAAAAAAAATCATTCTGGCTATATTTCTATCCAAACAGAGGTGAGATAGGTTGAGAAAGAGAGAAAAATATATATTTCCCAAATTCCGTTCCTATCCGACCCAAGCTAGAAAATTCGAAAAAAATTGGCAAAAAAATTAAAAAATTAAAAAACTTCATTCCCGTATTATTTCTAACCAAACCAGGTTGAGATAGTTCTAGATAGAGAAAAAAAAGATTTGGGTCTCGAATTCCGTTCCCATCCGACCCTAGCTAGAAAATACAAAAAAAAAAAAAAAAAAAAAGAAAGCAAAAAAATTCAAAAAATGAAAAGACATCATTCTGGCCATATTTCTATCCAAACCGAGTAGAAATAAGCAGGGAAAGAGGGAAAAAAAATTTTAGTCACGAATTCTGTTCCTATCCGACCCTAGCTAGAAAATTCCAAAACAAATAGCAAAAAAATTCAAAAAAATTAAAAAACTTCATTCCGGCTTTACTTTTATCCGAACTGGGTTGGAAGAGGCCGAGAAAGAAAAAAAAATAAAAAATTTAGTCCCGAATTCCGTTCCCATCCGACCCTAGGTAGAAAGTACAAAAAAAAAATTGCAAAAAAATTAAAAAAATCATTCTGTCAATATTTCTATCCAAACTGGGTTGAAATACGCCGTGAAATAGAGAAAAAAAATTTTAGTCCCGAATTCCGTTCCTATCTGACCCTAGCTAGAAAATTCCAAAAAAATCGGCAAAAAAATTCAAGAAATTGAAAAACTTCATTCCTGCATTATTTCTAACCAAACCAGGTTGAGATAGTTTTAGAAAGAGAAAACAAAATTTGAGTCTCGAATTCCGTTCCCATCCGACCCTAGCTAGAAAATTCAAATAATAAAAAATAAAAAAAAAAACAAAAAATTTCAAAAAATTAAAAGTCATCATTCTGGCCATATTTCGTTCCAAACCGAGTTGAAATAGGCAGGGAAAGAGGGAAAAAAAATTTTAGTCCGAATTCTGTTCCTATCCAACCCTAGCTTCGAAAATTCCAAAACAAATAACAAAAAAATTCAAAAAAATTAAAGAACTTCATTCCGGCTTTACATTTGTCCGAACTGGGTTGGAATAGGCCGAGAAAGAAAAAAAAAAAAAATTAGCCCCGAACTCCGTTCCTATCCGACCCTAGCTAGAAAATACAAAAAAAAAAATTGCAAAAAAATTAAAAAAATTAAAACAATCATTCTGGCAATATTTCTTTCCAAACTGGGTTGAAATAGGCCGTGAAATAGAGAAAAAAAATTTTAGTCCCGAATTCCGTTCCTATCTGACCCTAGCTAGAAAATTCCAAAAAAAAAAAGCAAAAAAAAAAAAAAAAAAAAAAATCATTCCGGCAATATGTCTATCCAAACCGAGGTGAGATAGGCTGAGAAGGAGAAAAAAAAAAATATTTCCCGAATTCCGTTCCTATCCGACCCTAGCTAGAAAATTCGAAAAAAATTGGCAAAAAAATTCAAAAAATTAAAAAATTTCATTCCTGCATTATTTCTGACCAAACCAGGTTGAGATAGTTCTAGAAAGAGAAAAAAAAAGATTTGAGTCTCGAATTCCGTTCCCATCCAACCCTAGCTAGAAAATACAAAAAAAAAAAAAAAAAAAAAAAGCAAAAGCTAAAAAATTCAAAAAATTAAAAGACATCATTCTGGCCATATTTCCATCCAAACCGAGTTGAAATAGGCAGGGAAAGAGGGAAAAAAAATTTTAGTCACGAATTCTGTTCCTATCTGACCCTAGCTAGAAAATTCCAAAACAAATAGCAAAAGAATTCAAAAAAATTAAAAAACTTCATTCCAGCTTTACTTTTATCCGAACTGGGTTGGAATAGGCCGAGAAAGAAAAAAAAATAAAAAATTTAGTCCTGAATTCCGTTCCCATCCGACCCTAGGTAGAAAGTACAAAAAAAAAAATTGCAAAAAAATTAAAAAAATTAAAAAAAATCATTCTTGCAATATTTCTATCCAAACTAGGTTGAAATACGCCGTGAAATAGAAAAAAAAATTTTAGTCCCAAATTCCGTTCCTATCTGACCCTAGCTAGAAAATTACAAAAAAAAAAAGCAAAAAAAAAAAAAAAAAAAAATCATTTCGGCAATATGTCTATCCAAACCGAGGTCAGATAGGCTGAGAAAGAGAAAAAAAAAAATATTTCCCGAATTCCGTTCCTATCCGACCCTAGCTAGAAAATTCGAAAAAAATTGGCAAAAAAATTCAAGAAATTGAAAAACTTCATTCCTGCATTATTTCTAACCAAACCAGGTTGAGATAGTTCTAGAAAGAGAAAAAAAAATTTGAGTCTCGAATTCCGTTCCCATCCGACCCTAGCTAGAAAATACAAATAAAAAAAATAAAAAAAATAAAAAAAAAGCAAAAATTTCAAAAAATTAAAAGACATCATTCTGGCCATATTTCGTTCCAAACCGAGTTGAAATAGGCAGGGAAAGAGGGAAAAAAAATTTTAGTCCGAATTCTGTTCCTATCCAACCCTAGCTTCGAAAATTCCAAAACAAACAGCAAAAAAATTCAAAAAAATTAAAGAACTTCATTCCGGCTTTACTTTTGTCTGAACTGGGTTGGAATAGGCCGAGAAAGAAAAAAAAAAAAAAAAATTTGGTCCCGAATTCCGTTCCTATCTAACCCTAGCTAGAAAATTCCAAAAAAAAAAGCAAAAAAAAAAAAAAAAAAAATCATTCCGGCAATATGTCTATCCAAACCGAGGTGAGATAGGCCGAGAAAGAGAAAAAAAAAATATTTCCCGAATTCCGTTCCTATCCGACCCTAGCTAGAAAATTCGAAAAAAATTGGCAAAAAAATTCAAGAAATTGAAAAACTTCATTCCTGCATTATTTCTAGCCAAACCAGGTTGAGATAGTTCTAGAAAGAGAAAGAAATGATTTGAGTCTCGAATTCCGTTCCCATCCGACCCTAGCTAGAAAATACAAATAATAAAAAAAAAAAAAGCAAAAAATTTCAAAAAATTAAAAGTCATCATTCTGGCCATATTCCTATCCAAACCGAGTTGAAATAGGCAGGGAAAGATGGAAAAAAAATTTTAGTCTGAATTCTGTTCCTATCCAAACCTAGCTTCGAAAATTCCAAAACAAATAGCAAAAAAATTCAAAAACTTCATTCCGGCTTTACTTTTATCCGAACTGGGTTGGAATAGGCCGAGAAAGAAAAAAAAATAAAAAATTTAGTCCCGAATTCCGTTCCCATCCTACCCTAGGTAGAAATTACAAAAAAAAAAATTGCAAAAAAATTAAAAAAAATTAAAAAAATCATTCTGGCAATATTTCTATCCAAACTGGGTTGAAATACGCCGTGAAATAGAGAAAAAAAATTGTAGTCCCGAATTCCGTTCCTATCTGACCCTTGCTAGAAAATTCCAAAAAAAAAAAGCAAAAAAAAAAAAAAAAAAGTCATTTCGGCAATATATCTATCCAAACCGAGGTGAGATAGGCTGAGAAAGAGAAAAAAAAAAAAAATTTCCCGAATTCCGTTCCTATCCGACCCTAGCTAGAAAATTCGAAAAAAATTGGCAAAAAAATTCAAGAAATTGAAAAACTTCATTCCTGCATTATTTCTAACCAAACCAGGTTGAGATAGTTTTAGAAAGAGAAAAAAAAATTTGAGTCTCGAATTCCGTTCCCATCCGACCCTAGCTAGAAAATTCAAATAATAAAAAATAAAAAAATAAAAACAAAAAATTTCAAAAAATTAGAAGACATCATTCTGGCCATATTTCTATCCAAACCGAGTTGAAATAGGCAGGGAAAGAGGGAAAAAAAATTTTAGTCACGAATTCTGTTCCTATCCGACCCTAGCTAGAAAATTCCAAAACAAATAGCAAAAAAATTCAAAAAATAGTAAAAAACTTCATTCTGGCTTTACTTTTATCCGAACTGGGTTGGAATAGGCCGAGAAAGAAAAAAGAAAAAAAATTTAGTCCCGAATTCCTTTCCCATCCGACCCTAGCGGGAAAATTAAAAAAAAAAAAAAAAAGCAAAAAAATAAAAAGAATTCATTCCGGCAATATTTCTATCCAAACCGAGGTGAGATAGGTTGAGAAGGACAGAAAAAAAAAAAAATTTCCCGAATTCCGTTCCTATCCGACCCTAGCTAGAAAATTCGAAAAAAATTGCCAAAAAAATTCAAAAAATTGAAAAACTTCATTCCTTTATTATTTCTAACCAAACCAGGTTGAGATAGTTCTAGAAAGAGAAAAAAAAAATTTTGAGTCTCGAATTCCGTTCCCATCCGACCCTAGCTAGAAAATACAAAAATAAAAAAATAAAAAAAAGCAAAAAATTTCAAAAAATTAAAAGACATCATTCTGGCCATATTTCTATCCAAACCGAGTTGAAATAGGCAGGGAAAGAGGAAAAAAAAATTTTAGTCCCGAATTCTGTTCCTATCCAACCCTAGCTTCGAAATTTCCAAAACAAATAGCAAAAAAATTCAAAAAATTAAAAAACTTCATTCCGGCATTATTTCTGTCTAAACCGGGTTGAGATATGGTGAGAAAGAGAGAAAAAAAAAATATTTCCCGAATTCCGTTCCTATCCGTCCCTAGCTTGAAAATTCGAAAAAAAAAAGCAAAAAAAAAAAAAAAAAAAAATCATTCCGGCTATATTTCTATCCAAACAGAGGTCAGATAGGCTGAGAAAGAGAGAAAAAATATATATTTCCCAAATTCCGTTCCTATCCGACCCAAGCTGGAAAATTCGAAAAAAATTGGCAAAAAAATTAAAAAATTAAAAAACTTCATTCCCGTATTATTTCTAACCAAACCAGCTTGAGATAGTTCTAGATAGAGAAAAAAAAGATTTCGGTCTCAAATTCCGTTCCTATCCGACCATAGCTAGAAAATACAAAAAAAAAAAAAAAAAAAAAAAAAAAGAAAGCAAAAAAATTCAAAAAATTAAAACACATCATTCTGGCCATATTTCTATCCAAACCGAGTTGAAATAGGCAGGGAAAGAGGGAAAAAAAATTTTATTCCGAATTCTGTTCCTATCCAACCCTAGCTTCGAAAATTCCAAAACAAATAGCAAAAAAATTCAAAAAAATTAAAAAACTTCATTCCGGCATTACTTTTATCCGAACTGGGTTGTAATAGGCCGAGAAAGAGAAAAAAAATAATAATTTAGTCCCGAATTCCGTTCCTATCCGACCCTAGCTAGAAAATACAAAAAAAAATATAGCAAAAAAATTCAAAAAATTAAAAAACATCATTCCGGCAATATTCCTATCCAAACCGGTTGAAATAGGACGTGAAATAGAGAAAAAAATTTTAGTCCCGAATTCCGTTCTTATCCGACCCAAGCTAGAAAATTCCAAAAAAAAAAAAGCAAAAAAATTCAAAAAAAAAAAAAAAAAAATCATTCCGGCAATATTTCTATCCAAACAGAGGTGAGATAGGCTGAGAAAGAGAGAAAAAAAAATATTTCCCGAATTCCGTTCCTATCCGACCCAAGCTAGAAAATTCGAAAAAAATTGGCAAAAAAATTCAAAAAATAAAAAAACTTCATTCCTGCATTATTTCTGACCAAACAAGTTTGAGATAGTTCTAGAAAGAGAAAAAAAAGATTTGAGTCTCGAATTCCGTTCCCATCCAACCCTAGCTAGAAAATACCAAAAAAAAAAAAAAAAAAAAAATTCAAAAAATTAAAAGACATCATTCTGGCTTTACTTTTATCCGAACTGGGTTGGAATAGGCCGAGAAAGAAAAAACAAAAAAAAATTTAGTCCCGAATTCCTTTCCCATTCGACCCTAGCTGGAAAATTTAAAAAAAAAAAAAAGCAAAAAAATAAAAAGAAATCATTCCGGCAATATTTCTATCCAAACCGAGGTGAGATAGGTTGAGAAGGACAGAAAAAAAAAAAATTTCCCGAATTCCGTTCCTATCCGACCCTAGCTAGAAAATTCGAAAAAAATTGCCATAAAAATTCAAAAAATTGAAAAACTTCATTCCTTTATTATTTCTAACCAAACCAGGTTGAGATAGTTCTAGAAAGAGAAAAAAAAAATTTTGAGTCTCGAATTCCGTTCCCATCCGACCCTAGCTAGAAAATACAAAAATAA
The DNA here is from genome assembly GCA_028535165.1 of Quercus tomentella. Classification (NCBI taxonomy): domain Eukaryota; kingdom Viridiplantae; phylum Streptophyta; class Magnoliopsida; order Fagales; family Fagaceae; genus Quercus; species Quercus tomentella. The sequence goes on from JAPQVY010000089.1 coordinate 40,266,675, forward strand.
AAAAAATAAAAAAATGCAAAAAATTTCAAAAAATGAAAAGACATCATTCTGGCCATATTTCTATCCAAACCGAGTTGAAATAGGCAGGGAAAGAGGGAAAAAAAATTTTAGTCCCGAATTCTGTTCCTATCCAACCCTAGCTTCGAAATTTCCAAAACAAATAGCAAAAAAATTCAAAGAATTAAAAAACTTCATTCCGGCATTATTTCTGCCTAAACCGGGTTGAGATAGGGTGAGAAAGAGAGAAAAAAAAATATTTCCCGAATTCCGTTCCTATCCGTCCCTAGCTAGAAAATTCGAAAAAAAAAAGGAAAAAAAAAAAAAAAAATCATTCTGGCTATATTTCTATCCAAACAGAGGTGAGATAGGTTGAGAAAGAGAGAAAAAATATATATTTCCCAAATTCCGTTCCTATCCGACCCAAGCTAGAAAATTCGAAAAAAATTGGCAAAAAAATTAAAAAATTAAAAAACTTCATTCCCGTATTATTTCTAACCAAACCAGGTTGAGATAGTTCTAGATAGAGAAAAAAAAGATTTGGGTCTCGAATTCCGTTCCCATCCGACCCTAGCTAGAAAATACAAAAAAAAAAAAAAAAAAAAAAAAGAAAGCAAAAAAATTCAAAAAATGAAAAGACATCATTCTGGCCATATTTCTATCCAAACCGAGTAGAAATAAGCAGGGAAAGAGGGAAAAAAAATTTTAGTCACGAATTCTGTTCCTTCCGACCCTAGCTAGAAAATTCCAAAACAAATAGCAAAAAAATTCAAAAAAATTAAAAAACTTCATTCCGGCTTTACTTTTATCCGAACTGGGTTGGAAGAGGCCGAGAAAGAAAAAAAAATAAAAAATTTAGTCCCGAATTCCGTTCCCATCCGACCCTAGGTAGAAAGTACAAAAAAAAAATTGCAAAAAAATTAAAAAAATCATTCTGTCAATATTTCTATCCAAACTGGGTTGAAATACGCCGTGAAATAGAGAAAAAAAATTTTAGTCCCGAATTCCGTTCCTATCTGACCCTAGCTAGAAAATTCCAAAAAAATTGGCAAAAAAATTCAAGAAATTGAAAAACTTCATTCCTGCATTATTTCTAACCAAACCAGGTTGAGATAGTTTTAGAAAGAGAAAACAAAATTTGAGTCTCGAATTCCGTTCCCATCCGACCCTAGCTAGAAAATTCAAATAATAAAAAAAAAAAAAAAAAACAAAAAATTTCAAAAAATTAAAAGTCATCATTCTGGCCATATTTCGTTCCAAACCAAGTTGAAATAGGCAGGGAAAGAGGGAAAAAAAATTTTAGTCCGAATTCTGTTCCTATCCAACCCTAGCTTCGAAAATTCCAAAACAAATAGCAAAAAAATTCAAAAAAATTAAAGAACTTCATTCCGGCTTTACATTTGTCCGAACTGGGTTGGAATAGGCCGAGAAAGAAAAAAAAAAAAAATTAGCCCCGAACTCCGTTCCTATCCGACCCTAGCTAGAAAATACAAAAAAAAAAATTGCCAAAAAATTGCAAAAAAATTAAAACAATCATTCTGGCAATATTTCAATCCAAACTGGGTTGAAATAGGCCGTGAAATAGAGAAAAAAAATTTTAGTCCCGAATTCCGTTCCTATCTGACCCTAGCTAGAAAATTCCAAAAAAAAAAAGCAAAAAAAAAAAAAAAAAAAAAAATCATTCCGGCAATATGTCTATCCAAACCGAGTTGAGATAGGCTGAGAAGGAGAAAAAAAAAAATATTTCCCGAATTCCGTTCCTATCCGACCCTAGCTAGAAAATTCGAAAAAAATTGGCAAAAAAATTCAAAAAATTAAAAAATTTCATTCCTGCATTATTTCTGACCAAACCAGGTTGAGATAGTTCTAGAAAGAGAAAAAAAAAGATTTGAGTCTCGAATTCCGTTCCCATCCAACCCTAGCTAGAAAATACAAAAAAAAAAAAAAAAAAAAAAAGCAAAAGCAAAAAAATTCAAAAAATTAAAAGACATCATTCTGGCCATATTTCCATCTAAACCGAGTTGAAATAGGCAGGGAAAGAGGGAAAAAAAAATTTTAGTCACGAATTCTGTTCCTATCTGACCCTAGCTAGAAAATTCCAAAACAAATAGCAAAAAAATTCAAAAAAATTAAAAAACTTCATTCTGGCTTTACTTTTATCCGAACTGGGTTGGAATAGGCATAGAAAGAAAAAAGAAAAAAAATTTAGTCCCGAATTCCTTTCCCATCCGACCCTAGCTGGAAAATTAAAAAAAAAAAGCAAAAAAATAAAAAGAAATCATTCCGGCAATATTTCTATCCAAACCGAGGTGAGATAGGTTGAGAAGGACAGAAAAAAAAAAAAAATTTCCCGAATTCCGTTCCTATCCGACCCTAGCTAGAAAATTCGAGAAAAATTGCCAAAAAAATTCAAAAAATTGAAAAACTTCATTCCTTTATTATTTCTAACCAAACCAGGTTGAGATAGTTCTAGAAAGAGAAAAAAAAAATTTTGAGTCTCGAATTCCGTTCCCATCCGACCCTAGCTAGAAAATACAAAAATAAAAAAATAAAAAAAAGCAAAAAATTTCAAAAAATTAAAAGACATCATTCTGGCCATATTTCTATCCAAACCGAGTTGAAATAGGCAGGGAAAGAGGGAAAAAAATTTTGGTCCCGAATTCTGTTCCTATCCAACCCTAGCTTCGAAATTTCCAAAACAAATAGCAAAAAAATTCAAAAAATTCAAAAACTTCATTCCGGCATTATTTCTGTCTAAACCGGGTTGAGATAGGGTGAGAAAGAGAGAAAAAAAAAATATTTCCCGAATTCCGTTCCTATCCGTCCCTAGCTAGAAAATTCGAAAAAAAAAAGCAAAAAAAAAAAAAAAAAAAATCATTCCGGCTATATTTCTATCCAAACAGAGGTGAGATAGGCTGAGAAAGAGAGAAAAAATATATATTTCCCAAATTCCGTTCCTATCCGACCCAAGCTAAAAAATTCGAAAAAAATTGGCAAAAAAATTAAAAAATTAAAAAACTTCATTCCCGTATTATTTCTAACCAAACCAGGTTGAGATAGTTCTAGATAGAGAAAAAAAAGATTTGGGTCTCGAATTCCGTTCCCATCCGACGCAAGCTAGAAAATACAAAAAAAAAAAAAAAAAAAAAAAAAAAAGCAAAAAAATTCAAAAAATTAAAAAACATCATTCTGGCCATATTTCTATCCAAACCGAGTTGAAATAGGCAGGGAAAGAGGGAAAAACAATTTTAGTCCGAATTCTGTTCCTATCCAACCCTAGCTTCGAAAATTCCAAAACAAATAGCAAAAAAATTCAAAAAAATTAAAGAAATTCATTCCGGCTTTACTTTTGTCCGAACTGGGTTGGAAAAGGCCGAGAAAGAAAAAAAAAAAATTTAGTCCCGAATTCAGTTCCTATCCGACCCTAGCTAGAAAATACAAAAAAAAAAATTGCAAAAAAATTAAAAAAAATTAAACAATCATTCTGGCAATATATCCAACCAAACTGGGTTGAAATAGGCCTTGAAATAGGCTGAGAAGGAGAAAAAAAAAAATTTCCCGAATTCCGTTCCTATCCGACCCTAGCTAGAAAATTCGAAAAAAAATTGGCAAAAAAATTCAAAAAATTAAAAAACGTCATTCCTGCATTATTTCTGACCAAACCAGGTTGAGATAGTTCTAGAAAGAGAAAAAAAAGATTTGAGTCTCGAATTCCGTTCCCATCCAACCCTAGCTAGAAAAAAAAAAAAAAAAAAAAAAAAAAAAAAATCAAAAAAATTCAAAAAATTAAAAGACATCATTCTGGCCATATTTCTATCCAAACCGAGTTGAAATAGGCAGGGAAAGAGGGTAAAAAAATTTTAGTCACGAATTCTGTTCCTATCCGACCCTAGCTAGAAAATTTCAAAACAAATAACAAAAAAATTCAAAAAAAGTAAAAAACTTCATTCTGGCTTTACTTTTATCCGAACTGGGTTGGAATAGGCCGAGAAAGAAAAAAGAAAAAAAATTTAGTCCCGAATTCCATTCCCATCCGACCCTAGCTGGAAAATTTAAAAAAAAAAAAAAAAGCAAAAAAATAAAAAGAACTCATTCCGGCAATATTTCTATCCAAACCGAGGTGAGATAGGTTGAGAAGGACAGAAAAAAAAAAAATTTCGCGAATTCCGTTCCTATCCGACCCTGGCTAGAAAATTCGAAAAAAATTGCCAAAAAAATTCAAAAAATTGAAAAACTTCATTCCTTTATTATTTCTGACCAAACCAGGTTGAGATAGTTCTAGAAAGATAAAAAAAAGATTTGAGTCTCGAATTCCGTTCCCATCCAACCCTAGCTAGAAAATACAAAAAAAAAAAAAAAAAAAAGCAAAAAAAAATAATTAAAAGACATCATTCTGGCCATATTTCCATCCAAACCGAGTTGAAATAGGCAGGGAAAGAGGGAAAAAACATTTTAGTCACGAATTCTGTTCCTATCCGACCCTATCTAGAAAATTCCAAAACAAATAGCAAAAAAATTCAAAAAAATTAAAAAACTTCATTCTGGCTTTACTTTTATCCGAACTGGGTTGGAATAGGCCGAAAAAGAAAAAAGAAAAAAAATTTAGTCCCGAATTCCTTTCCCATCCGACCCTAGCTGGAAAATTTAAAAAAAAAAAAAAAAGCAAAAAAATAAAAAGAAATCATTCCGGCAATATTTCTATCCAAACCGAGGTGAGATAGGTTGAGAAGGACAGAAAAAAAAAAAAAAAATTCCCGAATTCCGTTCCTATCCGACCCTAGCTAGAAAATTCGAAAAAAATTGCCAAAAAAATTCAAAAAATTGAAAAACTTCATTCCTTTATTATTTCTAACCAAACCAGGTTGAGATTGTTCTAGAAAGAGAAAAAAAAAATTTTGAGTCTCGAATTCCGTTCCCATCCGACCCTAGCTAGAAAATACAAAAATAAAAAAATAAAAAAAAGCAAAAAATTTCAAAGAATTAAAAGACATCATTCTGGCCATATTTCTATCCAAACCGAGTTGAAATAGGCAGGGAAAGAGGGAAAAAAAATTTTGGTCCCGAATTCTGTTCCTATCCAACCCTAGCTTCGAAATTTCCAAAACAAATAGCAAAAAAATTCAAAAAATTAAAAAACTTCATTCCGCCATTATTTCTGTCTAAACCGGGTTGAGATAGGGTGAGAAAGAGAGAAAAAAAAAATATTTCCCGAATTCCGTTCCTATCCGTCCCTAGCTAGAAAATTCGAAAAAAAAAAGCAAAAAAAAAATAAAAAAAAAATCATTCCGGCTATATTTCTATCCAAACAGAGGTTAGATAGGCTGAGAAAGAGAGAAAAAATATATATTTCCCAAATTCCGTTCCTATCCGACCCAAGCTAGAAAATTCGAATAAAATTGGCAAAAAAATTAAAAAATTAAAAAACTTCATTCCCGTATTATTTCTAACCAAACCAGGTTGAGATAGTTCTAGATAGAGAAAAAAAAGATTTGGGTCTCGAATTCCGTTCCCATCCGACCCTAGCTAGAAAGTACAAAAATAAAAAAATAAAAAAAAGCAAAAAATTTCAAAAAATTAAAAGACATCATTCTGGCCATATTTTTATCCAAACCGAGTTGAAATAGGCAGGGAAAGAGGGAAAAAAAATTTTGGTCCCGAATTCTGTTCCTATCCAACCCTAGCTTCGAAATTTCCAAAAGAAATAGCAAAAAAATTCAAAAAATTCAAAAACTTCATTCGGGCATTATTTCTGTCTAAACCGGGTTGAGATAGGGTGAGAAAGAGAGAAACAAAAAATATTTCCCGAATTCCGTTCCTATCCGTCCCTAGCTAGAAAATTCGAAAAAAAAAAGCAAAAAAAAAAAAAAAAAAATCATTCCGGCTATATTTCTATCCAAACAGAGGTGAGATAGGCTGAGAAAGAGAGAAAAAATATATATTTCCCAAATTCCGTTCCTATCCGACCCAAGCTAAAAAATTCGAAAAAAATTGGCAAAAAAATTAAAAAATTAAAAAACTTCATTCCCGTATTATTTCTAACCAAACCAGGTTGAGATAGTTCTAGACAGAGAAAAAAAAGATTTGGGTCTCGAATTCCGTTCCCATCCGACCCTAGCTAGAAAATACAAAAAAAAAAAAAAAAAAAAAAAAAGAAAGCAAAAAAATTCAAAAAATTAAAAGACATCATTCTGGCCATATTTCTATCCAAACCGAGTTGAAATAGGCAGGGAAAGAGGGAAAAAAAATTTTAGTCACGAATTCTGTTCCTATCCGACCCTAGCTAGAAAATTCCAAACAAATAGCAAAAAAATTAAAAAACTTCATTCCGGCTTTACTTTTATCCGAACTGGGTTGGAATCCGTCGAGAAAGAAAAAAAAATAAAAAATTTAGTCCCGAATTCCGTTCCCAGCCGACCCTAGGTAGAAAGTACAAAAAAAAAATTGCAAAAAAATTAAAAAAATCATTCTGGCAATATTTCTATCCAAACTGGGTTGAAATACGCCGTGAAATAGAGAAAAAAAATTTTAGTCCAGAATTCCGTTCCTATCTGACCCTAGCTAGAAAATTCCAAAAAAAAAAGCAAAAAAAAAAAAAAAAAAAATCATTTCGGCAATATGTCTATCCAAACCGAGGAGAGATAGGCTGAGAAAGAGAAAAAAAAAATTATTTCTCGAATTCCGTTCCTATCCGACCCTAGCTAGAAAATTCAAATAATAAAAAAAAAAAAAACAAACCAAAAATTTCAAAAAATTAAAAGACATCATTCTGGCCATATTTCTATCCAAACCGAGTTGAAATAGGCAGGGAAAGTGGGAAAAACAATTGTAGTCCGAATTCTGTTCCTATCCAACCCTAGCTTCGAAAATTCCAAAACAAATAGCAAAAAAATTCAAAAAAATTAAAGAACTTCATTCCGGATTTACTTTTGTCCGAACTGGGTTGGAAAAGGCCGAGAAAGAAAAAAAAAAAAATTTAGTCCCGAATTCCGTTCCTATCCGACCCTAGCTAGAAAATACAAAAAAAAAAATTGCAAAAAAATTAAAAAAAATTAAAACAATCATTCTGGCAATATTTCTATCCAAACTGGGTTGAAATAGGCCGTGAAATAGAGAAAAAAAATTTTAGTCCCGAATTTCGTTCCTATCTGACCCTAGCTAGAAAATTCCAAAAAAAAAAGCAAAAAAAAAAAAAAAAAAAAATCATTCCGGCAATATGTCTATCCAAACCGAGGTGAGATAGGCTGAGAAGGAGAAAAAAAAAATATTTCCCGAATTCCGTTCCTATCCGACCCTAGCTAGAAAATTCGAAAAAAAATTGTCAAAAAAATTCAAAAAATTAAAAAACGTCATTCCTGCATTATTTCTGACCAAACCAAGTTGAGATAGTTCTAGAAAGAGAAAAAAAGATTTGAGTCTCGAATTCCGTTCCCATCCAACCCTAGCTAGAAAATCCAAAAAAAAAAAAGCAAAAAAATTCAAAAAATTAAAAGACATCATTCTGGCCATATTTCTATCCAAACCGAGTTGAAATAGGCAAGGAAAGAGGGTAAAAAAATTTTAGTCACGAATTCTGTTCCTATCCGACCCTAGCTAGAAAATTTCAAAACAAATAGCAAAAAAATTCAAAAAAAGTAAAAAACTTCATTCTGGCTTTACTTTTATCCGAACTGGGTTGGAATAGGCCGAGAAAGAAAAAAGAAAAATAATTTAGTCCCGAATTCCTTTCCCATCCGACCCTAGCTGGAAATTTAAAAAAAAAAAAAAAAAAGCAAAAAAATAAAAAGAAATCATTCCGGCAATATTTCTATCCAAACCGAGGTGAGATAGGTTGAGAAGGACAGAAAAAAAAAAAATTTCGCGAATTCCGTTCCTATCCTACCCTAGCTAGAAAATTCGAAAAAAATTGCCAAAAAAATTCAAAAAATTGAAAAACTTCATTCCTTTATTATTTCTGACCAAACCAGGTTGAGATAGTTCTAGAAAGACAAAAAAAAAGATTTGAGTCTCGAATTCCGTTCCCATCCAACCCTAGCTAGAAAATACAAAAAAAAAAAAAAAAAAAAAAAAAAGCAAAAGAATTCAAAAAATTAAAAGACATCATTCTGGCCATATTTCTATCCAAACCGAGTTGAAATAGGCAGGGAAAGAGGGAAAAAAAATTTTAGCCCGAATTCTGTTCCTATCCAACCCTAGCTTCGAAAATACCAAAACAAATAGCAAAAAAATTTAAAAAAATTAAAGAACTTCATTCCGGCTTTACTTTTGTCCGAACTGGGTTGGAATAGGCCGAGAAAGAAAAAAAAAAATAATTTAGTCCCGAATTCCGTTCCTATCCGACCCTAGCTAGAAAATACAAAAAAAAAAAATTGCAAAAAAATTAAAACAATCATTCTGGCAATATTTCTATCCAAACTGGGTTGAAATAGGCCGTGAAATAGAGAAAAAAAATTTTAGTCCTGAATTCCGTTCCTATCTGACCCTAGCTAGAAAATTCCAAAAAAAAAAGCAAAAAAAAAAAATCATTCCGGCAATATGTCTATCCAAACCGAGGTGAGATAGGCTGAGAAGGAGAAAAAAAAAATATTTCCCGAATTCCGTTCCTATCCGAACCTAGCTAGTAAATTCGAAAAAAATTGGCAAAAAAATTCAAAAAATTAAAAAATTTCATTCCTGCATTATTTCTGACCAAACCAGGTTGAGATAGTTCTAGAAAGAGAAAGAAACGATTTGAGTCTCGAATTCCGTTCTCATCCAACCCTAGCTAGAAAATACAAAAAAAAAAAAAAAAAAAAAAAAAAAAAGCAAAAAAAAATAATTAAAAGACATCATTCTGGCCATATTTCCATCCAAACCGAGTTGAAATAGGCAGGGAAAGAGGGAAAAAACATTTTAGTCACGAATTCTGTTCCTATCCGACCCTATCTAGAAAATTCCAAAACAAATAGCAAAAAAATTCAAAAAAATTAAAAAACTTCATTCTGGCTTTACTTTTATCCGAACTGGGTTGGAATAGGCCGAGAAAGAAAATAGAAAAAAAATTTAGTCCCGAATTCCTTTCCCATCCGACCCTAGCTGGAAAATTTAAAAAAAAAAAAAAGCAAAAAAATAAAAAGAAATCATTCCGGCAATATTTCTATCCAAACCGAGGTTAGATAGGTTGAGAAGGACAGAAAAAAAAAAAAAAAATTCCCGAATTCCGTTCCTATCCGACCCTAGCTAGAAAATTCGAAAAAAATTGCCAAAAAAATTCAAAAAATTGAAAAACTTCATTCCTTTATTATTTCTAACCAAACCAGGTTGAGATTGTTCTAGAAAGAGAAAAAAAAAATTTTGAGTCTCGAATTCCGTTCCCATCCGACCCTAGCTAGAAAATACAAAAATAAAAAAATAAAAAAAAGCAAAAAATTTCAAAGAATTAAAAGACATCATTCTGGCCATATTTCTATCCAAACCGAGTTGAAATAGGCAGGGAAAGAGGGAAAAAAAATTTTGGTCCCGAATTCTGTTCCTATCCAACCCTAGCTTCGAAATTTCCAAAACAAATAGCAAAAAAATTCAAAAAATTAAAAAACTTCATTCCGCCATTATTTCTGTCTAAACCGGGTTGAGATAGGGTGAGAAAGAGAGAAAAAAAAAATATTTCCCGAATTCCGTTCCTATCCGTCCCTAGCTAGAAAATTCGAAAAAAAAAAGCAAAAAAAAAATAAAAAAAAAATCATTCCGGCTATATTTCTATCCAAACAGAGGTTAGATAGGCTGAGAAAGAGAGAAAAAATATATATTTCCCAAATTCCGTTCCTATCCGACCCAAGCTAGAAAATTCGAAAAAAATTGGCAAAAGAATTAAAAAATTAAAAAACTTCATTCCCGTATTATTTCTAACCAAACCAGGTTGAGATAGTTCTAGATAGAGAAAAAAAAAATTTGGGTCTCGAATTCCGTTCCCATCCGACCCTAGCTAGCAAATACAAAAAAAAAAAAAAAAAAAAAAAAAGAAAGCAAAAAAATTCAAAAAATTAAAAGAAATCATTCTGGTCATATTTCTATCCAAACCGAGTTGAAATAGGCAGGGAAAGAGGGAAAAAAAATTTTAGTCACGAATTCTGTTCCTATCCGACCCTAGCTAGAAAATTCCAAAACAAATAGCAAAAAAATTCAAAAAAATTCAAAAACTTCATTCCGGTTTTACTTTTATCCGAACTGGGTTGGAATAGGCCGAGAAAGAAAAAAAAAAAAATCATTTCGGCAATATGTCTATCCAAACCGAGGTGAGATAGGCTGAGAAAGAGAAAAAAAAAATTATTTCCCGAATTCCGTTCCTATCCGACCCTAGCTAGAAAATTCGAAAAAAATTAGCAAAAAAATTCAAGAAATTGAAAAACTTCATTCCTGCATTATTTCTAACCAAACCAGGTTGAGATAGTTTTAGAAAGAGAAAAAAAATTTGAGTCCCGAATTCCGTTCCCATCCGACCCTAGCTAGAAAATTCAAATAATAAAAAAAAAAAAAAAAAAAAAATTTCAAAAAATTAAAAGACATCATTCTGGCCATATTTCTATCCAAACCGAGTTGAAATAGGCAGGGAAAGAGGGAAAAAAAATTTTAGTCCGAATTCTGTTCCTATACAACCCTAGCTTCGAAAATTCCAAAACAAATAGCAAAAAATTTCAAAAAAATTAAAGAACTTCATTCCGGCTTTACTTTTGTCCAAACTAGGTTGGAATAGGCCGAGAAAGAAAAAAAAAAAAAAATTTAGTCCCGAATTCCGTTCCTATCCGACCCTAGCTAGAAAATACAAAAAAAAAAAAATTGCAAAAAAATTAAAAAAATTAAAACAATCATTCTGGCAATATTTTTATCCAAACTGGGTTGAAATAGGCCGGGAAATAGAGAAAAAAAAATTTGAGTCCCGAATTCCGTTCCTATCTGACCCTAGCTAGAAAATTCGAAAAAAAAAAAAAAAAAAAAAAAAAAAATCATTCCGGCAATATGTCTATCCAAACCGAGGTGAGATAGGCTGAGAAGGAGAAAAAAAAAAATATTTCCCGAATTCCGTTCCTATCCGAGACCCTAGCTAGAAAATTCGAAAAAAATTGGCAAAAAAATTCAAAAAATTAAAAAACTTCATTCCTGCATTATTTCTGACCAAACCAGGTTGAGATAGTTCTAGAAAGAGAAAAAAAAGATTTGAGTCTCGAATTCCGTTCCCATCCAACCCTAGCTAGAAAATACAAAAAAAAAAAAAAAAAAAAAAAGCAAAAAAATTCAAAAAATTAAAAGACATCATTCTGGCCATATTTCTATCCAAACCGAGTTGAAATTGGCAGGGAAAGAGGGAAAAAAAAATTTAGTCACGAATTCTGTTCCTATCCGACCCTAGCTAGAAAATTTCAAAACAAATAGCAAAAAAATTCAAAAAAAGTAAAAAACTTCATTCTGGCTTTACTTTTATCCGAACTGGGTTGGAATAGGCTGAGAAAGAAAAAAGAAAAAAAATTTAGTCCCGAATTCCTTTCCCATCCGACCCTAGCTGGAAAATTAAAAAAAAAAAAAAAAAGAAAAAAAAAAAAAGGAATCATTCCGGCAATATTTCTATCCAAACCGAGGTGAGATAGGTTGAGAAGGACAGAAAAAAAAAAAAATTTCCCGAATTCCGTTCCTATCCGACCCTAGCTAGAAAATTCGAAAAAAATTGCCAAAAAAATTCAAAAAATTGAAAAACTTCATTCCTTTATTATTTCTAACCAAACCAGGTTGAGATAGTTCTAGAAAGAGAAAAAAAAAATTTTGAGTCTCGAATTCCGTTCCCATCCGACCCTAGCTAGAAAATAAAAAAATAAAAAAAAGCAAAAAATTTCAAAAAATTAAAAGACATCATTCTGGCCATATTTCTATCCAAACCGAGTTGAAATAGGCAGGGAAAGAGGGAAAAAAAATTTTGGTCCCGAATTCTGTTCCTATCCAACCCTAGCTTCGAAATTTCCAAAAGAAATAGCAAAAAAATTCAAAAACTTCATTCGGGCATTATTTCTGTCTAAACCGGGTTGAGATAGGGTGAGAAAGAGAGAAAAAAAAAATATTTCCCGAATTCCGTTCCTATCCGTCCCTAGCTAGAAAATTCGAAAAAAAAAAGCAAAAAAATAAAAAAAAAAATCATTCCGGCTATATTTCTATCCAAACAGAGGTGAGATAGGCTGAGAAAGAGAGAAAAAATATATATTGAGATAGTTCCTATCCGACCCAAGCTAAAAAATTCGAATAAAATTGGCAAAAAAATTAAAAAATTAAAAAACTTCATTCCCGTATTATTTCTAACCAAACCAGGTTGAGATAGTTCTAGATAGAGAAAAAAAAGATTTGGGTCTCGAATTCCGTTCCCATCCGACCCTAGCTAGAAAATACAAAAAAAAAAAAAAAAAAAAAAAGAAAGCAAAAAAATTCAAAAAATTAAAAGACATCATTCTGGCCATATTTCTATCCAAACCGAGTTGAAATAGGCAGGGAAAGAGGGAAAAAAAAATTTAGTCACGAATTCTGTTCCTATCCGACCCTAGCTAGAAAATTCCAAACAAATAGCAAAAAAATTAAAAAACTTCATTCCGGCTTTACTTTTATCCGAACTGGGTTGGAATCGGCCGAGAAAGAAAAAAAAATAAAAAATTTAGTCCCGAATTCCGTTCCCATCCGACCCTAGGTAGAAAGTACAAAAAAAAAATTGCAAAAAAATTAAAAAAATCATTCTGGCAATATTTCTATCCAAACTGGGTTGAAATACGCCGTGAAATAGAGAAAAAAAATTTTAGTCCCGAATTCCGTTCCTATCTGACCCTAGCTAGAAAATTCCAAAAAAAAAATCATTTCGGCAATATGTCTATCCAAACCGAGGTGAGATAGGCTGAGAAAGAGAAAAAAAAAATTATTTCTCGAATTCCGTTCCTATCCGACCCTAGCTAGAAAATTCAAATAATAAAAAAAAAAAAAACAAACAAAAAATTTCAAAAAATTAAAAGACATCATTCCGGCCATATTTCTATCCAAACCGAGTTGAAATAGGCAGGGAAAGAGGGAAAAACAATTTTAGTCCGAATTCTGTTCCTATCCAACCCTAGCTTCGAAAATTCCAAAACAAATAGCAAAAAAATTCAAAAAAATTAAAGAACTTCATTCCGGCTTTACTTTTGTCCGAACTGGGTTGGAATAGGCCGAGAAAGAAAAAAAAAAATAATTTAGTCCCGAATTCCGTTCCTATCCGACCCTAGCTAGAAAATACAAAAAAAAAAAAATTGCAAAAAAATTAAAACAATCATTCTGGCAATATTTCAATCCAAACTGGGTTGAAATAGGCCGTGAAATAGAGAAAAAAAATTTTAGTCCCGAATTCCGTTCCTATCTGACCCTAGCTAGAAAATTCCAAAAAAAAAAAGCAAAAAAAAAAAAAAAAAAAAAAATCATTCCGGCAATATGTCTATCCAAACCGAGTTGAGATAGGCTGAGAAGGAGAAAAAAAAAATATTTCCCGAATTCCGTTCCTATCCGACCCTAGCTAGAAAATTCGAAAAAAATTGGCAAAAAAATTCAAAAAATTAAAAAATTTCATTCCTGCATTATTTCTGACCAAACCAGGTTGAGATAGTTCTAGAAAGAGAAAAAAAAAGATTTGAGTCTCGAATTCCGTTCCCATCCAACCCTAGCTAGAAAATACAAAAAAAAAAAAAAAAAAAAAAAGCAAAAGCAAAAAAATTCAAAAAATTAAAAGACATCATTCTGGCCATATTTCCATCTAAACCGAGTTGAAATAGGCAGGGAAAGAGGGAAAAAAAAATTTTAGTCACGAATTCTGTTCCTATCCGACCCTATCTAGAAAATTCCAAAACAAATAGCAAAAAAATTCAAAAAAATTAAAAAACTTCATTCTGGCTTTACTTTTATCCGAACTGGGTTGGAATAGGCCGAGAAAGAAAATAGAAAAAAAATTTAGTCCCGAATTCCTTTCCCATCCGACCCTAGCTGGAAAATTTAAAAAAAAAAAAAAGCAAAAAAATAAAAAGAAATCATTCCGGCAATATTTCTATCCAAACCGAGGTGAGATAGGTTGAGAAGGACAGAAAAAAAAAAAAATTTCCCGAATTCCGTTCCTATCCGACCCTAGCTAGAAAATTCGAAAAAAATTGCCATAAAAATTCAAAAAATTGAAAAACTTCATTCCTTTATTATTTCTAACCAAACCAGGTTGAGATAGTTCTAGAAAGAGAAAAAAAAAATTTTGAGTCTCGAATTCCGTTCCCATCCGACCCTAGCTAGAAAATACAAAAATAAAAAAAATAAAAAAATGCAAAAAATTTCAAAAAATGAAAAGACATCATTCTGGCCATATTTCTATCCAAACCGAGTTGAAATAGGCAGGGAAAGAGGGAAAAAAAATTTTAGTCCCGAATTCTGTTCCTATCCAACCCTAGCTTCGAAATTTCCAAAACAAATAGCAAAAAAATTCAAAGAATTAAAAAACTTCATTCCGGCATTATTTCTGCCTAAACCGGGTTGAGATAGGGTGAGAAAGAGAGAAAAAAAAATATTTCCCGAATTCCGTTCCTATCCGTCCCTAGCTAGAAAATTCGAAAAAAAAAAGGAAAAAAAAAAAAAAAATCATTCTGGCTATATTTCTATCCAAACAGAGGTGAGATAGGTTGAGAAAGAGAGAAAAAATATATATTTCCCAAATTCCGTTCCTATCCGACCCAAGCTAGAAAATTCGAAAAAAATTGGCAAAAAAATTAAAAAATTAAAAAACTTCATTCCCGTATTATTTCTAACCAAACCAGGTTGAGATAGTTCTAGATAGAGAAAAAAAAGATTTGGGTCTCGAATTCCGTTCCCATCCGACCCTAGCTAGAAAATACAAAAAAAAAAAAAAAAAAAAAGAAAGCAAAAAAATTCAAAAAATGAAAAGACATCATTCTGGCCATATTTCTATCCAAACCGAGTAGAAATAAGCAGGGAAAGAGGGAAAAAAAATTTTAGTCACGAATTCTGTTCCTTCCGACCCTAGCTAGAAAATTCCAAAACAAATAGCAAAAAAATTCAAAAAAATTAAAAAACTTCATTCCGGCTTTACTTTTATCCGAACTGGGTTGGAAGAGGCCGAGAAAGAAAAAAAAATAAAAAATTTAGTCCCGAATTCCGTTCCCATCCGACCCTAGGTAGAAAGTACAAAAAAAAAATTGCAAAAAAATTAAAAAAATCATTCTGTCAATATTTCTATCCAAACTGGGTTGAAATACGCCGTGAAATAGAGAAAAAAAATTTTAGTCCCGAATTCCGTTCCTATCTGACCCTAGCTAGAAAATTCCAAAAAAATTGGCAAAAAAATTCAAGAAATTGAAAAACTTCATTCCTGCATTATTTCTAACCAAACCAGGTTGAGATAGTTTTAGAAAGAGAAAACAAAATTTGAGTCTCGAATTCCGTTCCCATCCGACCCTAGCTAGAAAATTCAAATAATAAAAAAAAAAAAAAAAAACAAAAAATTTCAAAAAATTAAAAGTCATCATTCTGGCCATATTTCGTTCCAAACCAAGTTGAAATAGGCAGGGAAAGAGGGAAAAAAAATTTTAGTCCGAATTCTGTTCCTATCCAACCCTAGATTCGAAAATTCCAAAACAAATAGCAAAAAAATTCAAAAAAATTAAAGAACTTCATTCCGGCTTTACATTTGTCCGAACTGGGTTGGAATAGGCCGAGAAAGAAAAAAAAAAAAAATTAGCCCCGAACTCCGTTCCTATCCGACCCTAGCTAGAAAATACAAAAAAAAAAATTGCCAAAAAATTGCAAAAAAATTAAAACAATCATTCTGGCAATATTTCAATCCAAACTGGGTTGAAATAGGCCGTGAAATAGAGAAAAAAAATTTTAGTCCCGAATTCCGTTCCTATCTGACCCTAGCTAGAAAATTCCAAAAAAAAAAAGCAAAAAAAAAAAAAAAAAAAAAATCATTCCGGCAATATGTCTATCCAAACCGAGGTGAGATAGGCTGAGAAGGAGAAAAAAAAAATATTTCCCGAATTCCGTTCCTATCCGACCCTAGCTAGAAAATTCGAAAAAAAATTGTCAAAAAAATTCAAAAAATTAAAAAACGTCATTCCTGCATTATTTCTGACCAAACCAAGTTGAGATAGTTCTAGAAAGAGAAAAAAAGATTTGAGTCTCGAATTCCGTTCCCATCCAACCCTAGCTAGAAAATCCAAAAAAAAAAAAGCAAAAAAATTCAAAAAATTAAAAGACATCATTCTGGCCATATTTCTATCCAAACCGAGTTGAAATAGGCAAGGAAAGAGGGTAAAAAAATTTTAGTCACGAATTCTGTTCCTATCCGACCCTAGCTAGAAAATTTCAAAACAAATAGCAAAAAAATTCAAAAAAAGTAAAAAACTTCATTCTGGCTTTACTTTTATCCGAACTGGGTTGGAATAGGCCGAGAAAGAAAAAAGAAAAATAATTTAGTCCCGAATTCCTTTCCCATCCGACCCTAGCTGGAAATTTAAAAAAAAAAAAAAAAAAGCAAAAAAATAAAAAGAAATCATTCCGGCAATATTTCTATCCAAACCGAGGTGAGATAGGTTGAGAAGGACAGAAAAAAAAAAAATTTCGCGAATTCCGTTCCTATCCTACCCTAGCTAGAAAATTCGAAAAAAATTGCCAAAAAAATTCAAAAAATTGAAAAACTTCATTCCTTTATTATTTCTGACCAAACCAGGTTGAGATAGTTCTAGAAAGACAAAAAAAAAGATTTGAGTCTCGAATTCCGTTCCCATCCAACCCTAGCTAGAAAATACAAAAAAAAAAAAAAAAAAAAAAAAAAGCAAAAGAATTCAAAAAATTAAAAGACATCATTCTGGCCATATTTCTATCCAAACCGAGTTGAAATAGGCAGGGAAAGAGGGAAAAAAAATTTTAGCCCGAATTCTGTTCCTATCCAACCCTAGCTTCGAAAATACCAAAACAAATAGCAAAAAAATTTAAAAAAATTAAAGAACTTCATTCCGGCTTTACTTTTGTCCGAACTGGGTTGGAATAGGCCGAGAAAGAAAAAAAAAAATAATTTAGTCCCGAATTCCGTTCCTATCCGACCCTAGCTAGAAAATACAAAAAAAAAAAATTGCAAAAAAATTAAAACAATCATTCTGGCAATATTTCTATCCAAACTGGGTTGAAATAGGCCGTGAAATAGAGAAAAAAAATTTTAGTCCTGAATTCCGTTCCTATCTGACCCTAGCTAGAAAATTCCAAAAAAAAAAGCAAAAAAAAAAAATCATTCCGGCAATATGTCTATCCAAACCGAGGTGAGATAGGCTGAGAAGGAGAAAAAAAAAATATTTCCCGAATTCCGTTCCTATCCGAACCTAGCTAGTAAATTCGAAAAAAATTGGCAAAAAAATTCAAAAAATTAAAAAATTTCATTCCTGCATTATTTCTGACCAAACCAGGTTGAGATAGTTCTAGAAAGAGAAAGAAACGATTTGAGTCTCGAATTCCGTTCCCATCCAACCCTAGCTAGAAAATACAAAAAAAAAAAAAAAAAAAAAAAAAAAAAGCAAAAAAAAATAATTAAAAGACATCATTCTGGCCATATTTCCATCCAAACCGAGTTGAAATAGGCAGGGAAAGAGGGAAAAAACATTTTAGTCACGAATTCTGTTCCTATCCGACCCTATCTAGAAAATTCCAAAACAAATAGCAAAAAAATTCAAAAAAATTAAAAAACTTCATTCTGGCTTTACTTTTATCCGAACTGGGTTGGAATAGGCCGAGAAAGAAAATAGAAAAAAAATTTAGTCCCGAATTCCTTTCCCATCCGACCCTAGCTGGAAAATTTAAAAAAAAAAAAAAGCAAAAAAATAAAAAGAAATCATTCCGGCAATATTTCTATCCAAACCGAGGTTAGATAGGTTGAGAAGGACAGAAAAAAAAAAAAAAAATTCCCGAATTCCGTTCCTATCCGACCCTAGCTAGAAAATTCGAAAAAAATTGCCAAAAAAATTCAAAAAATTGAAAAACTTCATTCCTTTATTATTTCTAACCAAACCAGGTTGAGATTGTTCTAGAAAGAGAAAAAAAAAATTTTGAGTCTCGAATTCCGTTCCCATCCGACCCTAGCTAGAAAATACAAAAATAAAAAAATAAAAAAAAGCAAAAAATTTCAAAGAATTAAAAGACATCATTCTGGCCATATTTCTATCCAAACCGAGTTGAAATAGGCAGGGAAAGAGGGAAAAAAAATTTTGGTCCCGAATTCTGTTCCTATCCAACCCTAGCTTCGAAATTTCCAAAACAAATAGCAAAAAAATTCAAAAAATTAAAAAACTTCATTCCGCCATTATTTCTGTCTAAACCGGGTTGAGATAGGGTGAGAAAGAGAGAAAAAAAAAATATTTCCCGAATTCCGTTCCTATCCGTCCCTAGCTAGAAAATTCGAAAAAAAAAAGCAAAAAAAAAATAAAAAAAAAATCATTCCGGCTATATTTCTATCCAAACAGAGGTTAGATAGGCTGAGAAAGAGAGAAAAAATATATATTTCCCAAATTCCGTTCCTATCCGACCCAAGCTAGAAAATTCGAAAAAAATTGGCAAAAGAATTAAAAAATTAAAAAACTTCATTCCCGTATTATTTCTAACCAAACCAGGTTGAGATAGTTCTAGATAGAGAAAAAAAAAATTTGGGTCTCGAATTCCGTTCCCATCCGACCCTAGCTAGCAAATACAAAAAAAAAAAAAAAAAAAAAAAAAGAAAGCAAAAAAATTCAAAAAATTAAAAGAAATCATTCTGGTCATATTTCTATCCAAACCGAGTTGAAATAGGCAGGGAAAGAGGGAAAAAAAATTTTAGTCACGAATTCTGTTCCTATCCGACCCTAGCTAGAAAATTCCAAAACAAATAGCAAAAAAATTCAAAAAAATTCAAAAACTTCATTCCGGTTTTACTTTTATCCGAACTGGGTTGGAATAGGCCGAGAAAGAAAAAAAAAAAAATCATTTCGGCAATATGTCTATCCAAACCGAGGTGAGATAGGCTGAGAAAGAGAAAAAAAAAATTATTTCCCGAATTCCGTTCCTATCCGACCCTAGCTAGAAAATTCGAAAAAAATTAGCAAAAAAATTCAAGAAATTGAAAAACTTCATTCCTGCATTATTTCTAACCAAACCAGGTTGAGATAGTTTTAGAAAGAGAAAAAAAATTTGAGTCCCGAATTCCGTTCCCATCCGACCCTAGCTAGAAAATTCAAATAATAAAAAAAAAAAAAAAAAAAAAATTTCAAAAAATTAAAAGACATCATTCTGGCCATATTTCTATCCAAACCGAGTTGAAATAGGCAGGGAAAGAGGGAAAAAAAATTTTAGTCCGAATTCTGTTCCTATACAACCCTAGCTTCGAAAATTCCAAAACAAATAGCAAAAAATTTCAAAAAAATTAAAGAACTTCATTCCGGCTTTACTTTTGTCCAAACTAGGTTGGAATAGGCCGAGAAAGAAAAAAAAAAAAAAATTTAGTCCCGAATTCCGTTCCTATCCGACCCTAGCTAGAAAATACAAAAAAAAAAAAATTGCAAAAAAATTAAAAAAATTAAAACAATCATTCTGGCAATATTTTTATCCAAACTGGGTTGAAATAGGCCGGGAAATAGAGAAAAAAAAATTTGAGTCCCGAATTCCGTTCCTATCTGACCCTAGCTAGAAAATTCGAAAAAAAAAAAAAAAAAAAAAAAAAAAATCATTCCGGCAATATGTCTATCCAAACCGAGGTGAGATAGGCTGAGAAGGAGAAAAAAAAAAATATTTCCCGAATTCCGTTCCTATCCGAGACCCTAGCTAGAAAATTCGAAAAAAATTGGCAAAAAAATTCAAAAAATTAAAAAACTTCATTCCTGCATTATTTCTGACCAAACCAGGTTGAGATAGTTCTAGAAAGAGAAAAAAAAGATTTGAGTCTCGAATTCCGTTCCCATCCAACCCTAGCTAGAAAATACAAAAAAAAAAAAAAAAAAAAAAAGCAAAAAAATTCAAAAAATTAAAAGACATCATTCTGGCCATATTTCTATCCAAACCGAGTTGAAATTGGCAGGGAAAGAGGGAAAAAAAAATTTAGTCACGAATTCTGTTCCTATCCGACCCTAGCTAGAAAATTTCAAAACAAATAGCAAAAAAATTCAAAAAAAGTAAAAAACTTCATTCTGGCTTTACTTTTATCCGAACTGGGTTGGAATAGGCTGAGAAAGAAAAAAGAAAAAAAATTTAGTCCCGAATTCCTTTCCCATCCGACCCTAGCTGGAAAATTAAAAAAAAAAAAAAAAAGAAAAAAAAAAAAAGGAATCATTCCGGCAATATTTCTATCCAAACCGAGGTGAGATAGGTTGAGAAGGACAGAAAAAAAAAAAAATTTCCCGAATTCCGTTCCTATCCGACCCTAGCTAGAAAATTCGAAAAAAATTGCCAAAAAAATTCAAAAAATTGAAAAACTTCATTCCTTTATTATTTCTAACCAAACCAGGTTGAGATAGTTCTAGAAAGAGAAAAAAAAAATTTTGAGTCTCGAATTCCGTTCCCATCCGACCCTAGCTAGAAAATAAAAAAATAAAAAAAAGCAAAAAATTTCAAAAAATTAAAAGACATCATTCTGGCCATATTTCTATCCAAACCGAGTTGAAATAGGCAGGGAAAGAGGGAAAAAAAATTTTGGTCCCGAATTCTGTTCCTATCCAACCCTAGCTTCGAAATTTCCAAAAGAAATAGCAAAAAAATTCAAAAACTTCATTCGGGCATTATTTCTGTCTAAACCGGGTTGAGATAGGGTGAGAAAGAGAGAAAAAAAAAATATTTCCCGAATTCCGTTCCTATCCGTCCCTAGCTAGAAAATTCGAAAAAAAAAAGCAAAAAAATAAAAAAAAAAATCATTCCGGCTATATTTCTATCCAAACAGAGGTGAGATAGGCTGAGAAAGAGAGAAAAAATATATATTGAGATAGTTCCTATCCGACCCAAGCTAAAAAATTCGAATAAAATTGGCAAAAAAATTAAAAAATTAAAAAACTTCATTCCCGTATTATTTCTAACCAAACCAGGTTGAGATAGTTCTAGATAGAGAAAAAAAAGATTTGGGTCTCGAATTCCGTTCCCATCCGACCCTAGCTAGAAAATACAAAAAAAAAAAAAAAAAAAAAAAGAAAGCAAAAAAATTCAAAAAATTAAAAGACATCATTCTGGCCATATTTCTATCCAAACCGAGTTGAAATAGGCAGGGAAAGAGGGAAAAAAAAATTTAGTCACGAATTCTGTTCCTATCCGACCCTAGCTAGAAAATTCCAAACAAATAGCAAAAAAATTAAAAAACTTCATTCCGGCTTTACTTTTATCCGAACTGGGTTGGAATCGGCCGAGAAAGAAAAAAAAATAAAAAATTTAGTCCCGAATTCCGTTCCCATCCGACCCTAGGTAGAAAGTACAAAAAAAAAATTGCAAAAAAATTAAAAAAATCATTCTGGCAATATTTCTATCCAAACTGGGTTGAAATACGCCGTGAAATAGAGAAAAAAAATTTTAGTCCCGAATTCCGTTCCTATCTGACCCTAGCTAGAAAATTCCAAAAAAAAAATCATTTCGGCAATATGTCTATCCAAACCGAGGTGAGATAGGCTGAGAAAGAGAAAAAAAAAATTATTTCTCGAATTCCGTTCCTATCCGACCCTAGCTAGAAAATTCAAATAATAAAAAAAAAAAAAACAAACAAAAAATTTCAAAAAATTAAAAGACATCATTCCGGCCATATTTCTATCCAAACCGAGTTGAAATAGGCAGGGAAAGAGGGAAAAACAATTTTAGTCCGAATTCTGTTCCTATCCAACCCTAGCTTCGAAAATTCCAAAACAAATAGCAAAAAAATTCAAAAAAATTAAAGAACTTCATTCCGGCTTTACTTTTGTCCGAACTGGGTTGGAATAGGCCGAGAAAGAAAAAAAAAAATAATTTAGTCCCGAATTCCGTTCCTATCCGACCCTAGCTAGAAAATACAAAAAAAAAAAAATTGCAAAAAAATTAAAACAATCATTCTGGCAATATTTCAATCCAAACTGGGTTGAAATAGGCCGTGAAATAGAGAAAAAAAATTTTAGTCCCGAATTCCGTTCCTATCTGACCCTAGCTAGAAAATTCCAAAAAAAAAAAGCAAAAAAAAAAAAAAAAAAAAAAATCATTCCGGCAATATGTCTATCCAAACCGAGTTGAGATAGGCTGAGAAGGAGAAAAAAAAAATATTTCCCGAATTCCGTTCCTATCCGACCCTAGCTAGAAAATTCGAAAAAAATTGGCAAAAAAATTCAAAAAATTAAAAAATTTCATTCCTGCATTATTTCTGACCAAACCAGGTTGAGATAGTTCTAGAAAGAGAAAAAAAAAGATTTGAGTCTCGAATTCCGTTCCCATCCAACCCTAGCTAGAAAATACAAAAAAAAAAAAAAAAAAAAAAAGCAAAAGCAAAAAAATTCAAAAAATTAAAAGACATCATTCTGGCCATATTTCCATCTAAACCGAGTTGAAATAGGCAGGGAAAGAGGGAAAAAAAAATTTTAGTCACGAATTCTGTTCCTATCCGACCCTATCTAGAAAATTCCAAAACAAATAGCAAAAAAATTCAAAAAAATTAAAAAACTTCATTCTGGCTTTACTTTTATCCGAACTGGGTTGGAATAGGCCGAGAAAGAAAATAGAAAAAAAATTTAGTCCCGAATTCCTTTCCCATCCGACCCTAGCTGGAAAATTTAAAAAAAAAAAAAAGCAAAAAAATAAAAAGAAATCATTCCGGCAATATTTCTATCCAAACCGAGGTGAGATAGGTTGAGAAGGACAGAAAAAAAAAAAAATTTCCCGAATTCCGTTCCTATCCGACCCTAGCTAGAAAATTCGAAAAAAATTGCCATAAAAATTCAAAAAATTGAAAAACTTCATTCCTTTATTATTTCTAACCAAACCAGGTTGAGATAGTTCTAGAAAGAGAAAAAAAAAATTTTGAGTCTCGAATTCCGTTCCCATCCGACCCTAGCTAGAAAATACAAAAATAAAAAAAATAAAAAAATGCAAAAAATTTCAAAAAATGAAAAGACATCATTCTGGCCATATTTCTATCCAAACCGAGTTGAAATAGGCAGGGAAAGAGGGAAAAAAAATTTTAGTCCCGAATTCTGTTCCTATCCAACCCTAGCTTCGAAATTTCCAAAACAAATAGCAAAAAAATTCAAAGAATTAAAAAACTTCATTCCGGCATTATTTCTGCCTAAACCGGGTTGAGATAGGGTGAGAAAGAGAGAAAAAAAAATATTTCCCGAATTCCGTTCCTATCCGTCCCTAGCTAGAAAATTCGAAAAAAAAAAGGAAAAAAAAAAAAAAAATCATTCTGGCTATATTTCTATCCAAACAGAGGTGAGATAGGTTGAGAAAGAGAGAAAAAATATATATTTCCCAAATTCCGTTCCTATCCGACCCAAGCTAGAAAATTCGAAAAAAATTGGCAAAAAAATTAAAAAATTAAAAAACTTCATTCCCGTATTATTTCTAACCAAACCAGGTTGAGATAGTTCTAGATAGAGAAAAAAAAGATTTGGGTCTCGAATTCCGTTCCCATCCGACCCTAGCTAGAAAATACAAAAAAAAAAAAAAAAAAAAAGAAAGCAAAAAAATTCAAAAAATGAAAAGACATCATTCTGGCCATATTTCTATCCAAACCGAGTAGAAATAAGCAGGGAAAGAGGGAAAAAAAATTTTAGTCACGAATTCTGTTCCTTCCGACCCTAGCTAGAAAATTCCAAAACAAATAGCAAAAAAATTCAAAAAAATTAAAAAACTTCATTCCGGCTTTACTTTTATCCGAACTGGGTTGGAAGAGGCCGAGAAAGAAAAAAAAATAAAAAATT
The DNA here is from genome assembly GCA_028535165.1 of Quercus tomentella. Taxonomy (NCBI): domain Eukaryota; kingdom Viridiplantae; phylum Streptophyta; class Magnoliopsida; order Fagales; family Fagaceae; genus Quercus; species Quercus tomentella. The sequence continues at coordinate 40,290,623 of JAPQVY010000089.1, forward strand.
TAGTCCCGAATTCCGTTCCCATCCGACCCTAGGTAGAAAGTACAAAAAAAAAATTGCAAAAAAATTAAAAAAATCATTCTGTCAATATTTCTATCCAAACTGGGTTGAAATACGCCGTGAAATAGAGAAAAAAAATTTTAGTCCCGAATTCCGTTCCTATCTGACCCTAGCTAGAAAATTCCAAAAAAATTGGCAAAAAAATTCAAGAAATTGAAAAACTTCATTCCTGCATTATTTCTAACCAAACCAGGTTGAGATAGTTTTAGAAAGAGAAAACAAAATTTGAGTCTCGAATTCCGTTCCCATCCGACCCTAGCTAGAAAATTCAAATAATAAAAAAAAAAAAAAAAAACAAAAAATTTCAAAAAATTAAAAGTCATCATTCTGGCCATATTTCGTTCCAAACCAAGTTGAAATAGGCAGGGAAAGAGGGAAAAAAAATTTTAGTCCGAATTCTGTTCCTATCCAACCCTAGATTCGAAAATTCCAAAACAAATAGCAAAAAAATTCAAAAAAATTAAAGAACTTCATTCCGGCTTTACATTTGTCCGAACTGGGTTGGAATAGGCCGAGAAAGAAAAAAAAAAAAAATTAGCCCCGAACTCCGTTCCTATCCGACCCTAGCTAGAAAATACAAAAAAAAAAATTGCCAAAAAATTGCAAAAAAATTAAAACAATCATTCTGGCAATATTTCAATCCAAACTGGGTTGAAATAGGCCGTGAAATAGAGAAAAAAAATTTTAGTCCCGAATTCCGTTCCTATCTGACCCTAGCTAGAAAATTCCAAAAAAAAAAAGCAAAAAAAAAAAAAAAAAAAAAAATCATTCCGGCAATATGTCTATCCAAACCGAGTTGAGATAGGCTGAGAAGGAGAAAAAAAAAAATATTTCCCGAATTCCGTTCCTATCCGACCCTAGCTAGAAAATTCGAAAAAAATTGGCAAAAAAATTCAAAAAATTAAAAAATTTCATTCCTGCATTATTTCTGACCAAACCAGGTTGAGATAGTTCTAGAAAGAGAAAAAAAAAGATTTGAGTCTCGAATTCCGTTCCCATCCAACCCTAGCTAGAAAATACAAAAAAAAAAAAAAAAAAAAAAAGCAAAAGCAAAAAAATTCAAAAAATTAAAAGACATCATTCTGGCCATATTTCCATCTAAACCGAGTTGAAATAGGCAGGGAAAGAGGGAAAAAAAAATTTTAGTCACGAATTCTGTTCCTATCTGACCCTAGCTAGAAAATTCCAAAACAAATAGCAAAAAAATTCAAAAAAATTAAAAAACTTCATTCTGGCTTTACTTTTATCCGAACTGGGTTGGAATAGGCATAGAAAGAAAAAAGAAAAAAAATTTAGTCCCGAATTCCTTTCCCATCCGACCCTAGCTGGAAAATTAAAAAAAAAAAGCAAAAAAATAAAAAGAAATCATTCCGGCAATATTTCTACCCAAACCGAGGTGAGATAGGTTGAGAAGGACAGAAAAAAAAAAAAAATTTCCCGAATTCCGTTCCTATCCGACCCTAGCTAGAAAATTCGAGAAAAATTGCCAAAAAAATTCAAAAAATTGAAAAACTTCATTCCTTTATTATTTCTAACCAAACCAGGTTGAGATAGTTCTAGAAAGAGAAAAAAAAAATTTTGAGTCTCGAATTCCGTTCCCATCCGACCCTAGCTAGAAAATACAAAAATAAAAAAATAAAAAAAAGCAAAAAATTTCAAAAAATTAAAAGACATCATTCTGGCCATATTTCTATCCAAACCGAGTTGAAATAGGCAGGGAAAGAGGGAAAAAAATTTTGGTCCCGAATTCTGTTCCTATCCAACCCTAGCTTCGAAATTTCCAAAACAAATAGCAAAAAAATTCAAAAAATTCAAAAACTTCATTCCGGCATTATTTCTGTCTAAACCGGGTTGAGATAGGGTGAGAAAGAGAGAAAAAAAAAATATTTCCCGAATTCCGTTCCTATCCGTCCCTAGCTAGAAAATTCGAAAAAAAAAAGCAAAAAAATAAAAAAAAAAAATCATTCCGGCTATATTTCTATCCAAACAGAGGTGAGATAGGCTGAGAAAGAGAGAAAAAATATATATTTCCCAAATTCCGTTCCTATCCGACCCAAGCTAAAAAATTCGAAAAAAATTGGCAAAAAAATTAAAAAATTAAAAAACTTCATTCCCGTATTATTTCTAACCAAACCAGGTTGAGATAGTTCTAGATAGAGAAAAAAAAGATTTGGGTCTCGAATTCCGTTCCCATCCGACCCAAGCTAGAAAATACAAAAAAAAAAAAAAAAAAAAAAAAAAAAGCAAAAAAATTCAAAAAATTAAAAAACATCATTCTGGCCATATTTCTATCCAAACCGAGTTGAAATAGGCAGGGAAAGAGGGAAAAACAATTTTAGTCCGAATTCTGTTCCTATCCAACCCTAGCTTCGAAAATTCCAAAACAAATAGCAAAAAAATTCAAAAAAATTAAAGAAATTCATTCCGGCTTTACTTTTGTCCGAACTGGGTTGGAAAAGGCCGAGAAAGAAAAAAAAAAAATTTAGTCCCGAATTCAGTTCCTATCCGACCCTAGCTAGAAAATACAAAAAAAAAAATTGCAAAAAAATTAAAAAAAATTAAACAATCATTCTGGCAATATATCCAACCAAACTGGGTTGAAATAGGCCTTGAATAGGCTGAGAAGGAGAAAAAAAAAAATTTCCCGAATTCCGTTCCTATCCGACCCTAGCTAGAAAATTCGAAAAAAAATTGGCAAAAAAATTCAAAAAATTAAAAAACGTCATTCCTGCATTATTTCTGACCAAACCAGGTTGAGATAGTTCTAGAAAGAGAAAAAAAAGATTTGAGTCTCGAATTCCGTTCCCATCCAACCCTAGCTAGAAAAAAAAAAAAAAAAAAAAAAAAAAAAATCAAAAAAATTCAAAAAATTAAAAGACATCATTCTGGCCATATTTCTATCCAAACCGAGTTGAAATAGGCAGGGAAAGAGGGTAAAAAAATTTTAGTCACGAATTCTGTTCCTATCCGACCCTAGCTAGAAAATTTCAAAACAAATAACAAAAAAATTCAAAAAAAGTAAAAAACTTCATTCTGGCTTTACTTTTATCCGAACTGGGTTGGAATAGGCCGAGAAAGAAAAAAGAAAAAAAATTTAGTCCCGAATTCCATTCCCATCCGACCCTAGCTGGAAAATTTAAAAAAAAAAAAAAAAGCAAAAAAATAAAAAGAACTCATTCCGGCAATATTTCTATCCAAACCGAGGTGAGATAGGTTGAGAAGGACAGAAAAAAAAAAAAATTCGCGAATTCCGTTCCTATCCGACCCTGGCTAGAAAATTCGAAAAAAATTGCCAAAAAAATTCAAAAAATTGAAAAACTTCATTCCTTTATTATTTCTGACCAAACCAGGTTGAGATAGTTCTAGAAAGATAAAAAAAAGATTTGAGTCTCGAATTCCGTTCCCATCCAACCCTAGCTAGAAAATACAAAAAAAAAAAAAAAAAAAGCAAAAAAAAATAATTAAAAGACATCATTCTGGCCATATTTCCATCCAAACCGAGTTGAAATAGGCAGGGAAAGAGGGAAAAAACATTTTAGTCACGAATTCTGTTCCTATCCGACCCTATCTAGAAAATTCCAAAACAAATAGCAAAAAAATTCAAAAAAATTAAAAAACTTCATTCTGGCTTTACTTTTATCCGAACTGGGTTGGAATAGGCCGAGAAAGAAAAAAGAAAAAAAATTTAGTCCCGAATTCCTTTCCCATCCGACCCTAGCTGGAAAATTTAAAAAAAAAAAAAAAAGCAAAAAAATAAAAAGAAATCATTCCGGCAATATTTCTATCCAAACCGAGGTGAGATAGGTTGAGAAGGACAGAAAAAAAAAAAAAAATTCCCGAATTCCGTTCCTATCCGACCCTAGCTAGAAAATTCGAAAAAAATTGCCAAAAAAATTCAAAAAATTGAAAAACTTCATTCCTTTATTATTTCTAACCAAACCAGGTTGAGATTGTTCTAGAAAGAGAAAAAAAAAATTTTGAGTCTCGAATTCCGTTCCCATCCGACCCTAGCTAGAAAATACAAAAATAAAAAAATAAAAAAAAGCAAAAAATTTCAAAGAATTAAAAGACATCATTCTGGCCATATTTCTATCCAAACCGAGTTGAAATAGGCAGGGAAAGAGGGAAAAAAAATTTTGGTCCCGAATTCTGTTCCTATCCAACCCTAGCTTCGAAATTTCCAAAACAAATAGCAAAAAAATTCAAAAAATTAAAAAACTTCATTCCGCCATTATTTCTGTCTAAACCGGGTTGAGATAGGGTGAGAAAGAGAGAAAAAAAAAATATTTCCCGAATTCCGTTCCTATCCGTCCCTAGCTAGAAAATTCGAAAAAAAAAAGCAAAAAAAAAATAAAAAAAAAATCATTCCGGCTATATTTCTATCCAAACAGAGGTTAGATAGGCTGAGAAAGAGAGAAAAAAATATATATTTCCCAAATTCCGTTCCTATCCGACCCAAGCTAGAAAATTCGAATAAAATTGGCAAAAAAATTAAAAAATTAAAAAACTTCATTCCCGTATTATTTCTAACCAAACCAGGTTGAGATAGTTCTAGATAGAGAAAAAAAAGATTTGGGTCTCGAATTCCGTTCCCATCCGACCCTAGCTAGAAAGTACAAAAATAAAAAAATAAAAAAAAGCAAAAAATTTCAAAAAATTAAAAGACATCATTCTGGCCATATTTTTATCCAAACCGAGTTGAAATAGGCAGGGAAAGAGGGAAAAAAAATTTTGGTCCCGAATTCTGTTCCTATCCAACCCTAGCTTCGAAATTTCCAAAAGAAATAGCAAAAAAATTCAAAAAATTCAAAAACTTCATTCGGGCATTATTTCTGTCTAAACCGGGTTGAGATAGGGTGAGAAAGAGAGAAACAAAAAATATTTCCCGAATTCCGTTCCTATCCGTCCCTAGCTAGAAAATTCGAAAAAAAAAAGCAAAAAAAAAAAAAAAAAAATCATTCCGGCTATATTTCTATCCAAACAGAGGTGAGATAGGCTGAGAAAGAGAGAAAAAATATATATTTCCCAAATTCCGTTCCTATCCGACCCAAGCTAAAAAATTCGAAAAAAATTGGCAAAAAAATTAAAAAATTAAAAAACTTCATTCCCGTATTATTTCTAACCAAACCAGGTTGAGATAGTTCTAGACAGAGAAAAAAAAGATTTGGGTCTCGAATTCCGTTCCCATCCGACCCTAGCTAGAAAATACAAAAAAAAAAAAAAAAAAAAAAAAAAGAAAGCAAAAAAATTCAAAAAATTAAAAGACATCATTCTGGCCATATTTCTATCCAAACCGAGTTGAAATAGGCAGGGAAAGAGGGAAAAAAAATTTTAGTCACGAATTCTGTTCCTATCCGACCCTAGCTAGAAAATTCCAAACAAATAGCAAAAAAATTAAAAAACTTCATTCCGGCTTTACTTTTATCCGAACTGGGTTGGAATCCGTCGAGAAAGAAAAAAAAATAAAAAATTTAGTCCCGAATTCCGTTCCCAGCCGACCCTAGGTAGAAAGTACAAAAAAAAAATTGCAAAAAAATTAAAAAAATCATTCTGGCAATATTTCTATCCAAACTGGGTTGAAATACGCCGTGAAATAGAGAAAAAAAATTTTAGTCCAGAATTCCGTTCCTATCTGACCCTAGCTAGAAAATTCCAAAAAAAAAAGCAAAAAAAAAAAAAAAAAAAAATCATTTCGGCAATATGTCTATCCAAACCGAGGAGAGATAGGCTGAGAAAGAGAAAAAAAAAATTATTTCTCGAATTCCGTTCCTATCCGACCCTAGCTAGAAAATTCAAATAATAAAAAAAAAAAAAACAAACCAAAAATTTCAAAAAATTAAAAGACATCATTCTGGCCATATTTCTATCCAAACCGAGTTGAAATAGGCAGGGAAAGTGGGAAAAACAATTGTAGTCCAAATTCTGTTCCTATCCAACCCTAGCTTCGAAAATTCCAAAACAAATAGCAAAAAAATTCAAAAAAATTAAAGAACTTCATTCCGGATTTACTTTTGTCCGAACTGGGTTGGAAAAGGCCGAGAAAGAAAAAAAAAAAAATTTAGTCCCGAATTCCGTTCCTATCCGACCCTAGCTAGAAAATACAAAAAAAAAAATTGCAAAAAAATTAAAAAAAATTAAAACAATCATTCTGGCAATATTTCTATCCAAACTGGGTTGAAATAGGCTGTGAAATAGAGAAAAAAAATTTTAGTCCCGAATTCCGTTCCTATCTGACCCTAGCTAGAAAATTCCAAAAAAAAAAGCAAAAAAAAAAAAAAAAAAAAATCATTCCGGCAATATGTCTATCCAAACCGAGGTGAGATAGGCTGAGAAGGAGAAAAAAAAAATATTTCCCGAATTCCGTTCCTATCCGACCCTAGCTAGAAAATTCGAAAAAAAATTGTCAAAAAAATTCAAAAAATTAAAAAACGTCATTCCTGCATTATTTCTGACCAAACCAAGTTGAGATAGTTCTAGAAAGAGAAAAAAAGATTTGAGTCTCGAATTCCGTTCCCATCCAACCCTAGCTAGAAAATCCAAAAAAAAAAAAGCAAAAAAATTCAAAAAATTAAAAGACATCATTCTGGCCATATTTCTATCCAAACCGAGTTGAAATAGGCAAGGAAAGAGGGTAAAAAAATTTTAGTCACGAATTCTGTTCCTATCCGACCCTAGCTAGAAAATTTCAAAACAAATAGCAAAAAAATTCAAAAAAAGTAAAAAACTTCATTCTGGCTTTACTTTTATCCGAACTGGGTTGGAATAGGCCGAGAAAGAAAAAAGAAAAATAATTTAGTCCCGAATTCCTTTCCCATCCGACCCTAGCTGGAAATTTAAAAAAAAAAAAAAAAAAGCAAAAAAATAAAAAGAAATCATTCCGGCAATATTTCTATCCAAACCGAGGTGAGATAGGTTGAGAAGGACAGAAAAAAAAAAAATTTCGCGAATTCCGTTCCTATCCTACCCTAGCTAGAAAATTCGAAAAAAATTGCCAAAAAAATTCAAAAAATTGAAAAACTTCATTCCTTTATTATTTCTGACCAAACCAGGTTGAGATAGTTCTAGAAAGACAAAAAAAAAGATTTGAGTCTCGAATTCCGTTCCCATCCAACCCTAGCTAGAAAATACAAAAAAAAAAAAAAAAAAAAAAAAAAGCAAAAGAATTCAAAAAATTAAAAGACATCATTCTGGCCATATTTCTATCCAAACCGAGTTGAAATAGGCAGGGAAAGAGGGAAAAAAAATTTTAGCCCGAATTCTGTTCCTATCCAACCCTAGCTTCGAAAATACCAAAACAAATAGCAAAAAAATTTAAAAAAATTAAAGAACTTCATTCCGGCTTTACTTTTGTCCGAACTGGGTTGGAATAGGCCGAGAAAGAAAAAAAAAAAATAATTTAGTCCCGAATTCCGTTCCTATCCGACCCTAGCTAGAAAATACAAAAAAAAAAAATTGCAAAAAAATTAAAACAATCATTCTGGCAATATTTCTATCCAAACTGGGTTGAAATAGGCCGTGAAATAGAGAAAAAAAATTTTAGTCCTGAATTCCGTTCCTATCTGACCCTAGCTAGAAAATTCCAAAAAAAAAAGCAAAAAAAAAAAATCATTCCGGCAATATGTCTATCCAAACCGAGGTGAGATAGGCTGAGAAGGAGAAAAAAAAAATATTTCCCGAATTCCGTTCCTATCCGAACCTAGCTAGTAAATTCGAAAAAAATTGGCAAAAAAATTCAAAAAATTAAAAAATTTCATTCCTGCATTATTTCTGACCAAACCAGGTTGAGATAGTTCTAGAAAGAGAAAGAAACGATTTGAGTCTCGAATTCCGTTCCCATCCAACCCTAGCTAGAAAATACAAAAAAAAAAAAAAAAAAAAAAAAAAAAAATCAAAAAAAAATAATTAAAAGACATCATTCTGGCCATATTTCCATCCAAACCGAGTTGAAATAGGCAGGGAAAGAGGGAAAAAACATTTTAGTCACGAATTCTGTTCCTATCCGACCCTATCTAGAAAATTCCAAAACAAATAGCAAAAAAATTCAAAAAAATTAAAAAACTTCATTCTGGCTTTACTTTTATCCGAACTGGGTTGGAATAGGCCGAGAAAGAAAATAGAAAAAAAATTTAGTCCCGAATTCCTTTCCCATCCGACCCTAGCTGGAAAATTTAAAAAAAAAAAAAAGCAAAAAAATAAAAAGAAATCATTCCGGCAATATTTCTATCCAAACCGAGGTTAGATAGGTTGAGAAGGACAGAAAAAAAAAAAAAAAATTCCCGAATTCCGTTCCTATCCGACCCTAGCTAGAAAATTCGAAAAAAATTGCCAAAAAAATTCAAAAAATTGAAAAACTTCATTCCTTTATTATTTCTAACCAAACCAGGTTGAGATTGTTCTAGAAAGAGAAAAAAAAAATTTTGAGTCTCGAATTCCGTTCCCATCCGACCCTAGCTAGAAAATACAAAAATAAAAAAATAAAAAAAAGCAAAAAATTTCAAAGAATTAAAAGACATCATTCTGGCCATATTTCTATCCAAACCGAGTTGAAATAGGCAGGGAAAGAGGGAAAAAAAATTTTGGTCCCGAATTCTGTTCCTATCCAACCCTAGCTTCGAAATTTCCAAAACAAATAGCAAAAAAATTCAAAAAATTAAAAAACTTCATTCCGCCATTATTTCTGTCTAAACCGGGTTGAGATAGGGTGAGAAAGAGAGAAAAAAAAAATATTTCCCGAATTCCGTTCCTATCCGTCCCTAGCTAGAAAATTCGAAAAAAAAAAGCAAAAAAAAAATAAAAAAAAAATCATTCCGGCTATATTTCTATCCAAACAGAGGTTAGATAGGCTGAGAAAGAGAGAAAAAATATATATTTCCCAAATTCCGTTCCTATCCGACCCAAGCTAGAAAATTCGAAAAAAATTGGCAAAAGAATTAAAAAATTAAAAAACTTCATTCCCGTATTATTTCTAACCAAACCAGGTTGAGATAGTTCTAGATAGAGAAAAAAAAAATTTGGGTCTCGAATTCCGTTCCCATCCGACCCTAGCTAGCAAATACAAAAAAAAAAAAAAAAAAAAAAAAAGAAAGCAAAAAAATTCAAAAAATTAAAAGAAATCATTCTGGTCATATTTCTATCCAAACCGAGTTGAAATAGGCAGGGAAAGAGGGAAAAAAAATTTTAGTCACGAATTCTGTTCCTATCCGACCCTAGCTAGAAAATTCCAAAACAAATAGCAAAAAAATTCAAAAAAATTCAAAAACTTCATTCCGGTTTTACTTTTATCCGAACTGGGTTGGAATAGGCCGAGAAAGAAAAAAAAAAAAATCATTTCGGCAATATGTCTATCCAAACCGAGGTGAGATAGGCTGAGAAAGAGAAAAAAAAAATTATTTCCCGAATTCCGTTCCTATCCGACCCTAGCTAGAAAATTCGAAAAAAATTAGCAAAAAAATTCAAGAAATTGAAAAACTTCATTCCTGCATTATTTCTAACCAAACCAGGTTGAGATAGTTTTAGAAAGAGAAAAAAAATTTGAGTCCCGAATTCCGTTCCCATCCGACCCTAGCTAGAAAATTCAAATAATAAAAAAAAAAAAAAAAAAAAAATTTCAAAAAATTAAAAGACATCATTCTGGCCATATTTCTATCCAAACCGAGTTGAAATAGGCAGGGAAAGAGGGAAAAAAAATTTTAGTCCGAATTCTGTTCCTATACAACCCTAGCTTCGAAAATTCCAAAACAAATAGCAAAAAATTTCAAAAAAATTAAAGAACTTCATTCCGGCTTTACTTTTGTCCAAACTAGGTTGGAATAGGCCGAGAAAGAAAAAAAAAAAAAAAATTTAGTCCCGAATTCCGTTCCTATCCGACCCTAGCTAGAAAATACAAAAAAAAAAAAATTGCAAAAAAATTAAAAAAATTAAAACAATCATTCTGGCAATATTTTTATCCAAACTGGGTTGAAATAGGCCGGGAAATAGAGAAAAAAAATTTGAGTCCCGAATTCCGTTCCTATCTGACCCTAGCTAGAAAATTCGAAAAAAAAAAAAAAAAAAAAAAAAAAAAATCATTCCGGCAATATGTCTATCCAAACCGAGGTGAGATAGGCTGAGAAGGAGAAAAAAAAAAATATTTCCCGAATTCCGTTCCTATCCGAGACCCTAGCTAGAAAATTCGAAAAAAATTGGCAAAAAAATTCAAAAAATTAAAAAACTTCATTCCTGCATTATTTCTGACCAAACCAGGTTGAGATAGTTCTAGAAAGAGAAAAAAAAGATTTGAGTCTCGAATTCCGTTCCCATCCAACCCTAGCTAGAAAATACAAAAAAAAAAAAAAAAAAAAAAAGCAAAAAAATTCAAAAAATTAAAAGACATCATTCTGGCCATATTTCTATCCAAACCGAGTTGAAATTGGCAGGGAAAGAGGGAAAAAAAAATTTAGTCACGAATTCTGTTCCTATCCGACCCTAGCTAGAAAATTTCAAAACAAATAGCAAAAAAATTCAAAAAAAGTAAAAAACTTCATTCTGGCTTTACTTTTATCCGAACTGGGTTGGAATAGGCTGAGAAAGAAAAAAGAAAAAAAATTTAGTCCCGAATTCCTTTCCCATCCGACCCTAGCTGGAAAATTAAAAAAAAAAAAAAAAAGAAAAAAAAAAAAAGGAATCATTCCGGCAATATTTCTATCCAAACCGAGGTGAGATAGGTTGAGAAGGACAGAAAAAAAAAAAAATTTCCCGAATTCCGTTCCTATCCGACCCTAGCTAGAAAATTCGAAAAAAATTGCCAAAAAAATTCAAAAAATTGAAAAACTTCATTCCTTTATTATTTCTAACCAAACCAGGTTGAGATAGTTCTAGAAAGAGAAAAAAAAAAATTTTGAGTCTCGAATTCCGTTCCCATCCGACCCTAGCTAGAAAATAAAAAAATAAAAAAAAGCAAAAAATTTCAAAAAATTAAAAGACATCATTCTGGCCATATTTCTATCCAAACCGAGTTGAAATAGGCAGGGAAAGAGGGAAAAAAAATTTTGGTCCCGAATTCTGTTCCTATCCAACCCTAGCTTCGAAATTTCCAAAAGAAATAGCAAAAAAATTCAAAAAATTCAAAAACTTCATTCGGGCATTATTTCTGTCTAAACCGGGTTGAGATAGGGTGAGAAAGAGAGAAAAAAAAAATATTTCCCGAATTCCGTTCCTATCCGTCCCTAGCTAGAAAATTCGAAAAAAAAAAGCAAAAAAAAAAAAAAAAAAATCATTCCGGCTATATTTCTATCCAAACAGAGGTGAGATAGGCTGAGAAAGAGAGAAAAAATATATATTTCCCAAATTCCGTTCCTATCCGACCCAAGCTAAAAAATTCGAATAAAATTGGCAAAAAAATTAAAAAATTAAAAAACTTCATTCCCGTATTATTTCTAACCAAACCAGGTTGAGATAGTTCTAGATAGAGAAAAAAAAGATTTGGGTCTCGAATTCCGTTCCCATCCGACCCTAGCTAGAAAATACAAAAAAAAAAAAAAAAAAAAAAAGAAAGCAAAAAAATTCAAAAAATTAAAAGACATCATTCTGGCCATATTTCTATCCAAACCGAGTTGAAATAGGCAGGGAAAGAGGGAAAAAAAAATTTAGTCACGAATTCTGTTCCTATCCGACCCTAGCTAGAAAATTCCAAACAAATAGCAAAAAAATTAAAAAACTTCATTCCGGCTTTACTTTTATCCGAACTGGGTTGGAATCGGCCGAGAAAGAAAAAAAAATAAAAAATTTAGTCCCGAATTCCGTTCCCATCCGACCCTAGGTAGAAAGTACAAAAAAAAAATTGCAAAAAAATTAAAAAAATCATTCTGGCAATATTTCTATCCAAACTGGGTTGAAATACGCCGTGAAATAGAGAAAAAAAATTTTAGTCCCGAATTCCGTTCCTATCTGACCCTAGCTAGAAAATTCCAAAAAAAAAATCATTTCGGCAATATGTCTATCCAAACCGAGGTGAGATAGGCTGAGAAAGAGAAAAAAAAAATTATTTCTCGAATTCCGTTCCTATCCGACCCTAGCTAGAAAATTCAAATAATAAAAAAAAAAAAAACAAACAAAAAATTTCAAAAAATTAAAAGACATCATTCCGGCCATATTTCTATCCAAACCGAGTTGAAATAGGCAGGGAAAGAGGGAAAAACAATTTTAGTCCGAATTCTGTTCCTATCCAACCCTAGCTTCGAAAATTCCAAAACAAATAGCAAAAAAATTCAAAAAAATTAAAGAACTTCATTCCGGCTTTACTTTTGTCCGAACTGGGTTGGAATAGGCCGAGAAAGAAAAAAAAAAATAATTTAGTCCCGAATTCCGTTCCTATCCGACCCTAGCTAGAAAATACAAAAAAAAAAAAATTGCAAAAAAATTAAAACAATCATTCTGGCAATATTTCAATCCAAACTGGGTTGAAATAGGCCGTGAAATAGAGAAAAAAAATTTTAGTCCCGAATTCCGTTCCTATCTGACCCTAGCTAGAAAATTCCAAAAAAAAAAAGCAAAAAAAAAAAAAAAAAAAAAAATCATTCCGGCAATATGTCTATCCAAACCGAGTTGAGATAGGCTGAGAAGGAGAAAAAAAAAAATATTTCCCGAATTCCGTTCCTATCCGACCCTAGCTAGAAAATTCGAAAAAAATTGGCAAAAAAATTCAAAAAATTAAAAAATTTCATTCCTGCATTATTTCTGACCAAACCAGGTTGAGATAGTTCTAGAAAGAGAAAAAAAAAGATTTGAGTCTCGAATTCCGTTCCCATCCAACCCTAGCTAGAAAATACAAAAAAAAAAAAAAAAAAAAAAAGCAAAAGCAAAAAAATTCAAAAAATTAAAAGACATCATTCTGGCCATATTTCCATCTAAACCGAGTTGAAATAGGCAGGGAAAGAGGGAAAAAAAAATTTTAGTCACGAATTCTGTTCCTATCTGACCCTAGCTAGAAAATTCCAAAACAAATAGCAAAAAAATTCAAAAAAATTAAAAAACTTCATTCTGGCTTTACTTTTATCCGAACTGGGTTGGAATAGGCATAGAAAGAAAAAAGAAAAAAAATTTAGTCCCGAATTCCTTTCCCATCCGACCCTAGCTGGAAAATTAAAAAAAAAAAGCAAAAAAATAAAAAGAAATCATTCCGGCAATATTTCTATCCAAACCGAGGTGAGATAGGTTGAGAAGGACAGAAAAAAAAAAAAAATTTCCCGAATTCCGTTCCTATCCGACCCTAGCTAGAAAATTCGAGAAAAATTGCCAAAAAAATTCAAAAAATTGAAAAACTTCATTCCTTTATTATTTCTAACCAAACCAGGTTGAGATAGTTCTAGAAAGAGAAAAAAAAAATTTTGAGTCTCGAATTCCGTTCCCATCCGACCCTAGCTAGAAAATACAAAAATAAAAAAATAAAAAAAAGCAAAAAATTTCAAAAAATTAAAAGACATCATTCTGGCCATATTTCTATCCAAACCGAGTTGAAATAGGCAGGGAAAGAGGGTAAAAAAATTTTAGTCACGAATTCTGTTCCTATCCGACCCTAGCTAGAAAATTTCAAAACAAATAACAAAAAAATTCAAAAAAAGTAAAAAACTTCATTCTGGCTTTACTTTTATCCGAACTGGGTTGGAATAGGCCGAGAAAGAAAAAAGAAAAAAAATTTAGTCCCGAATTCCATTCCCATCCGACCCTAGCTGGAAAATTTAAAAAAAAAAAAAAAAGCAAAAAAATAAAAAGAACTCATTCCGGCAATATTTCTATCCAAACCGAGGTGAGATAGGTTGAGAAGGACAGAAAAAAAAAAAATTTCGCGAATTCCGTTCCTATCCGACCCTGGCTAGAAAATTCGAAAAAAATTGCCAAAAAAATTCAAAAAATTGAAAAACTTCATTCCTTTATTATTTCTGACCAAACCAGGTTGAGATAGTTCTAGAAAGAGAAAAAAAAGATTTGAGTCTCGAATTCCGTTCCCATCCAACCCTAGCTAGAAAATACAAAAAAAAAAAAAAAAAAAAGCAAAAAAAAATAATTAAAAGACATCATTCTGGCCATATTTCCATCCAAACCGAGTTGAAATAGGCAGGGAAAGAGGGAAAAAACATTTTAGTCACGAATTCTGTTCCTATCCGACCCTATCTAGAAAATTCCAAAACAAATAGCAAAAAAATTCAAAAAAATTAAAAAACTTCATTCTGGCTTTACTTTTATCCGAACTGGGTTGGAATAGGCCGAGAAAGAAAAAAGAAAAAAAATTTAGTCCCGAATTCCTTTCCCATCCGACCCTAGCTGGAAAATTTAAAAAAAAAAAAAAAAGCAAAAAAATAAAAAGAAATCATTCCGGCAATATTTCTATCCAAACCGAGGTGAGATAGGTTGAGAAGGACAGAAAAAAAAAAAAAAAATTCCCGAATTCCGTTCCTATCCGACCCTAGCTAGAAAATTCGAAAAAAATTGCCAAAAAAATTCAAAAAATTGAAAAACTTCATTCCTTTATTATTTCTAACCAAACCAGGTTGAGATTGTTCTAGAAAGAGAAAAAAAAAATTTTGAGTCTCGAATTCCGTTCCCATCCGACCCTAGCTAGAAAATACAAAAATAAAAAAATAAAAAAAAGCAAAAAATTTCAAAAAATTAAAAGACATCATTCTGGCCATATTTCTATCCAAACCGAGTTGAAATAGGCAGGGAAAGAGGGAAAAAAATTTTGGTCCCGAATTCTGTTCCTATCCAACCCTAGCTTCGAAATTTCCAAAACAAATAGCAAAAAAATTCAAAAAATTCAAAAACTTCATTCCGGCATTATTTCTGTCTAAACCGGGTTGAGATAGGGTGAGAAAGAGAGAAAAAAAAAATATTTCCCGAATTCCGTTCCTATCCGTCCCTAGCTAGAAAATTCGAAAAAAAAAAGCAAAAAAATAAAAAAAAAAAATCATTCCGGCTATATTTCTATCCAAACAGAGGTGAGATAGGCTGAGAAAGAGAGAAAAAATATATATTTCCCAAATTCCGTTCCTATCCGACCCAAGCTAAAAAATTCGAAAAAAATTGGCAAAAAAATTAAAAAATTAAAAAACTTCATTCCCGTATTATTTCTAACCAAACCAGGTTGAGATAGTTCTAGATAGAGAAAAAAAAGATTTGGGTCTCGAATTCCGTTCCCATCCGACCCAAGCTAGAAAATACAAAAAAAAAAAAAAAAAAAAAAAAAGCAAAAAAAAAAAAAAAATTAAAAAACATCATTCTGGCCATATTTCTATCCAAACCGAGTTGAAATAGGCAGGGAAAGAGGGAAAAACAATTTTAGTCCGAATTCTGTTCCTATCCAACCCTAGCTTCGAAAATTCCAAAACAAATAGCAAAAAAATTCAAAAAAATTAAAGAAATTCATTCCGGCTTTACTTTTGTCCGAACTGGGTTGGAAAAGGCCGAGAAAGAAAAAAAAAAATTTAGTCCCGAATTCAGTTCCTATCCGACCCTAGCTAGAAAATACAAAAAAAAAAATTGCAAAAAAATTAAAAAAAATTAAACAATCATTCTGGCAATATATCCAACCAAACTGGGTTGAAATAGGCCTTGAAATAGGCTGAGAAGGAGAAAAAAAAAAATTTCCCGAATTCCGTTCCTATCCGACCCTAGCTAGAAAATTCGAAAAAAAATTGGCAAAAAAATTCAAAAAATTAAAAAACGTCATTCCTGCATTATTTCTGACCAAACCAGGTTGAGATAGTTCTAGAAAGAGAAAAAAAAGATTTGAGTCTCGAATTCCGTTCCCATCCAACACTAGCTAGAAAAAAAAAAAAAAAAAAAAAGCAAAAAAATTCAAAAAATTAAAAGACATCATTCTGGCCATATTTCTATCCAAACCGAGTTGAAATAGGCAGGGAAAGAGGGTAAAAAAATTTTAGTCACGAATTCTGTTCCTATCCGACCCTAGCTAGAAAATTTCAAAACAAATAACAAAAAAATTCAAAAAAAGTAAAAAACTTCATTCTGGCTTTACTTTTATCCGAACTGGGTTGGAATAGGCCGAGAAAGAAAAAAGAAAAAAAATTTAGTCCCGAATTCCATTCCCATCCGACCCTAGCTGGAAAATTTAAAAAAAAAAAAAAAAGCAAAAAAATAAAAAGAACTCATTCCGGCAATATTTCTATCCAAACCGAGGTGAGATAGGTTGAGAAGGACAGAAAAAAAAAAAATTTCGCGAATTCCGTTCCTATCCGACCCTGGCTAGAAAATTCGAAAAAAATTGCCAAAAAAATTCAAAAAATTGAAAAACTTCATTCCTTTATTATTTCTGACCAAACCAGGTTGAGATAGTTCTAGAAAGAGAAAAAAAAGATTTGAGTCTCGAATTCCGTTCCCATCCAACCCTAGCTAGAAAATACAAAAAAAAAAAAAAAAAAAAGCAAAAAAAAATAATTAAAAGACATCATTCTGGCCATATTTCCATCCAAACCGAGTTGAAATAGGCAGGGAAAGAGGGAAAAAACATTTTAGTCACGAATTCTGTTCCTATCCGACCCTATCTAGAAAATTCCAAAACAAATAGCAAAAAAATTCAAAAAAATTAAAAAACTTCATTCTGGCTTTACTTTTATCCGAACTGGGTTGGAATAGGCCGAGAAAGAAAAAAGAAAAAAAATTTAGTCCCGAATTCCTTTCCCATCCGACCCTAGCTGGAAAATTTAAAAAAAAAAAAAAAAGCAAAAAAATAAAAAGAAATCATTCCGGCAATATTTCTATCCAAACCGAGGTGAGATAGGTTGAGAAGGACAGAAAAAAAAAAAAAAATTCCCGAATTCCGTTCCTATCCGACCCTAGCTAGAAAATTCGAAAAAAATTGCCAAAAAAATTCAAAAAATTGAAAAACTTCATTCCTTTATTATTTCTAACCAAACCAGGTTGAGATTGTTCTAGAAAGAGAAAAAAAAAATTTTGAGTCTCGAATTCCGTTCCCATCCGACCCTAGCTAGAAAATACAAAAATAAAAAAATAAAAAAAAGCAAAAAATTTCAAAGAATTAAAAGACATCATTCTGGCCATATTTCTATCCAAACCGAGTTGAAATAGGCAGGGAAAGAGGGAAAAAAAATTTTGGTCCCGAATTCTGTTCCTATCCAACCCTAGCTTCGAAATTTCCAAAACAAATAGCAAAAAAATTCAAAAAATTAAAAAACTTCATTCCGCCATTATTTCTGTCTAAACCGGGTTGAGATAGGGTGAGAAAGAGAGAAAAGAAAAATATTTCCCGAATTCCGTTCCTATCCGTCCCTAGCTAGAAAATTCGAAAAAAAAATGCAAAAAAAAAATAAAAAAAAAATCATTCCGGCTATATTTCTATCCAAACAGAGGTTAGATAGGCTGAGAAAGAGAGAAAAAATATATATTTCCCAAATTCCGTTCCTATCCGACCCAAGCTAGAAAATTCGAAAAAAATTGGCAAAAGAATTAAAAAATTAAAAAACTTCATTCCCGTATTATTTCTAACCAAACCAGGTTGAGATAGTTCTAGATAGAGAAAAAAAAAATTTGGGTCTCGAATTCCGTTCCCATCCGACCCTAGCTAGCAAATACAAAAAAAAAAAAAAAAAAAAAAAAGAAAGCAAAAAAATTCAAAAAATTAAAAGAAATCATTCTGGTCATATTTCTATCCAAACCGAGTTGAAATAGGCAGGGAAAGAGGGAAAAAAAATTTTAGTCACGAATTCTGTTCCTATCCGACCCTAGCTAGAAAATTCCAAAACAAATAGCAAAAAAATTCAAAAAAATTCAAAAACTTCATTCCGGTTTTACTTTTATCCGAACTGGGTTGGAATAGGCCGAGAAAGAAAAAAAAATAAAAAATTTAGTCCCGAATTCCGTTCCCATCCGACCCTAGGTAGAAAGTACAAAAACAAAATTGCAAAAAAATTAAAAAAATCATTCTGGCAATATTTCTATCCAAACTGGGTTGGAATACGCCGTGAAATAGAGAAAAAAAATTTTAGTCCCGAATTCCGTTCCCATCTGACCCTAGCTAGAAAATTCCAAAAAAAAAAAAACAAAAAAAAAAAAAAAAAAAATCATTTCGGCAATATGTCTATCCAAACCGAGGTGAGATAGGCTGAGAAAGAGAAAAAAAAAATTATTTCCCGAATTCCGTTCCTATCCGACCCTAGCTAGAAAATTCGAAAAAAATTAGCAAAAAAATTCAAGAAATTGAAAAACTTCATTCCTGCATTATTTCTAACCAAACCAGGTTGAGATAGTTTTAGAAAGAGAAAAAAAAATTTGAGTCCCGAATTCCGTTCCCATCCGACCCTAGCTAGAAAATTCAAATAATAAAAAAAAAAAAAAAAAAATTTCAAAAAATTAAAAGACATCATTCTGGCCATATTTCTATCCAAACCGAGTTGAAATAGGCAGGGAAAGAGGGAAAAAAAATTTTAGTCCGAATTCTGTTCCTATACAACCCTAGCTTCGAAAATTCCAAAACAAATAGCAAAAAATTTCAAAAAAATTAAAGAACTTCATTGCGGCTTTACCTTTGTCCAAACTAGGTTGGAATAGGCCGAGAAAGAAAAAAAAAAAAAAAAATTTAGTCCCGAATTCCGTTCCTATCCGACCCTAGCTAGAAAATACAAAAAAAAAAAAATTGCAAAAAAATTAAAAAAATTAAAACAATCATTCTGGCAATATTTTTATCCAAACTGGGTTGAAATAGGCCGGGAAATAGAGAAAAAAAATTTGAGTCCCGAATTCCGTTCCTATCTGACCCTAGCTAGAAAATTCGAAAAAAAAAAGAAAAAAAAAAAAAAAATCATTCCGGCAATATGTCTATCCAAACCGAGGTGAGATAGGCTGAGAAGGAGAAAAAAAAAAATATTTCCCGAATTCCGTTCCTATCCGACCCTAGCTAGAAAATTCGAAAAAAATTGGCAAAAAAATTCAAAAAATTAAAAAACTTCATTCCTGCATTATTTCTGACCAAACCAGGTTGAGATAGTTCTAGAAAGAGAAAAAAAGATTTGAGTCTCGAATTCCGTTCCCATCCAACCCTAGCTAGAAAATCCAAAAAAAAAAAAGCAAAAAAATTTAAAAAATTAAAAGACATCATTCTGGCCATATTTCTATCCAAACCGAGTTGAAATAGGCAAGGAAAGAGGGTAAAAAAATTTTAGTCACGAATTCTGTTCCTATCCGACCCTAGCTAGAAAATTTCAAAACAAATAGCAAAAAAATTCAAAAAAAGTAAAAAACTTCATTCTGGCTTTACTTTTATCCGAACTGGGTTGGAATAGGCCGAGAAAGAAAAAAGAAAAAAAATTTAGTCCCGAATTCCTTTCCCATCCGACCCTAGCTGGAAATTTAAAAAAAAAAAAAAAAAAGCAAAAAAATAAAAAGAAATCATTCCGGCAATATTTCTATCCAAACCGAGGTGAGATAGGTTGAGAAGGACAGAAAAAAAAAAAATTTCCCGAATTCCGTTCCTATCCGACCCTAGCTAGAAAATTCGAAAAAAATTGCCAAAAAAATTCAAAAAATTGAAAAACTTCATTCCTTTATTATTTCTAACCAAACCAGGTTGAGATAGTTCTAGAAAGAGAAAAAAAAAAATTTTGAGTCTCGAATTCCGTTCCCATCCGACCCTAGCTAGAAAATAAAAAAATAAAAAAATAAAAAAAAGGCAAAAAATTTCAAAAAATTAAAAGACATCATTCTGGCCATATTTCTATCCAAACCGAGTTGAAATAGGCAGGGAAAGAGGGAAAAACAATTTTAGTCCGAATTCTGTTCCTATCCAACCCTAGGTTCGAAAATTCCAAAACAAATAGCAAAAAAGTTCAAAAAAATTAAAGAACTTCATTCCGGCTTTACTTTTGTCCGAACTGGGTTGGAATAGGCCGAGAAAGAAAAAAAAAAAATAATTTAGTCCCGAATTCCGTTCCTATCCGACCCTAGCTAGAAAATACAAAAAAAAAAAATTGCAAAAAAATTAAAACAATCATTCTGGCAATATTTCTATCCAAACTGGGTTGAAATAGGCCGTGAAATAGAGAAAAAAAATTTTAGTCCCGAATTCCGTTCCTATCTGACACTAGCTAGAAAATTCCAAAAAAAAAAGCAAAAAAAAAAAAAATCATTCCGGCAATATGTCTATCCAAACCGAGGTGAGATAGGCTGAGAAGGAGAAAAAAAAAATATTTCCCGAATTCCGTTCCTATCCGACCCTAGCCAGAAAATTCGAAAAAAATTCAAAAAATTAAAAAATTTCATTCCTGCATTATTTCTGACCAAACCAGGTTGAGATAGTTCTAGAAAGAGAAAGAAACGATTTGTGTCTCGAATTCCGTTCCCATCCAACCCTAGCTAGAAAATACAAAAAAAAAAAAAAAAAAAAATGCAAAAAAAAAATAAATTAAAAGACATCATTCTGGCCTTATTTCCATCCAAACCGAGTTGAAATAGGCAGGGAAAGAGGGAAAAAAAATTTTAGTCACGAATTCTGTTCCTATCCGACCCTATCTAGAAAATTCCATAACAAATAGCAAAAAAATTCAAAAAAATTAAAAAACTTCATTCTGGCTTTACTTTTATCCGAACTGGGTTGGAATAGGTCGAGAAAGAAAAAAGAAAAAAAATTTAGTCCCGAATTCCTTTCCCATCCGACTCTAGCTGGAAAATTTAAAAAAAAAAAAAAAGCTAAAAAATAAAAAGAAATTAGTCCGGCAATATTTCTATCCAAACCGAGGTGAGATAGGTTGAGAAGGACAGAAAAAAAAAAAAAATTTCCCGAATTCCGTTCCTATCCGACCCTAGCTAGAAAATTCGAAAAAAATTGCCAAAAAAATTCAAAAAATTGAAAAACTTCATTCCTTTATTATTTCTAACCAAACCAGGTTGAGATAGTTCTAGAAAGAGAAAAAAAAAAATTTTGAGTCTCGAATTCCGTTCCCATCCGACCCTAGCTAGAAAGTACAAAAATAAAAAAATAAAAAAAAGCAAAAAATTTCAAAAAATTAAAAGACATCATTCTGGCCATATTTTTATCCAAACCGAGTTGAAATAGGCAGGGAAAGAGGGAAAAAAAATTTTGGTCCCGAATTCTGTTCCTATCCAACCCTAGCTTCGAAATTTCCAAAAGAAATAGCAAAAAAATTCAAAAAATTCAAAAACTTCATTCGGGCATTATTTCTGTCTAAACCGGGTTGAGATAGGGTGAGAAAGAGAGAAACAAAAAATATTTCCCGAATTCCGTTCCTATCCGTCCCTAGCTAGAAAATTCGAAAAAAAAAAGCAAAAAAAAAAAAAAAAAAATCATTCCGGCTATATTTCTATCCAAACAGAGGTGAGATAGGCTGAGAAAGAGAGAAAAAATATATATTTCCCAAATTCCGTTCCTATCCGACCCAAGCTAAAAAATTCGAAAAAAATTGGCAAAAAAATTAAAAAATTAAAAAACTTCATTCCCGTATTATTTCTAACCAAACCAGGTTGAGATAGTTCTAGACAGAGAAAAAAAAGATTTGGGTCTCGAATTCCGTTCCCATCCGACCCTAGCTAGAAAATACAAAAAAAAAAAAAAAAAAAAAGAAAGCAAAAAAATTCAAAAAATTAAAAGACATCATTCTGGCCATATTTCTATCCAAACCGAGTTGAAATAGGCAGGGAAAGAGGGAAAAAAAAATTTAGTCACGAATTCTGTTCCTATCCGACCCTAGCTAGAAAATTCCAAACAAATAGCAAAAAAATTAAAAAACTTCATTCCGGCTTTACTTTTATCCGAACTGGGTTGGAATCCGTCGAGAAAGAAAAAAAAATAAAAAATTTAGTCCCGAATTCCGTTCCCAGCCGACCCTAGGTTGAAAGTACAAAAAAAAAATTGCAAAAAAATTAAAAAAATCATTCTGGCAATATTTCTATCCAAACTGGGTTGAAATATGCCGTGAAATAGAGAAAAAAAATTTTAGTCCCGAATTCCGTTCCTATCTGACCCTAGCTAGAAAATTCCAAAAAAAAAAGCAAAAAAAAAAAAAAAAAAAATCATTTCGGCAATATGTCTATCCAAACCGAGGAGAGATAGGCTGAGAAAGAGAAAAAAAAAATTATTTCTCGAATTCCGTTCCTATCCGACCCTAGCTAGAAAATTCAAATAATAAAAAAAAAAAAAAACAAACCAAAAATTTCAAAAAATTAAAAGACATCATTCTGGCCATATTTCTATCCAAACCGAGTTGAAATAGGCAGGGAAAGTGGGAAAAACAATTTTAGTCCGAATTCTGTTCCTATCCAACCCTAGCTTCGAAAATTCCAAAACAAATAGCAAAAAAATTCAAAAAAATTAAAGAACTTCATTCCGGATTTACTTTTGTCCGAACTGGGTTGGAAAAGGCCGAGAAAGAAAAAAAAAAAAATTTAGTCCCGAATTCCGTTCCTATCCGACCCTAGCTAGAAAATACAAAAAAAAAAATTGCAAAAAAATTAAAAAAAATTAAAACAATCATTCTGGCAATATTTCTATCCAAACTGGGTTGAAATAGGCCGTGAAATAGAGAAAAAAAATTTTAGTCCCGAATTCCGTTCCTATCTGACCCTAGCTAGAAAATTCCAAAAAAAAAAGCAAAAAAAAAAAAAAAAAAAAATCATTCCGGCAATATGTCTATCCAAACCGAGGTGAGATAGGCTGAGAAGGAGAAAAAAAAAATATTTCCCGAATTCCGTTCCTATCCGACCCTAGCTAGAAAATTCGAAAAAAAATTGTCAAATAAATTCAAAAAATTAAAAAACGTCATTCCTGCATTATTTCTGACCAAACCAGGTTGAGATAGTTCTAGAAAGAGAAAAAAAGATTTGAGTCTCGAATTCCGTTCCCATCCAACCCTAGCTAGAAAATCCAAAAAAAAAAAAGCAAAAAAATTCAAAAAATTAAAAGACATCATTCTGGCCATATTTCTATCCAAACCGAGTTGAAATATGCAAGGAAAGAGGGTAAAAAAATTTTAGTCACGAATTCTGTTCCTATCCGACCCTAGCTAGAAAATTTCAAAACAAATAGCAAAAAAATTCAAAAAAAGTAAAAAACTTCATTCTGGCTTTACTTTTATCCGAACTGGGTTGGAATAGGCCGAGAAAGAAAAAAGAAAAATAATTTAGTCCCGAATTCCTTTCCCATCCGACCCTAGCTGGAAATTTTAAAAAAAAAAAAAAAAAAGCAAAAAAATAAAAAGAAATCATTCCGGCAATATTTCTATCCAAACCGAGGTGAGATAGGTTGAGAAGGACAGAAAAAAAAAAAATTTCGCGAATTCCGTTCCTATCCTACCCTAGCTAGAAAATTCGAAAAAAATTGCCAAAAAAATTCAAAAAATTGAAAAACTTCATTCCTTTATTATTTCTGACCAAACCAGGTTGAGATAGTTCTAGAAAGACAAAAAAAAAGATTTGAGTCTCGAATTCCGTTCCCATCCAACCCTAGCTAGAAAATACAAAAAAAAAAAAAAAAAAAAAAAAAAAGCAAAAGAATTCAAAAAATTAAAAGACATCATTCTGGCCATATTTCTATCCAAACCGAGTTGAAATAGGCAGGGAAAGAGGGAAAAAAAATTTTAGCCCGAATTCTGTTCCTATCCAACCCTAGCTTCGAAAATACCAAAACAAATAGCAAAAAAATTTAAAAAAATTAAAGAACTTCATTCCGGCTTTACTTTTGTCCGAACTGGGTTGGAATAGGCCGAGAAAGAAAAAAAAAAAATAATTTAGTCCCGAATTCCGTTCCTATCCGACCCTAGCTAGAAAATACAAAAAAAAAAAAATTGCAAAAAAATTAAAACAATCATTCTGGCAATATTTCTATCCAAACTGGGTTGAAATAGGCCGTGAAATAGAGAAAAAAAATTTTGTCCTGAATTCCGTTCCTATCTGACCCTAGCTAGAAAATTCCAAAAAAAAAAGCAAAAAAAAAAAATCATTCCGGCAATATGTCTATCCAAACCGAGGTGAGATAGTCTGAGAAGGAGAAAAAAAAAATATTTCCCGAATTCCGTTCCTATCCGACCCTAGCTAGTAAATTCGAAAAAAATTGGCAAAAAAATTCAAAAAATTAAAAAATTTCATTCCTGCATTATTTCTGACCAAACCAGGTTGAGATAGTTCTAGAAAGAGAAAGAAACGATTTGAGTCTCGAATTCCGTTCCCATCCAACCCTAGCTAGAAAATACAAAAAAAAAAAAAAAAAAAAAAAAAAAAAATCAAAAAAAAATAATTAAAAGACATCATTCTGGCCATATTTCCATCCAAACCGAGTTGAAATAGGCAGGGAAAGAGGGAAAAAACATTTTAGTCACGAATTCTGTTCCTATCCGACCCTATCTAGAAAATTCCAAAACAAATAGCAAAAAAATTCAAAAAAATTAAAAAACTTCATTCTGGCTTTACTTTTATCCGAACTGGGTTGGAATAGGCCGAGAAAGAAAATAGAAAAAAAATTTAGTCCCGAATTCCTTTCCCATCCGACCCTAGCTGGAAAATTTAAAAAAAAAAAAAAGCAAAAAAATAAAAAGAAATCATTCCGGCAATATTTCTATCCAAACCGAGGTGAGATAGGTTGAGAAGGACAGAAAAAAAAAAAAAAATTCCCGAATTCCGTTCCTATCCGACCCTAGCTAGAAAATTCGAAAAAAATTGCCAAAAAAATTCAAAAAATTGAAAAACTTCATTCCTTTATTATTTCTAACCAAACCAGGTTGAGATTGTTCTAGAAAGAGAAAAAAAAAAATTTTGAGTCTCGAATTCCGTTCCCATCCGACCCTAGCTAGAAAATACAAAAATAAAAAAATAAAAAAAAGCAAAAAATTTCAAAGAATTAAAAGACATCATTCTGGCCATATTTCTATCCAAACCGAGTTGAAATAGGCAGGGAAAGAGGGAAAAAAAATTTTGGTCCCGAATTCTGTTCCTATCCAACCCTAGCTTCGAAATTTCCAAAACAAATAGCAAAAAAATTCAAAAAATTAAAAAACTTCATTCCGCCATTATTTCTGTCTAAACCGGGTTGAGATAGGGTGAGAAAGAGAGAAAAAAAAAATATTTCCCGAATTCCGTTCCTATCCGTCCCTAGCTAGAAAATTCGAAAAAAAAAAGCAAAAAAAAAATAAAAAAAAAATCATTCCGGCTATATTTCTATCCAAACAGAGGTTAGATAGGCTGAGAAAGAGAGAAAAAATATATATTTCCCAAATTCCGTTCCTATCCGACCCAAGCTAGAAAATTCGAAAAAAATTGGCAAAAGAATTAAAAAATTAAAAAACTTCATTCCCGTATTATTTCTAACCAAACCAGGTTGAGATAGTTCTAGATAGAGAAAAAAAAAATTTGGGTCTCGAATTCCGTTCCCATCCGACCCTAGGTAGCAAATACAAAAAAAAAAAAAAAAAAAAAAAAAGAAAGCAAAAAAATTCAAAAAATTAAAAGAAATCATTCTGGTCATATTTCTATCCAAACCGAGTTGAAATAGGCAGGGAAAGAGGGAAAAAAAATTTTAGTCCGAATTCTGTTCCTATACAACCCTAGCTTCGAAAATTCCAAAACAAATAGCAAAAAATTTCAAAAAAATTAAAGAACTTCATTCCGGCTTTACTTTTGTCCAAACTAGGTTGGAATAGGCCGAGAAAGAAAAAAAAAAAAAAAATTTAGTCCCGAATTCCGTTCCTATCCGACCCTAGCTAGAAAATACAAAAAAAAAAAAATTGCAAAAAAATTAAAAAAATTAAAACAATCATTCTGGCAATATTTTTATCCAAACTGGGTTGAAATAGGCCGGGAAATAGAGAAAAAAAATTTGAGTCCCGAATTCCGTTCCTATCTGACCCTAGCTAGAAAATTCGAAAAAAAAAAAAAAAAAAAAAAAAAAAAAATCATTCCGGCAATATGTCTATCCAAACCGAGGTGAGATAGGCTGAGAAGGAGAAAAAAAAAAATAGTTCCCGAATTCCGTTCCTATCCGACCCTAGCTAGAAAATTCGAAAAAAATTGGCAAAAAAATTCAAAAAATTAAAAAACTTCATTCCTGCATTATTTCTGACCAAACCAGGTTGAGATAGTTCTAGAAAGAGAAAAAAAAGATTTGAGTCTCGAATTCCGTTCCCATCCAACCCTAGCTAGAAAATACAAAAAAAAAAAAAAAAAAAAAAGCAAAAAAATTCAAAAAATTAAAAGACATCATTCTGGCCATATTTCTATCCAAACCGAGTTGAAATTGGCAGGGAAAGAGGGAAAAAAAAATTTAGTCACGAATTCTGTTCCTATCCGACCCTAGCTAGAAAATTTCAAAACAAATAGCAAAAAAATTCAAAAAAAGTAAAAAACTTCATTCTGGCTTTACTTTTATCCGAACTGGGTTGGAATAGGCTGAGAAAGAAAAAAGAAAAAAAATTTAGTCCCGAATTCCTTTCCCATCCGACCCTAGCTGGAAAATTAAAAAAAAAAAAAAAAAGAAAAAAAAAAAAAGGAATCATTCCGGCAATATTTCTATCCAAACCGAGGTGAGATAGGTTGAGAAGGACAGAAAAAAAAAAAATTTCCCGAATTCCGTTCCTATCCGACCCTAGCTAGAAAATTCGAAAAAAATTGCCAAAAAAATTCAAAAAATTGAAAAACTTCATTCCTTTATTATTTCTAACCAAACCAGGTTGAGATAGTTCTAGAAAGAGAAAAAAAAAAATTTTGAGTCTCGAATTCCGTTCCCATCCGACCCTAGCTAGAAAATAAAAAAATAAAAAAATAAAAAAAAGCAAAAAATTTCAAAAAATTAAAAGACATCATTCTGGCCATATTTCTATCCAAACCGAGTTGAAATAGGCAGGGAAAGAGGGAAAAAAAATTTTGGTCCCGAATTCTGTTCCTATCCAACCCCAGCTTCGAAATTTCCAAAAGAAATAGCAAAAAAATTCAAAAAATTCAAAAACTTCATTCGGGCATTATTTCTGTCTAAACCGGGTTGAGATAGGGTGAGAAAGAGAGAAAAAAAAAATATTTCCCGAATTCCGTTCCTATCCGTCCCTAGCTAGAAAATTCGAAAAAAAAAAGCAAAAAAATAAAAAAAAAAATCATTCCGGCTATATTTCTATCCAAACAGAGGTGAGATAGGCTGAGAAAGAGGGAAAAAATATATATTTCCCAAATTCCGTTCCTATCCGACCCAAGCTAAAAAATTCGAATAAAATTGGCAAAAAAATTAAAAAATTAAAAAACTTCGTTCCCGTATTATTTCTAACCAAACCAGGTTGAGATAGTTCTAGATAGAGAAAAAAAAGATTTGGGTCTCGAATTCCGTTCCCATCCGCCCCTAGCTAGAAAATACAAAAAAAAAAAAAAAAAAAAAAGAAAGCAAAAAAATTCAAAAAATTAAAAGACATCATTCTGGCCATATTTCTATCCAAACCGAGTTGAAATAGGCAGGGAAAGAGGGAAAAAAAAATTTAGTCACGAATTCTGTTCCTATCCGACCCTAGGTAGAAAATTCCAAACAAATAGCAAAAAAATTAAAAAACTTCATTCCGGCTTTACTTTTATCCGAACTGGGTTGGAATCGGCCGAGAAAGAAAAAAAAATAAAAAATTTAGTCCCGAATTCCGTTCCCATCCGACCCTAGGTAGAAAGTACAAAAAAAAAATTGCAAAAAAATTAAAAAAATCATTCTGGCAATATTTCTATCCAAACTGGGTTGAAATACGCCGTGAAATAGAGAAAAAAAATTTTAGTCCCGAATTCCGTTCCTATCTGACCCTAGCTAGAAAATTCCAAAAAAAAAATCATTTCGGCAATATGTCTATCCAAACCGAGGTGAGATAGGCTGAGAAAGAGAAAAAAAAAATTATTTCTCGAATTCCGTTCCTATCCGACCCTAGCTAGAAAATTCAAATAATAAAAAAAAAAAAAACAAACAAAAAATTTCAAAAAATTAAAAGACATCATTCCGGCCATATTTCTATCCAAACCGAGTTGAAATAGGCTGGGAAAGAGGGAAAAACAATTTTAGTCCGAATTCTGTTCCTATCCAACCCTAGCTTCGAAAATTCCAAAACAAATAGCAAAAAAATTCAAAAAAATTAAAGAACTTCATTCCGGCTTTACTTTTGTCCGAACTGGGTTGGAATAGGCCGAGAAAGAAAAAAAAAAATAATTTAGTCCCGAATTCCGTTCCTATCCGACCCTAGCTAGAAAATACAAAAAAAAAAAAATTGCAAAAAAATTAAAACAATCATTCTGGCAATATTTCTATCCAAACTGGGTTGAAATAGGCCGTGAAATAGAGAAAAAAAATTTTAGTCCCGAATTCCGTTCCTATCTGACACTAGCTAGAAAATTCCAAAAAAAAAAGCAAAAAAAAAAAAATCATTCCGGCAATATGTCTATCCAAACCGAGGTGAGATAGGCTGAGAAGGAGAAAAAAAAAATATTTCCCGAATTCCGTTCCTATCCGACCCTAGCTAGAAAATTCGAAAAAAATTCAAAAAATTAAAAAATTTCATTCCTGCATTATTTCTGACCAAACCAGGTTGAGATAGTTCTAGAAAGAGAAAGAAACGATTTGAGTCTCGAATTCCGTTCCCATCCAACCCTAGCTAGAAAATACAAAAAAAAAAAAAAAAAAAAAAATGCAAAAAAAAAAAAATTAAAAGACATCATTTTGGCCTTATTTCCATCCAAACCGAGTTGAAATAGGCAGGGAAAGAGGGAAAAAAAATTTTAGTCACGAATTCTGTTCCTATCCGACCCTATCTAGAAAATTCCAAAACAAATAGCAAAAAAATTCAAAAAAATTAAAAAACTTCATTCTGGCTTTACTTTTATCCGAACTGGGTTGGAATAGGTCGAGAAAGAAAAAAGAAAAAAAATTTAGTCCCGAATTCCTTTCCCATCCGACTCTAGCTGGAAAATTTTAAAAAAAAAAAAGCAAAAAAATAAAAAGAAATCAGTCCGGCAATATTTCTATCCAAACCGAGGTGAGATAGGTTGAGCAGGACAGAAAAAAAAAAA
The DNA here is from genome assembly GCA_028535165.1 of Quercus tomentella. NCBI lineage: Eukaryota > Viridiplantae > Streptophyta > Magnoliopsida > Fagales > Fagaceae > Quercus > Quercus tomentella. The sequence continues at coordinate 40,319,708 of JAPQVY010000089.1, forward strand.
AAAATTCCTGAATTCCGTTCCTATCCGACCCTAGCTAGAAAATTCGAAAAAAATTGCCAAAAAAATTCAAAAAATTGAAAAACTACATTCCTTTATTATTTCTAACCAAACCAGGTTGAGATAGTTCTAGAAAGAGAAAGAAACGATTTGAGTCTCGAATTCCGTTCCCATCCAACCCTAGCTAGAAAATACAAAAAAATAAAAAATAAAAAATAAAAGCAAAAAAAAAAAATTAAAAGACATCGTTCTGGCCATATTTCCATCCAAACCGAGTTGAAATAGGCAGGGAAAGAGGGAAAAAACATTTTAGTCACGAATTCTGTTCCTATCCGACCCTATCTAGAAAATTCCAAAACAAATAGCAAAAAAATTCAAAAAAATTAAAAAACTTCATTCTGGCTTTACTTTTATCCGAACTGGGTTGGAATAGGCCGAGAAAGAAAAAAGAAAAAAAATTTAGTCCCGAATTCCTTTCCCATCCGACCCTAGCTGGAAAATTTAAAAAAAAAAAAAAGCAAAAAAATAAAAAGAAATCATTCCGGCAATATTTCTATCCAAACCGAGGTGAGATAGGTTGAGAAGGACAGAAAAAAAAAAAAAAATTCCCGAATTCCGTTCCTATCCGACCCTAGCTAGAAAATTCGAAAAAAATTGCCAAAAAAATTCAAAAAATTGAAAAACTTCATTCCTTTATTATTTCTAACCAAACCAGGTTGAGATAGTTCTAGAAAGAGAAAAAAAAATTTTAGTCCGAATTCTGTTCCTATCCAACCCTAGCTTCGAAAATTAAAAAAATTAAAACAATCATTCTGGCAATATTTCTATCCAAACTGGGTTGAAATAGGCCGGGAAATAGAGAAAAAAAATTTTAGTCCCGAATTCCGTTCCTATCTGACCCTAGCTAGAAAATTCAAAAAAAAAAAGAAAAAAAAAGAAAAAAAATCATTCCGGCAATATGTCTATCCAAACCGAGGTGAGATAGGCTGAGAAGGAGAAAAAAAAAAATATTTCCCGAATTCCGTTCCTATCCGACCCTAGCTAGAAAATTCGAAAAAAATTGGCAAAAAAATTCAAAAAATTAAAAAACTTCATTCCTGCATTATTTCTGACCAAACCAGGTTGAGATAGTTCTAGAAAGAGAAAGAAACGATTTGAGTCTCGAATTCCGTTCCCATCCAACCCTAGCTAGAAAATACAAAAAAAAAAAAAAAAAAAAAAAAAATGCAAAAAAAAAAAAATTAAAAGACATCATTTTGGCCTTATTTCCATCCAAACCGAGTTGAAATAGGCAGGGAAAGAGGGAAAAAAAATTTTAGTCACGAATTCTGTTCCTATCCGACCCTATCTAGAAAATTCCAAAACAAATAGCAAAAAAATTCAAAAAAATTAAAAAACTTCATTCTGGCTTTACTTTTATCCGAACTGGGTTGGAATAGGTCGAGAAAGAAAAAAGAAAAAAAATTTAGTCCCGAATTCCTTTCCCATCCGACTCTAGCTGGAAAATTTTAAAAAAAAAAAAGCAAAAAAATAAAAAGAAATCAGTCCGGCAATATTTCTATCCAAACCGAGGTGAGATAGGTTGAGAAGGACAGAAAAAAAAAAAAAAATTCCCGAATTCCGTTCCTATCCGACCCTAGCTAGAAAATTCGAAAAAAATTGCCAAAAAAATTCAAAAAATTGAAAAACTACATTCCTTTATTATTTCTAACCAAACCAGGTTGAGATAGTTCTAGAAAGAGAAAGAAACGATTTGAGTCTCGAATTCCGTTCCCATCCAACCCTAGCTAGAAAATACAAAAAAATAAAAAATAAAAAATAAAAGCAAAAAAAAAAAATTAAAAGACATCGTTCTGGCCATATTTCCATCCAAACCGAGTTGAAATAGGCAGGGAAAGAGGGAAAAAACATTTTAGTCACGAATTCTGTTCCTATCCGACCCTATCTAGAAAATTCCAAAACAAATAGCAAAAAAATTCAAAAAAATTAAAAAACTTCATTCTGGCTTTACTTTTATCCGAACTGGGTTGGAATAGGCCGAGAAAGAAAAAAGAAAAAAAATTTAGTCCCGAATTCCTTTCCCATCCGACCCTAGCTGGAAAATTTAAAAAAAAAAAAAAGCAAAAAAATAAAAAGAAATCATTCCGGCAATATTTCTATCCAAACCGAGGTGAGATAGGTTGAGAAGGACAGAAAAAAAAAAAAAAATTCCCGAATTCCGTTCCTATCCGACCCTAGCTAGAAAATTCGAAAAAAATTGCCAAAAAAATTCAAAAAATTGAAAAACTTCATTCCTTTATTATTTCTAACCAAACCAGGTTGAGATAGTTCTAGAAAGAGAAAAAAAAAATTTAGTCCGAATTCTGTTCCTATCCAACCCTAGCTTCGAAAATTAAAAAAATTAAAACAATCATTCTGGCAATATTTCTATCCAAACTGGGTTGAAATAGGCCGGGAAATAGAGAAAAAAAATTTTAGTCCCGAATTCCGTTCCTATCTGACCCTAGCTAGAAAATTCGAAAAAAAAAAGAAAAAAAAAAAAAAAAAATCATTCCGGCAATATGTCTATCCAAACCGAGGTGAGATAGGCTGAGAAGGAGAAAAAAAAAAATATTTCCCGAATTCCGTTCCTATCCGACCCTAGCTAGAAAATTCGAAAAAAATTGGCAAAAAAATTCAAAAAATTAAAAAACTTCATTCCTGCATTATTTCTGACCAAACCAGGTTGAGATAGTTCTAGAAAGAGAAAAAAAAGATTTGAGTCTCGAATTCCGTTCCCATCCATCCCTAGCTAGAAAATACAAAAAAAAAAAAAAAAAAAAGCAAAAAGCAAAAAAATTCAAAAAATTAAAAGACATCATTCTGGCCATATTTCTATCCAAACCGAGTTGAAATAGGCAGGGAAAGAGGGAAAAAAAAATTTAGTCACGAATTCTGTTCCTATCCGACCCTAGCTAGAAAATTTCAAAACAAATAGCAAAAAAATTCAAAAAAAGTAAAAAACTTCATTCTGGCTTTACTTTTATCCGAACTGGGTTGGAATAGGCTGAGAAAGAAAAAAGAAAAAAAATTTAGTCCCGAATTCCTTTCCCATCCGACCCTAGCTGGAAAATTAAAAAAAAAAAAAAAAAGCAAAAAAATAAAAAGAAATCATTCCGGCAATATTTCTATCCAAACCGAGGTGAGATAGGTTGAGAAGGACAGAAAAAAAAAAAAATTTCCCGAATTCCGTTCCTATCCGACCCTAGCTAGAAAATTCGAAAAAAATTGCCAAAAAAATTCAAAAAATTGAAAAACTTCATTCCTTTATTATTTCTAACCAAACCAGGTTGAGATAGTTCTAGAAAGAGGAAAAAAAAAATTTGAGTCTCGAATTCTGTTCCCATCCGACCCTAGCTAGAAAATAAAAAAATAAAAAAAAGCAAAAAATTTCAAAAAATTAAAAGACATCATTCTGGCCATACTTCTATCCAAACCGAGTTGAAATAGGCAGGGAAAGAGGGAAAAAAAATTTTAGTCCCGAATTCTGTTCCTATCCAACCCTAGCTTCGAAATTTCCAAAACAAATAGCAAAAAAATTCAAAAAATTAAAAAACTTCATTCCGGCATTATTTCTGTCTAAACCGGGTTGAGATAGGGTGAGAAAGAGAGAAAAAAAAAATTATTTCCCGAATTCCGTTCCTATCCGTCCCTAGCTAGAAAATTCGAAAAAAAAAAAAGCAAAAAAAAAAAAAAAAAAAATCATTCCGGCTATATTTCTATCGAAACAGAGGTGAGATAGGCTGAGAAAGTGAGAAAAAATATATATTTCCCAAATTCCGTTCCTATCCGACCCAAGCTAGAAAATTCGAAAAAAATTGGCAAAAAAATTAAAAAATTAAAAAACTTCATTCCCGTATTATTTCTAACCAAACCAGGATGAGATAGTTCTAGATGGAGAAAAAAAAGATTTGGGTCTCGAATTCCGTTCCCATCCGACCCTAGCTAGAAAATAGAAAAAAAAAAAAAAAAAAAAAAAAAGCAAAAAAATTCAAAAAATTAAAAGACATCATTCTGGCCATATTTCTATCCAAACCGAGTTGAAATAGGCAGGGAAAGAGGGAAAAAAAAATTTACTCCGAATTCTATTCCTATCCAACCCTAGCTTCGAAAATTCCAAAACAAATAGCAAAAAAATTCAAAAAAATTAAAAAACTTCATTCCGGCATTACTTTTATCCGAACTGGGTTGTAATAGGCCGAGAAAGAGAAAAAAAATAATAATTTAGTCCCGAATTCCGTTCCTATCCGACCCTAGCTAGAAAATACAAAAAAAAATATAGCAAAAAAATTCAAAAAATTAAAAAACATCATTCCGGCAATATTTCTATCCAAACCGGGTTGAAATAGGCCGTGAAATAGAGAAAAAAATTTTTGTCCCGAATTCCGTTCCTATCCGACCCAAGTTAGAAAATTCCAAAAAAAAAAAAGCAAAAAAATTCAAAAAAAAAAAAAAAAAAATCATTCCGGCAATATTTCTATCCAAACAGAGGTGAGATAGGCTGAGAAAGAGAGAAAAAAAAATATTTCCCGAATTCCGTTCCTATCCGACCCAAGTTAGAAAATTCGAAAAAAAAAAGCAAAAAAAAAAAAAAAAAAAATCATTCCGGCTATATTTCTATCCAAACAGAGCTGAGATAGGTTGAGAAAGAGAGAAAAAATATATATTTCCCAAATTCCGTTCCTATCCGACCCAAGCTAGAAAATTCGAAAAAAAAAAAAAAAAAAAAAGAAAGCAAAAAAATTCAAAAAATTAAAAGACATCATTCTGGCCATATTTCTATCCAAACCGAGTGAAATAGGCAGGGAAAGAGGGAAAAAAAATTTTAGTCACGAATTCTGTTCCTATCCGACCCTAGCTAGAAAATTCCAAAACAAATAGCAAAAAAATTCAAAAAAATTAAAAAACTTCATTCCGGCTTTACTTTTATCCGAACTGGGTTGGAATAGGCCGAGAAAGAAAAAAAAATAAAAAATTTAGTCCCGAATTCCGTTCCCATCCGACCCTAGGTAGAAAGTACAAAAAAAAAATTGCAAAAAAAAAAAAAAAATCATTTCGGCAATATGTCTATCCAAACCGAGGTGAGATAGGCTGAGAAAGAGAAAAAAAAAAAATTTCCCGAATTCCGTTCCTATCCGACCCAAGCTAGAAAATTCGAAAAAAATTGGCAAAAAAATTCAAAAAATTAAAAAACTTCATTCCTGTATTATTTCTGACCAAACAAGTTTGAGATAGTTCTAGAAAGAGAAAAAAAAGATTTGAGTCTCGAATTCCGTTCCCATCCAACCCTAGCTTGAAAATACAAAAAAAAAAAAAAAAAAAAAAAAATGCAAAAAAAATCAAAAAATTAAAAGACGTCATTCTGGCTTTACTTTTATCCGAACTGGGTTGGAATAGGCCGAGAAAGAAAAAAGAAAAAAAATTTAGTCCCGAATTCCTTTCCCATCCGACCCGAGCTGGAAAATTTAAAAAAAAAAAAAAAAAGCGAAAAAATAAAAAGAAATCATTCCGGCAATATTTCTATCCAAACCGAGGTGAGATAGGTTGAGAAGGACAGAAAAAAAAAAATTTCCCGAATTCCGTTCCTATCCGACCCTAGCTAGAAAATTCGAAAAAAATTGCCAAAAAAATTCAAAAAATTGAAAAACTTCATTCCTTTATTATTTCTAACCAAACCAGGTCGAGATAGTTCTAGAAAGAGAAAAAAAAAAATTTTGAGTCTCGAATTCCGTTCCCATCCGACCCTAGCAAGAAAATACAAAAATAAAAAAATAAAAAAACAGCAAAAAATTTCAAAAAATTAAAAGACTTCATTTTGGCCATATTTCCATCCAAACCGGGTTGAAATAGGCGGGGAAATAGGGAAAAAAAATTTTAGTCCCGAATTCTGTTCCTATCCGACCCTAGCTAGAAAATTCCAAAACAAATGGCAAAAAAAGTCAAAAATTGAAAAAACTTCATTCCGGCATTACTTCTATCTAAACCGGGTTGAGATAGGCTAAGAAGGAGCGAGAAAAATTTTAGTCCTGAATTCCGTTCAATTCCAATCTGACTCTTGCTTGAAAATTCACAAAAAAAAAAAGAATTTTGAAAAAATTAAAAATCATCATTCCGGCAATATTTCTATCCAAACCGAGGTGAGATAGGCCGGGAAAGAGGGAAAAAAATTTTAGTCCCGAATTCCGTTCACACCCGACCCTACCTAGAAAATTCCAAAAAAAATAGCAAAATAATTAAAAAAATTTCATGCCTGCAATATTTCTATCCAAACAGGGTTGAAATAGGCTGTGGAATAGAGAAAAAAATATTATTCTCGAATTCCGTTACTATCCGACCCTAGCTAGAAATATCCAAAAAAAAAAAGCAAAAAAATAAAAAGAAATCATTCCGGCAATATTTCTATCCAAACCGAGGTGAGATTGGCTGAGAAAGAGAGAAAAAAAAAAAATTCCCGAATTCCGTTCCTATCCTACCCTAGCTAGAAAATTCGAAAAAAATTGGCAATAAAATTCAAAAATTTGAAAAACTTCATTCCTGTATTATTTCTAACCGAACCAGGTTGAGATAGTTCTAGAAAGAGAAAAAAAAATTGAGTCTCGAATTCCGTTCCCATCCAACCCTGGCTAGAAAATACAAAAATAAAAAAATAAAAAAGGAAAAAATTTCAAAAAATTAAAAGACATCATTCTGGCCATATTTCTATCCAAACCAAGTTGAAATAGGCAGGGAAAGAGGGAAAAAAAAAATTTAGTCCCGAATTCTGTTCCTATCCAATCTTAGCTTCAAAAATTCCAAAACAAATAGCAAAAAAATTCAAAAAATTAAAAAACTTCATTCCGGCATTATTTCTGTCTAAACCGGGTTGAGATAGGGTAAGAAAGAGAGAAAAAAAAAAATTTCCCGAATTCCGTTCCTATCCGTCCCTAGCTAGAAAATTAAAAAAATAAAAAGCAAAAAAATTCAAAAAATAAAAAAAAAATCATTCCGCCAATATTTCTATCCAAACAGAGGTGAGATAGGCTGAGAAAGAGGAAAAAATATATATTTCCCAAATTCCGTTCCTATCCGACCCAAGCTAAAAAATTCGAATAAAATTGGCAAAAAAATTAAAAAACTTCATTCCCGTATTATTTCTAACCAAACCAGGTTGAGATAGTTCTAGATAGAGAAAAAAAAGATTTGGGTCTCGAATTCCGTTCCCATTCGACCCTAGCTAGAAAATACAAAAAAAAAAGAAAATAAAAAAGAAAGCAAAAAAATTCAAAAAATTAAAAGACATCATTCTGGCCATATTTCTATCCAAACCGAGTGAAATAGGCAGGGAAAGAGGGAAAAAAAATTTTAGTCACGAATTCTGTTCCTATCCGACCCTAGCTAGAAAATTCCAAAACAAATAGCAAAAAAATTCAAAAAAATTAAAAAACTTCATTCCGGCTTTACTTTTATCCGAACTGGGTTGGAATAGGCCGTGAAAGAAAAAAAAATAAAAAATTTAGTCCCGAATTCCGTTCCCATCCGACCCTAGGTAGAAAGTACAAAAAAAAAATTGCAAAAAAAAAAAAAAAATCATTTCGGCAATATGTCTATCCAAACCGAGGTGAGATAGGCTGAGAAAGAGAAAAAAAAAAAATTTCCCGAATTCCGTTCCTATCCGACCCAAGCTAGAAAATTCGAAAAAAATTGGCAAAAAAATTCAAAAAATTAAAAAACTTCATTCCTGCATTATTTCTGACCAAACAAGTTTGAGATAGTTCTAGAAAGAGAAAAAAAAGATTTGAGTCTCGAATTCCGTTCCCATCCAACCCTAGCTTGAAAATACAAAAAAAAAAAAAAAAAAAAAAAATGCAAAAAAAATCAAAAAATTAAAACACATCATTCTGGCTTTACTTTTATCCGAACTGGGTTGGAATAGGCCGAGAAAGAAAAAAGAAAAAAAATTTAGTCCCGAATTCCTTTCCCATCCGACCCGAGCTGGAAAATTTAAAAAAAAAAAAAAAAAGCGAAAAAATAAAAAGAAATCATTCCGGCAATATTTCTATCCAAACCGAGGTGAGATAGGTTGAGAAGGACAGAAAAAAAAAAATTTCCCGAATTCCGTTCCTATCCGACCCTAGCTAGAAAATTCGAAAAAAATTGCCAAAAAAATTCAAAAAATTGAAAAACTTCATTCCTTTATTATTTCTAACCAAACCAGGTCGAGATAGTTCTAGAAAGAGAAAAAAAAAATTTTGAGTCTCGAATTCCGCTCCCATCCGACCCTAGCAAGAAAATACAAAAATAAAAAAATAAAAAAACAGCAAAAAATTTCAAAAAATTAAAAGACTTCATTTTGGCCATATTTCCATCCAAACCGGGTTGAAATAGGCGGGGAAATAGGGAAAAAAAATTTTAGTCCCGAATTCTGTTCCTATCCGACCCTAGCTAGAAAATTCCAAAACAAATGGCAAAAAAAGTCAAAAATTGAAAAAACTTCATTCCGGCATTACTTCTATCTAAACCGGGTTGAGATAGGCTAAGAAGGAGCGAGAAAAATTTTAGTCCTGAATTCCGTTCAATTCCAATCTGACTCTTGCTTGAAAATTCACAAAAAAAAAAAGAATTTTGAAAAAATTAAAAATCATCATTCCGGCAATATTTCTATCCAAACCGAGGTGAGATAGGCCGGGAAAGAGGGAAAAAAATTTTAGTCCCGAATTCCGTTCACACCCGACCCTACCTAGAAAATTCCAAAAAAAATAGCAAAATAATTAAAAAAATTTCATGCCTGCAATATTTCTATCCAAACAGGGTTGAAATAGGCTGTGGAATAGAGAAAAAAATATTATTCTCGAATTCCGTTACTATCCGACCCTAGCTAGAAATATCCAAAAAAAAAAAGCAAAAAAATAAAAAGAAATCATTCCGGCAATATTTCTATCCAAACCGAGGTGAGATTGGCTGAGAAAGAGAGAAAAAAAAAAAATTCCCGAATTCCGTTCCTATCCTACCCTAGCTAGAAAATTCGAAAAAAATTGGCAATAAAATTCAAAAATTTGAAAAACTTCATTCCTGTATTATTTCTAACCGAACCAGGTTGAGATAGTTCTAGAAAGAAAAAAAAAAATTGAGTCTCGAATTCCGTTCCCATCCAACCCTGGCTAGAAAATACAAAAATAAAAAAATAAAAAAGCAAAAAATTTCAAAAAATTAAAAGACATCATTCTGGCCATATTTCTATCCAAACCAAGTTGAAATAGGCAGGGAAAGAGGGAAAAAAAAAATTTAGTCCCGAATTCTGTTCCTATCCAATCTTAGCATCAAAAATTCCAAAACAAATAGCAAAAAAATTCAAAAAATTAAAAAACTTCATTCCGGCATTATTTCTGTCTAAACCGGGTTGAGATAGGGTAAGAAAGAGAGAAAAAAAAAAATTTCCCGAATTCCGTTCCTATCCGTCCCTAGCTAGAAAATTAAAAAAATAAAAAGCAAAAAAATTCAAAAAAAAAAAAAAAAATCATTCCGCCAATATTTCTATCCAAACAGAGGTGAGATAGGCTGAGAAAGAGGGAAAAAATATATATTTCCCAAATTCCGTTCCTATCCGACCCAAGCTAAAAAATTCGAATAAAATTGGCAAAAAAATTAAAAAATTAAAAAACTTCATTCCCGTATTATTTCTAACCAAACCAGGTTGAGATAGTTCTAGATAGAGAAAAAAAAGATTTGGGTCTCGAATTCCGTTCCCATCCGACCCTAGCTAGAAAATACAAAAAAAAAAAAAAAAAAAAAAAAGAAAGCAAAAAAATTCAAAAAATTAAAAGACATCATTCTGGCCATATTTCTATCCAAACCGAGTTGAAATAGGAAGGGAAAGAGGGAAAAAAAATTTTAGTCACGAATTCTGTTCCTATCCGACCCCAACTAGAAAATTCCAAAACAAATAGCAAAAAAATTCAATAAAATTAAAAAACTTCATTCCGGCATTACTTTTATCCGACCTGGGTTGAAATAGGCCGTGAAATAGAGAAAAAAAATTTTAGTCCCGAATTCCATTCCTATCTGACCCTAGCTAGAAAATTCCAAAAAAAAAAAAAAAAAAAAAATCATTCCGGCAATATGTTTATCCAAACCGAGGTGAGATACGCTGAGAAAGAGAAAAAAAAAAATATTTCCCGAATTCCGTTCCTATCCGACCCTAGCTAGAAAATTCGAAAAAAATTGGCAAACAAATTCAAGAAATTGAAAAACTTCATTCCTGCATTATTTCTAACCAAACCAGGTTGAGATAGTTCAAGAAAGAGAAAAAAAAATTTGAGTCTCGAATTCCGTTCCCATCCGACCCCAGCTAGAAAATACAAATAATAAAAAAAAAAAAAGCAAAAAATTTCAAAAAATTAAAAGACATCATTCTGGCCATATTTCTATCCAAACCGTGTCGAAATAGGCAGGGAAAGAGGGAAAAAAAATTTTAGTCCGAATTCTGTTCCTATCCAACCCTAGCTTCGAAAATTCCAAAACAAATAGCAAAAAAATTCAAAAAAATTCAAAAACTTCATTCCGGCATTACTTTTATCCGAACTGGGTTGAAATAGGCCGAGAAAGAGAAAAAAAATAATAATTTAGTCCCGAATTCCGTTCATATCCGACCCTATCTAGAAAATACAAAAAAAAATATAGCAAAAAAATTCAAAAAATTAAAAAAACATAATTCCGGCATTATTTCTATCCAAACCGGGTAGAAATAGGCCGTGAAATAGAGAAAAAATTTTTAGTCCCGAATTCCGTTCCTAACCGACCCAAGCTAGAAAATTCCAAAAAAAAAAAGCAAAAAAATTCAAAAAATAAAAAAAAAATCATTCCGGCAATATTTCTATCCAAACAGAGGTGAGATAGCCTGAGAAAGAGAGAAAAAAAAATATTTCCCGAATTCTGTTCCTATCCGACCCAAGCTAGAAAATTCGAAAAAAATTGGCAAAAAAATTCAAAAAATTAAAAAACTTCATTCCTGCATTATTTCTAACAAAACCAGGTTGAGATAGTTCTAGAAAGAGAAAAAAAAGATTTGCGTCTCCAATTCCGTTCCCATCTGACCCTAGCTAGAAAATACCAAAAAAAAAAAAAAAAAAAGCAAAAAAATTCAAAAAATTAAAAGACATCATTTTGGCAAAATTTCCATCCAATCCGAGTTGAAATAGGCAGGGAAAGAGGGAAAAAGAATTTTAGTCACGAATTCTGTTCCTATCCGACCCTAACTAGAAAATTCCAAAACAAATAGCAAAAAAATTCAAAAAAAATTAAAAAACTTCATTCTGGCTTTACTTTTATCCGAACTGGGTTGGAATAGGCCGAGAAAGAAAAAAAAAAAAAATTTAGCCCGAATTCCGTTCCCATCCGACCCTAGCTGGAAAATTTAAAAAAAAAAAAAAAAAAGCAAAAAAATAAAAAGAAATCATTCCGATAATATATCTATCCAAACCGAGGTGAGATAGGCTGAGAAGGACAGAAAAAAAAAAAATTTCCCGAATTCCGTTCCTATCCGACCCTAGCTAGAAAATTCGAAAAAAATTGGCAAAAAAATTCAAAAAATTGAAAAACTTCATTCCTTTATTATTTCTAACCAAACCAGGTTGAGATAGTTCTAGAAAGAGAAAAAAAAAAATTTTGAGTCTCGAATTCCGTTCCCATCCGATCCTAGCTAGAAAATACAAAAAAAAAAAAAAAAAAAAGCAAAAAAATTCAAAAAATTAAAAGACTTCATTTTGGCCATATTTCCATCGAAACCGGGTTGAAATAGGCGGGGAAATAGGGAAAAAAAATTTTAGTCCCGAATTCTGTTCCTATCCGACCCTAGCTAGAAAATTCCAAAACAAATGGCAAAAAAAGTCAAAAAATGAAAAAACTTCATTCCGGCATTACTTCTATCTAAACCGGGTTGAGATAGGCTAAGAAGGAGAGAGAAAAATTTTAGTCTTGAATTCCGTTCAATTCCTATCCGACTCTTGCTTGAAAATTCCCAAAAAAAAAAAGAATTTTGAAAAAATTAAATATCATCAGTCCGGCAATATTTCTATCCAAACTGAGGTGAGATAGGCCGGGAAAGAGGGAAAAAAATTTTAGTCCCGAATTCCGTTCACACCCGACCCTACCTAGAAAATTCCAAAAAAAATAGCAATAAAAATAAAAAAATTTCATGCCTGCAATATTTCTATCCAAACAGGGTTGAAATAGGCTGTGGAATAGAGAAAAAAATATTAGTCTCGAATTCCGTTACTATCCGACCCTAGCTAGAAAATTCCAAAAAAAAAAAGCAAAAAAATAAACAGAAATCATTCCGGCAATATTTCTATCCAAACCGAGGTGAGATAGGCTGAGAAAGAGACAGAAAAAATATTCCCGAATTCCGTTCCTATCCGACCCTAGCTAGAAAATTCGAAAAAAATTGGCAATAATATTCAAAAAATTGAAAAACTTCATTCCTGCATTATTTCTAACCGAACCAGGTTGAGATTGTTCTAGAAAGAGAAAAAAAAATTGAGTCTCGAATTCCGTTCCCATCCGACCCTAGCTAGAAAATCCAAAAATAAAAAAATAAAAAAGTAAAAAATTTCGAAAAATTAAAAGACATCATTCTGGCCATATTTCTATCCAAACCGAGTTGAAATAGGCAGGGAAAGAGGGAAAAAAAATTTTAGTCCCGAATTCTGTTCCTATCCAACCCTAGGTTCGGAAATTCCAAAACAAATAGCAAAAAAATTCAAAAAATTAAAAAAACTTCATTCCGACATTATTTCTGTCTAAACCGGGTTGGGATAGGGTAAGAAAGAGAGAAAAAAAAAAAATTTCCCGAATTCCGTTCCTATCCGTCCCTAGCTAGAAAATTCAAAAAATAAAAAGCAAAAAAATTCAAAAAATAAAAAAAAATCATTCTGGCAATATTTCTATCCAAACAGAGGTGAGATAGGCTGAGAAAAAGAGAAAAAAAAAAAAAATTTCCCAAATTCCGTTCCTATCCGACCCAAGCTAGAAAATTCGAAAAAAATTGGCAAAAAAATTCAAAAAATTAAAAAACTTCATTCCTGTATTATTTCTAACCAAACCAGGTTGAGATAGTTCTAGATAGAGAAAAAAAAGATTTGGGTCTTGAATTCCGTTCCCATCCGAGCCAAGCTACAAAATACAACAAAAAAAAAAAAAAAAAAAAAAAGCAAAAAAATTCAAAAAATTAAAAGACATCATTCTGGCCATATTTCTATCCAAACCGAGTTGAAATAGGCAGGGAAAGAGGGAAAAAAATTTTAGTCACGAATTCTGTTCCTATCCGACCCCAGCTAGAAAATTCCAAAACAAATAGCAAAAAAATTAAAAAACTTAATTCCGGCATTACTTTTATCCGAACTGGGTTGAAATAGGCCGTGAAATAGAGAAAAAAAATTTTAGTCCCGAATTCCGTTCCTATCTGACCCTAGCTAGAAAATTCCAAAAAAAAAAAAAAAAAAAAAATCATTCCGGCAATATGTTTATCCAAAACGAGGTGAGATAGGCTGAGAAAGAGAAAAAAAAAAATTTTCCCGAATTCCGTTCCTATCCGACCCTAGCTAGAAAATTCGAAAAAATTTGGCAAAAAAATTCAAGAAATTGGAAAACTTCATTCCTGCAATAGGCAGGGAAAGAGGGAAAAAAAATTTTAGTCCGAATTCTGTTCCTATCCAACCCTAGCTTCGAAAATTCCAAAACAAATAGCAAAAAAATTCCAAAAAATTAAAAAACTTCATTCTGGCTTTACTTTTATCCGAACTGGGTTGGAATAGGCCGAGAAAGAAAAAAAAAAAAATTTAGTCCCGAATTCCGTTTCCATCCGACCCTAGCTAGAAAATTTAAAAAAAATAAAAAGAAATCATTCCGGCAATATTTCTATCCAAACCGAGGTGAGATAGGCTGAGAAAGACAGAAAAAAAAATAATTTCCCGAATTCCGTTCCTATCCGACCCTAGTTAGAAAATTTGAAAAAAATTGGCTAAAAAATTCAAAAAATTGAAAAACTTCATTTCTTTATTATTTCTAACCAAACCAGGTTGAGATAGTTCTAGAAAGAGAAAAAAAAAAATTTTGAGTCTCGAATTCCGTTCCCATCCGACCCTAGGTAGAAAATACAAAAAAAAAAAAAAAAAAAAAAAAAACAAAAAAATTCAAAAAATTAAAAGACTTCATTTTGGCCATATTTCTATCCAAACCTTGAAATAGGCGGGGAAAGAGGGAAAAAAAATTTTAGTCCCGAATTCTGTTCCTATCCGACCCAAGCTAGAAAATTCCAAAACAAAGGGAAAAAAAATTCAAAAAATGAAAAAACTTCATTCCGGCATTACTTCTATCTAAACCGGGTTGAGATAGGCTAAGAAGGAGAGAGAAAAATTTTCGCCCTGGATTCCGTTCCATTCCTATCCGACTCTTGCTAGAAAATTCCCCAAAAAAAAAAAAAAATTTGAAAAAATTAAAAATCATCATTCCAGCAATATTTCTATCCAAACCGAGGTGAGATAGACCGGGAAAGTGGGAAAAAAATTTTAGTCCCGAATTCCGTTCACACCCGACCCTACCTAGAAAATTCCAAAAAACATAGCAAAAAAATTAAAAAAATTTCATGCCGGCAATATTTCTATCCAAACAGGGTTGAAATAGGCTGTGGAATAGAGAAAAAAATATTAGTCTCGAATTCCGTTACTATCCGACCCTAGAAAGAAAATTTCAAAAAAAAAAAGCAAAAAAATAAAAATAAGTCATTCCGGCAATATTTCTATCCAAACCGAGGTGAGATAGGCTGAGAAAGAGAGAAAAAAAAAAATTTCCCGAATTCCGTTCCTATCCGACCCTGGCTAGAAAATTCGAAAAGAATTGGCAAAAAAATTCAAAAAATTCAAAAACTTCATTCTTGCATTATTTCTAACCAAACCAAGTTGAGATAGTTCTAGAAAGAGAAAAAAAAAAATTTGAGTCTCGAATTCCGTTCCCATCCGACCCTAGCTAGAAAAAACAAATAATAAAAATAAAAAAAAGCAAAAAATTTCAAAAAATTAAAAGACATCATTCTGGCCATATTTCTATCCAAACCGAGTTGAAACAGGCAGGGAAAGAGGGAAAAAAAATTTTAGTCCGAATTCTGTTCCTATACAACCCTAGCTTCGAAAATTCCAAAACAAATAGCAAAAAAATTCAAAAAAACTAAAGAACTTCATTCCGGCTTTACTTTTATCCGAACTGGTTTGGAATAGGCCGAGAAAGAAAAAAAAAAAAAAATTTAGTCCCGAATTCCGTTCCCATCCGACCCTATGTAGAAAGTACAAAAAAAAAATTGCAAAAAAATTAAAAAAATCATTCTGGCAATATTTCTAACCAAACCGAGGTGAGATAGGCTGAGAAAGAGAAAAAAAAAAATATTTCCCGAATTCCGTTCCTATCCGACCTTAGCTAGAAAATTCGAAAAAAATTGGCAAACAAATTCAAGAAATTGAAAAACTTCATTCCTGCATTATTTCTAACCAAACCAGGTTGAGATAGTTCTAGAATGAGAAAAAAAAATTTGGGTCTCGAATTCCGTTCCCATCCGACCCTAGCAAGAAAATACAAATAATAAAAAAAAAAAAAAGCAAAAAATTTCAAAAAATTAAAAGACATCATTCTGGCCATATTTCTATCCAAACCGAATTGAAATAGGCAGGGAAAGAGGGAAAAAAAAATTTAGTCCGAATTCTGTTCCTATCCAACCCTAGCTTCGAAAATTCCAAAACAAATAGCAAAAAAATTCAAAAAAATTAAAAAACTTCATTCCGGCATTACTTTTATCCGAACTGGGTTGAAATAGGCCGAGAAAGAGAAAAAAAATAATAATTTAGTCCCGAATTCCGTTCCTATCCGACCCTAGCTAGAAAATACAAAAAAAAAATATAGCAAAAAAATTCAAAAAATTAATAAACATAATTCCGGCAATATTTCTATCCAAGGCGGGTTGAAATAGGCCGTGAAATAGAGAAAAAAATTTTAGCCCCGACTTCCGTTCCTATCCGACCCAAGCTAGAAAATTCGAAAAAAATTGGCAAAAAAATTCAAAAAATTAAAAAACTTCATTCCTGCATTATTTCTAACCAAACCAGATTGAGATAGTTCTAGAAAGAGAAAAAAAAGATTTGAGTCTCGAATTCCGTTCCCATCTGACACTAGCTAGAAAATAAAAAAAATAAAAAATAAAAAAAAAAGCAAAAAAATTCAAAAAATTAAAAGACATTATTCTGGCCATATTTCTATCCAAACCGAGCTGAAATAGGCAGGGAAAGAGGGAAAAAAAATTTTAGTCCCGAATTCTGTTCCTATCCAACCCTAGCTTCGAAAATTCCAAAAATAATAGCAAAAAAATTAAAAAACTTCATTCCGGCATTACTTTTATCTGAACTGGGTTGAAATAGGCCACGAAAGAGAAAAAAAATAATAATTTAGTCTCGAATTCCGTTCCTTTCCGACCCTAGCTAGAAAATACAAAAAAAAATATAGCAAAAAAATTCAAAAAATTAAAAAACATCATTCCGGCAATATTTCTATCCAAACCGAGTTGAAATAGGCCGTGAAATAGAGAAAAAAATTTTAGTCCCGAATTTCGTTCCTATCCAACCCAAGCTAGAAAATTCCAAAAAACAAAAAGCAAAAAAATTCAAAAAAAAAAAAAAAAAATCATTCCGGCAATATTTCTATCCAAACAGAGGTGAGATAGGCTGAGAAAGAGAGAAAAAAAAATATTTCCCGAATTCCGTTCCTATCCGACCCAAGCTAGAAAATTCGAAAAAAATTGGCAAAAAAATTCAAAAAATT
This sequence comes from Quercus tomentella, assembly GCA_028535165.1. Classification (NCBI taxonomy): domain Eukaryota; kingdom Viridiplantae; phylum Streptophyta; class Magnoliopsida; order Fagales; family Fagaceae; genus Quercus; species Quercus tomentella. The sequence continues at coordinate 40,336,577 of JAPQVY010000089.1, forward strand.
AAAAAACTTCATTCCAGCATTATTTCTAACCAAACCAGGTTGAGATAGTTCTAGAAAGAGAAAAAAAAGATTTGAGTCTCGAATTCCGTTCCCATCCGACCCTAGCTAGAAAATACAAAAAAAAAAAAAAAAATAAAAATAAAATTCAAAAAATTAAAAGACATCATTCTGGGCATATTTCTATCCAAACCGAGTTGAAATAGGCAGGGAAAGAGGGAAAAAAAATTTTAGTCACGAATTCTGTTCCTATCTAGCTAGAAGATTCCAAAACAAATAGCAAAAAAATTCAAAAAAATTAAAAAACTTCATTCTGGCTTTACTTTTATCCGAACTGGGTTGGAATAGGCCGAGAAAGAAAAAAAAAAAAAAATTTAGTCCCGAATTCCGTTCCCATCCGACCCTAGCTAGAAAATTTAAAAAAAATAAAAAGAAATCATTCCGGCAATATTTCTATCCAAACCGAGGTGAGATAGGCTGAGAAAGACAGAAAAAAAAATAATTTCCCGAATTCCGTTCCTATCCGACCCTAGTTAGAAAATTTGAAAAAAATTGGCAAAAAAATTCAAAAAATTGAAAAACTTCAATTCTTTATTATTTCTAACCAAACCAGGTTGAGATAGTTCTAGAAAGAGAAAAAAAAAATTTTGAGTCTCGAATTCCGTTCCCATCCGACCCTAGCTAGAAAATACAAAAAAAAAAAAAAAAAAAAAAAAAGCAAAAAAATTCAAAAAATTAAAAGACTTCATTTTGGCCATATTTCTATCCAAACCGAGTTGAAATAGGCGGGGAAAGAGGGAAAAAAATTTTTAGTCCCGAATTCTGTTCCTATCCGACCCTAGCTAGAAAATTCCAAAACAAAGGGAAAAAAAATTCAACAAATGAAAAAACTTCATTCCGGCATTACTTCTATCTAAACCGGGTTGAGATAGGCTAAGAAGGAGAGAGAAAAATTTTAGTCCTGAATTCCGTTCCATTCCTATCCGACTCTTGCTAGAAAATTCCACAAAAAAAAAAAAAAAAAATTTTGAAAAAATTAAAAATCATCATTCCCTCAATATTTCTATCCAAACCGAGGTGAGATAGACTGGGAAAGAGGGAAAAAAATTTTAGTCCCGAATTCCGTTCACACCCGACCCTACCTAGAAAATTCCAAAAAACATAGCAAAAAAATTAAAAAAATTTCATGCCGGCAATATTTCTATCCAAACAGGGTTGAAATAGGCTGTGGAATAGAGAAAAAAATATTAGTCTCGAATTCCGTTACTATCCGACCCTAGCTAGAAAATTCCAAAAAAAAAAAGCAAAAAAATAAAAAGAAATCATTCCGGCAATATTTCTATCCAAACCGAGGTGAGATAGGCTGAGAAAGAGAGTAAAAAAAAAAATTTCCCGAATTCCGTTCCTATCCGACCCTAGCTAGAAAATTCGAAAAAAATTGGCAAAAAAATTCAAAAACTTCATTCTTGCATTATTTCTAACCAAACCAGGTTGAGATAGTTCTAGAAAGAGAAAAAAAAATTTGAGTCTCGAATTCTGTTCCCATCCGACCCTAGCTAGAAAATACAAAAAAAAAAAAAAAAAAAAAAGGCAAAAAAATTCAAAAAATTAAAAGACATCACTCTGGCCATATTTCTATCCAAACCGAGTTGAAATAGGCAGGGAAAGAGGGAAAAAAAAATTTAGTCCCGAATTCTGTTCCTATCCGACCCTAGCTAGAAAATTCCAAAACAAAAGGCAAAAAATGAAAAAAATGAAAAAACTTCATTCCGGCATTACTTCTATCTAAACCGGGTTGAGATAGGCTGAGAAAGAGAGAGAAAAATTTTAATCCTGAATGCCGTTCCGTTCCTATCTGACTCTAGCTAGAAAATTCCAAAAAAAAAAAGAAAAAAAAACTGAAAAAATTAAAAAACATCATTCCGGCAATATTTCTATCCAAACCGGGTTGAAATAGGCCGTGAAATATAGAAAAAAATTTTAGTCCCAAATTCCGTTCCAATGCAACCCTAGCTAGAAAATTAAAAAAAAAAATAGCAAAAAAATTCAAAAAATGAAAAAAAAAAACTATTCCGGCAATATTTCTATCCAAACTGAGGTGAGATTGGCCTCGAATGAGGGAAAAAAATTTTAGTCTCTAATTCGGTTCTTATTCGACCCTAGATAGAAAATTCCAAAAAAAATGGCAAAAAAATTCAAAAAATGAAAAAACGTCATTCCGGCATTACTTCTATCTAAACCGGGTTGAGATAGGCCGAGAAAGAGAGAGAAAAGTTTTAGTCCTGAATTTCGTTATGTTCCTATCCGACTCTAGGTTGAAAATTCCAAAAAAAAATTGAAAAAAATTCAAAAAATTAAAAAATATGATTCCGGCAATATTTGTATCCAAACTGGGTTGAAATAGGCTGTGAAATAGAGAAAAAAATTTTAGCCCCGAATTCCGTTCCAATCCGACCCTAGCTAGAAAATTCCAATAAAAAAATAGCAAAAAAACTTCAAAAAATTAAAAGACATCATTCTGGCCATATTTCGATCCAAACCGAGTTGAGATAGGCCATGAAAGAGGGAAAAAAAATTTTGTCCTGAATTCCGTTCCTATCCGACCCTAGCTAGAAAATTCCAAAAAAAAAAGGGGAAAAATTCAAAAAATTAAAAAACTTCATTCCGGCATTGTTTCTATCTAAACCGGGTTGAGATAGGCCGAGGAAGAGAGAAAAATTTTTGTCCCGAACTCCGTTCCTTTCCGACCCTTGCTAGAAAAATCCCAAAAACAATAGAAAAAAAAAATTCAAAAAATTAAAAAACTTCATTCCGGCATTATTTCTATCTTTACCGGGTTGAGATAGGCCAGGAAAGAGAAAAAAAAAAAGTTTGTCCCGAATTCCATTACTATCCAACCCCCAGCTAGAAAATTCGAAAAAAATTGGCAAAAAAATTCTAAACATGAGAAAACTTCATTTCGTCATTATTTTTATCCAAACTGGGTTGAGATAGGCTGAGAAAGTGAGAATAAGATTTTAGTCCCGAATTCCGTTCAAACCCGACCCAGCCTAGAAAATTCCAAAAAATCTGGGAAAAAAATTCAAAAAATTAAAAAATTTCATACCAGAAATATTTCTGTCCAAACCGGGTTGAGATAGGCTGAGAAAGAAGGAAAAAAATTTTAGTCCCGAATTCCGTTCCATTCAGACCCTAGCCAGAAAATTCCAAAACAAATAGAAAAAAAAATTCAAAAAATTAAAAAACTTCATTCCGGCTTTATTTCTGTCTAAACCGGGTTGAGATTGGCCGAGAAAGAGAGAAAAAAAAAATTTCCCGAATTTCATTCCTATCTGACCCTTGCTAGGAAATTCAAAAAACTTTGGCAAAAGAATTCAAAAAACTAAAAAACTTTATTCCGGCATTATTTTTATCCACGCTGGGTTGAGATAGGCCAAGAAAGAGAAAAAAAAATTTTAGTCCCAAATTCCGTTCCTATCCGACCCTTGCTAGAAAATTCCAAAAAAAAAATAGCAAAAAAATTAAGAAACTTCAATCCTGCATTATTTCTATCCAAACCAGGTTGAGATAGTCTGAGAAAGAGAAAAAAAAAAATTTAGTCTCGAATTCCGTTCCCATCTGACCCTAGCAAGAAAATACAAAAAAAAAAAAAAAAAAAAAAAACAATAGCAAAAAAGTTCACAAAATTGAATGACATCATTCTGGCCATATTTCTATCCAAACCGAGTTCAAATAGGCCGAGAAAGAGAGAATAAAATTTTAGTCCCGAATTCCGTTCACACCCTACCCTACCTAGAATATTCCAAAAAAAATAGCAAAAAAATTCAAAAAATTAAAAAATTTCATTCCGGAAATATTTCTGTCCAAACAGGGTTGAGATAGGCTGAGAAAGAGAAAAAAAAATTTTATTCCCAAATTCCATCCCATTCTGACCCTAGCCAGAAAATTCAAAAAAAAATAGAAAACAAAATTCAAAAAATTAAAAAACTTTATTCCGGCATTATTTCTATCTACACCGGGTTGAGAGAGGAAGACAAAAAGAAAAAATTGTCCCGAATTCCGTTCCTATCCAACCCCTAGATGGAAAATTGGCAAAAAAATTCAAAAAACTAAAAAACTTCATTCCGGCATTATTTTTATCCAAACTGGGTTCAGATAGGCCGAGAAAGATAAAAAAAATTTAGTCCCGAATTCCGTCCCATTCTGACCCTAGCTAGAAAATTCCAAAAAAATCTGAAAAAAAAAATTCAAAAAATTAAAAAACTTCATTCCGGCATTATTTCAGTCCAAATCGGGTTGAGATAGGCTGAGAAAGAGAGAAAAAAAAAAATTTCCCGAATTCCGTTCCTATCCGACCCTAGCTAGAAAATTCGAAAAAAATTGGTAAAAAAATTCAAAAAATCAAAACACTTCATTCCTACATTATTTCTCACCAAACCAGATTGAGATAGTCCTAGAAAGAGAAAAAAAAAAAAAATTTTGAGTCTCGAATTCCGTTCCCATCCGACCCTAGCTAGAAAATACAAAAAAAAAAAAAAAAAGCAAAAAAATTCAAAAAATTAAAAAACATCATTCTGGCCATATTTCTATCCAAACCGACTTGAAATAGGCTGGGAAAGAGGGAAAAAAAATTTTACTCCCGAATTTTGTTCCTATCCGACCCTAGGTAGAAAACTCCAAAACAAATAGCAAAAAAATTCAAAAAAATTAAAAAACTTCATTCCAGCATTACTTTTATCCGAACTGGGTTGAAATGGGCCGAGAAAGAAAAAAGAAAAAAAAATTTAGTCCCGAATTCCGTTCCCATCCGACCCTAGCTAGAAAATACCAAAAAAAAAAAAAAAATAGCAAAAAAATTCAAAAACATCATTCCGACAATATTTCTATCCAAACCGGGATGAAATAGGCCGTGAAATAGGGAAAAAAATTTTAGTCCCGAACTCCGTTCCCATCCGAACCTAGCTAGAAAATTCCAAAAAAAAAAAGTAAAAAAATCCAAAACTTAAAAAAAGTCATTCCGGCATTATTTCTATCTAAACCGTGTTGAGATAGGCCGAGGAAGAGAGAAAAACTCTTCTCCCGAATTCCGTTCCTTTCCGACCCTAGCTAGAAAATTCCAAAAAAATTGGCAAAAAAATTTAAAGAATTAAAAAACTTTATTCCGGCAATATTTTTATCCAAACTGGGTTAAGATAGACCGAGAATGAGAAAAAAAAAAAATTAGTCCCGAATTCCGTTCCCATCCAACCCTAGCAAGAAAATTCCAAAAAAAAATAGCAAAAAACTTAAAAAACTTCATTCCTGCATTATTTCTATCCAAACCAGGTTGAGATTGTCCGAGAAAGTGAAAAGAAAATTTTAGTCTCGAATTCCGTTCCCATCCGACCCTTGCTAGAAAATACAAAAAAAAAAAATTCAAAAAAATAAAAGACCTCATTCTGGCCATATTTCTATCCAAACCGAGTTCGAATTGGCCGAGAAAGAGGGAAAAAAATTTTAGTCCTGCATTCCGTTACTCTCCAACCCTAGCTAGAAAATTTCAAAAAAATTCAAAAAATTTAAAAACTTTATTCCGGTATTATTTTTATCCAAACTGGGTTGAGATAGGCCGAGAAGAGAAGAAAAAAAATTTAGCCCCGAATTCTGTTTCCATCCGACCCTAGCTAGAAAATTCCAAAAAAAAAAAGCAAAAAAATTAAGAAACTTGATTCCCGCATTATTTCTATCCTAACCGGGATGAGATAGTCCGAGAAAGAGAAAAAAAAAAAAATTTAGTCCCGAATTCCGTTCCTATCCGACCCTAGCTAGAAAATTCCAAAAAAAAAAGAAAAAAAAATTCAAAAAACTAAAAAACATCATTCCGACAATATATCTATCCAAACCGAGTTGAAACAGGCCATGCAATAGTGAAAAAAATTTCCGTCCTGAATTCCGTTCCTATCCGACCCAAGATAGAAAATTCCAAAAAAAAAAGCAAAAATTTCAAAAAATTAAAATCCATCATTCCGGCAATATTTCTATCCAAACCGAGTTGAGATAGTCAGAGAACAAGGGAAAAAAATTTTAGTCCCGAATTCTGTTCCTATCCGACCCTACCTAGAAAATTCCAAAACAAATTTAAAAAAAATTAAAAAACTTCATTCCGGCATTACTTTTATCCAAACTGGGTTGAAATAGGCCGAGAAAGAAAAAAAAAAAAATTTAGTCCCGAATTCCATTCCCACCCGACTCTAGCTAGAAAATACAAAAAAAAAAAAAAAAAAAAATTAAAAAACATCATTCCAGCAATATTTCTATCCAAACCGAGTTGAAATAGGCTGTGAAATAGAGAAAAAGTTTTTAGTCCCGAATTCCGTTCCTATCTGACCCTAGCTAGAAAATTCCAAAAAAAATATCAGAAAAATTAAAAAAAAATCATTCCGGCAATATTTCTATCCAAACCGAGGTGAGATAGGCCGAGAAAGAGGGAAAAAAATTTTAGTCCCTAAATCCGTTCCTATTCGACCCTAGATGGCAAAAAAATTCAAAAAAATGAAAAACTTCATTCCGGCATTATTTTTATCCAAATTGGGTCGAGATAGGCTGAGAAAGAGAGAATAAAATTTTAGTCCCAAATTCCGTTCACACCTGACCCTACCTAGAAAATTCCAAAAAAAAAAGTAAAAAAATTCTAAAAATTAAAAAACTTTATTCCGGCATTATTTTTATCCAAAATGGGTTGAGATAGGCCGAGAAGAGAAAAAAAAAATTTTAGCCCCGAATTCCATCCCATCCGACCCTAGCTAGAAAATTCCAAAAAGAAATAGCAAAAAAATTAAGAAACTTCATTCCTGCGTTGTTTCTATCCAAACCGGGTTGAGATAGTCCGAGAAAGAGAAAAGAAATTTTTAGTCCCGAATTTCATTCCTATCCGACCCTAGCAAGAAAATTCCAAAAAAAATAGAAAAAAAAATTCAAAAAACTAAAAAACATCATTCCGGCAATATTTCTATCCAAACCGGGTTGAAATAGGCCATGAAATAGTGGAAAAAATTTCCGTCCCGAATTCCATTCCTATACGACCCTAGCTAGAAAATTCCATAATAAATAGCAAAAAATTTCAAAAAATTAAAAACCATCATTCCGGCAATATTTCTATCCAAACCGCGTTGAGATAGGCAGGGAAAGTGGGAAAAAAATTTTAGTCTCGAATTCTGTTCCTATCCGACCCTAGCTAGAAAATTCCAAAACAAATAGGAAAAAAATTCAAAAAAATTAAAAAATTCATTCCGGCATTACTTTTATCCAAACTGGGTTGAAATAGGCTGTGAAAGAAAAAAAAAAAAAATTTAGTCCCAAATTTCGTTCCCATCCGACCCAAGATAGAAAATTCCAAAAAAAATGGCAAAAAAATTCAAAATACGAAAAAACTTCATTCCGGCATTACTTCTTTCTAAACCGGGTTGAGATAGGCCGAGAAAGAGAGAAAAATTTTAGTCCTGAATTCCGTTCCGTTCCTATCTGACTCTAGCTAGAGAATTCCAAAAAAAAAATAGAAAAAAAATACAAAAAATTAAAAAACATCATTCCGGCAATATTTCTGTCCAAACCGGGTTGAAATAGGCCGTGAAATAGAGAAAAAAATTTTAGCCCCGCATTCCGTTTCTATTCGACCCTGTCTAGAAAATTCCAAAAAAAATAGCAAAAAAATTCAAAAAATTAAAAGACATCATTCTGGCCATATTTCTATCCAAACCGAGTTGAGATAGTCCGTGAAAGAGGGAAAAAAATTTTAGTCCCGAATTCCATTCCCATCCAACCCTAGCTAGAAAATTCCAAAAAGAATGGAAAAAAAATTCATAAAATTAAAAAACTTCATTCCGACAATATTTCTATCCAAAACGCGATGAGGTAGGCCTAGAAAGAGGGAAAAAAAATTTAGTCCCTAATTCCGTTCCTATTCGACCATAGATAGAAAATTCCAAAAAAATTCAAAATATGAAAAAACTACATTACGGCATTACTTCTATCTAAACCAGGTTGAGATAGGCCGAGAAAGAGAGAGAAAAATTTTAGTCCTGAATTCCGTTCCGTTCCTATCCGACTCTAGCTAGAGAGTAACAAAAAAAAATTCAAAAAAAATTCAAAAAATTAAAAAACACCATTCCGGCGATATTTCTATCCAAACCGGGTTGAAATAGGCTGTGAAATAGAGAAAAAAATTTTAGCCCCGAATTTCGTTCCTATCCGACCCTAGCTAGAAAATTATAAAAAAAATAGCAAAAAAATTAAAAAATTTCATGCCGGAAATATTTGTGTCCAAACCAGGTTGAGATAGGCTGAGGAAGAGAGAAAAAAATTTTAGTCCCACATTCCGTCCCATTCTGACCCTAGCCAGAAAACTCCAAAAAAAATAGAAAAACAAATTCAAAAAATTAAAAAACCTCATTCCAGCATTATTTATGTCTAAACCGGGTTGAGATAGGCCGAGAAAGAGATAAAAAAAAAAATATTTCCCGTATTCCGTTCCTTTCCGACCCTAGCTAGAAAATTCGAAAAAAATTGGCAAAAAAATTCAAAAAATTAAAAAACTTTATTCCAGCATTATTTTTATCCAAACTGGGTTCAGATAGGCCGAGAAAGAGAAAAAAAAATTTTAGTCCAGAAATCCGTTCCCATCCGACCCTAGCTAGAAAATTCCAAATAAAAAAGCAAAAATTTTCAAACAATTAAAACCTATCATTCCAGCAATATTTCTATCCAAACCGAGTTGAGATAGGCAGGGAAAGAGGGAAAAGAATTTTAGTCCCGAATTCTGTTCTTATCTGACCTTTGCTAGAAAATTCCAAAACAAATAGCAAAAATTCGAAAAAATTAAAAAACATCATTCCGGCATTACTTTTATCCAAACTGGGTTGAAGTAGGCCAAGAGTGAAAAAAAAAAAAAAAATTTAATCCCGAATTCCGTTCCCATCCGACCTTAGTTAGAAAATAAAAAAAAAATAGCAAAAAAATTCAAAAAATTAAAAGACATCATTCTGGCCATATTTCTATCCAAACCGAGTTGAAATAGGCCGAGAAAGAGGGAAAAAAATTTTAGTCTAGAATTCCGTTCCTATTCGACCCTAGCTAGAAAATTCCAAAAAAAAAAAGGCAAAAAAATTCAAAAAATTAAAAAACTTTATTCCGGCATTATTTTTATCCAAACTGGGTTGAGATAGGCCGAGAAGAGAAAAAAAAATTTACGTCCCGAATTCCGTTCCCATCCAACCTCAGCTAGAAAATTCCGAAAAAAAATAGCAAAAAAATTACGAAACTTCATTCCTGCATTATTTCTATCCAAACCGGGTTGAGATAGTCCGAGAAAGAGAAAAAAAAATTTTAGCCCCGAATTCCGTTCCTATTCGACCCGAGCAAGAAAATAGAAAAAAAAAAATTCAAAAAACATATGTACGGAATGCTTGGATTTGCAGAGAAATTAAATATCCAGAAGTTTTTAAATTCAACGGGAAATTGTGTACATTAATTGTAAGGAAAGTCTGGATTTGCAGAGAAATTGAATATCCAGAATTTAGAGGGAAATTGGGTAGGTTAAGTTTACGGAATGACTAGATTTGCGCAGAAATTGAATATCCAGAATTTCGTACATTCAGCCTGAAATCGGGTACATTATACATGTACAGAATGTCTGGATTTGCAGAGAAATTGAATATCTAGAGGTGTGTAAATTCAACTGGAAATAGGGTCGGTTAAGTTTACGAAATGTCTGGATTTGCAGAGAAATTGAATATCCAGAATTTTGTAAATTCAGCTTGAAATTGTATACATTATATATGGACGGAATGTCTGGATTTGCAGAGAAAGTAATTATCCAGAAGTTTTTAAAATCAACGGGAAATTGTGTACATTAATTATTCGAAATGTCTGGATTTGAAGAGAAATTGAATATCCAGATTTCAACGGGAAATTGGGCAGGTTAAGTTTACGGAATGACTAGATTTGCGGTGAAATTGAATATCCAGAATTTCGTATATTCAGCCTGAAATCGGGTACATTATATATGTACGGAATGTCTGGATTTGCAGACAAATTAAATATCCAGAATTTCGTAAATTCAGCCTAACATTGTGTAAATTATATATGTACGGAATGTCTAGATTTGTAGAGAAATTGAATATCTGGGGTTGTGTAAATTCAACAGGAAATTCGGTTGGTTAAGTTTACGGGATGTCTGGATTTGCAGAGAATTTGAATATCCAGAATTTCTTAAATTCACCTTAAATTGTGTACATTATATATGTACGGAATGTCTGGATTTGCAGAGAAATTAAATATCCAGAAGTTTTTGAATTCAACGGTAAACTGTGTACATTAATTGTACGGAATGTCTAGATTTGCAGAGAAATTGAATATCTAGAGGTGTGTAAATTCAACAGGAAATTGGGTTGGTTAAGTTTACGGAATGTCTGGATTTGCAGAGAAATCGAATATCCAGATTTTCGTAAAATCATCCTGAAATTGTGTACACTATATATGTACGGAATGTTTGGATTTGCAGAAAAAATTGAATATCAAGAATTATGTAAATTCAACGGCAAATTGTGTACATTAATTTTACGGAATGTCTGGATTTGCAGAGAAATTGAATATCCAGAATTCAACAGGAAATTGGGTCGGATAAGTTTACGGAATGTCTAGATTTGCAGAGAAAGTGAATATCCAAAATTTCGTAAATTCAGCCTGAAATTGTGGACATTATATATGTTCGGAATGTCTGGATTTACAGAGAAATTAAATATCCAGAAGTTTTTAAATTCTATGGGAAATTGTGTACATTAATTGCACGGAATGTCTGGATTTGCAGAGAAATGGAATATCTAGATTTCAACGGGAAATTGGGTAGGTCAAGTTGACGGAATGTCTAAATTGGCAGAGAAATTGAATATCTAGAATTTCGTACATTCAGCCCGAAATCGTGTCCATTATATATGTACGGAATGTCTGGATTTGCAGAGAAATTGAATATCCAGAGGTATGTAAATTCAAAGGAAATTGGGTAGCTAAGTTTACGGAATATCTGGATTTGTAGAGAAATTGAATATCCCGAATTTCGTAAATTCAGCCTGAAATTGTGTACATTATATATGTACGGAATGTCTGGATTTGTAGAGAAATTGAATATCTAGGGGTGTGTAAATTCAACAACAAAATTGGGTCGGTTAAGTTTACAGAATGTCTGGATTTGCAGAGAAATTCAATATCCAGAATTTCGTAAATTCAGCCTGAAATTTTGTACATTATATATGTAGGGAATGTCTGGATTTGCAGAGAAATTAAATATCTACAAGTTTTTAAATTCAACGGGAAATTGTGTACACTAATTGTACTCTATGTCTGGATTTGCAGAGAAATTGAATATGCAGAATTTAACGGGAAATTGGGTAGGTTAAGTTTACGGAATGACTAGATTTGCGGAGAAATTGAATATCCAGAATTTCGTACATACAGCCCGAAATCATGTCCAATATATATGTACGGAATGTCTGGATTTGCAGAGAATTTGAATATCCAGAATTTCGTAAATTCAGCCTGAAATTGTGTACATTATATACGTACGGAATGTCTGGACTTGCAGAGAAATTTAATATCCAGAAGTTTTTGAATTCAACGGGAAACTGTGTACATTAATTGTACGGAATGTGTAGATTTGCAGAGAAATTGAATATCTAGGGGTGTGTAAATTCAACAGGAAAATGGGTTGGTTAAGTTTACGGAATGTCTGGATTTGCAGAGAAATCGAATAACCAGAATTTCGTAAATTCATCCTGAAATTGTGCACACTATATACATACGGAATGTCCGGATTTGCAAAAAAAATTGAATATCAAGAATTATATAAATTCAACGGCAAATTGTGTACATGAATTGTACGGAATGTCTGGATTTCCAGAGAAATTGAATATCCAGAATTCAACAGGAAATTGGGTAGGTTAAGTTTACGGAATGTCTGGATTTGCAGAGAAAGTGAATATCCAAAATTTCGTAAATTCAGCCCGAAATTGTGAACATTATATATGTGCAGAATGTCTGGATTTGCAAAGAAATTGAATATCTAGGGCTACATAAATTCAGCAGGAAATTGGGTCGGTTAAGTTTACGGAATGACTGGATTTCCAGAGAAATTGAATATCTAGAATTTCGTAAATTCAGCCTGAAAATGTGGACATTATATATGTTCGAAATGTCTGGGTTTGCAGAAAAATTAAATATCCAAAAGTTTTAAAATTATACGGGAAATTGTGTACATTAATTGCACGGAATGTATACATTTGCAGAGAAATTGAATATCCAGAATTCAACGGGAAATTGAGTAGGTTAAGTTTACGGAAAGTCTAGATTGGCAGAGAAATTGAATATCCAGAATTTCGTACATACAGCCTGAACTCGTGTCCGTTATATATGTACGGAATGTCTGGATTTGCAGAGTAATTTAATATCCAGAAGCATGTAAATTCAACGGGAAATTGTGTACATTAATTGTACGGAATGTCTGGATTTGCAAAGGAATTGAATATCCAGAGGTGTGTAAATTCATCATGAAATTGGTTAGGTTAAGTTTGCGAAATATCTGGATTCGTAGAGAAATTTAATATCCAGAATTTCGAAAATTCAGCCTGAATTTGTGTACATTATATATGTATGGAATGTCTGGATTTGCAGAGAAATTGAATATCTAGAGGTGTGTAAATTCAACAGGAAATTGGTTAGGTTAAGTTTGCGAAATATCTGGATTCGTAGAGAAATTGAATATCCCGAATTTCGTAAATTCAGCCTGAAATTGTGGACATTATATATGTTCGGAATGTTTGGATTTGCAGAGAAATTAATTATCCAGAAGTTTTTAAATTCAACGGGAAATTGTGTACATTAATTGTACGGAATGTTTGGATTTGTAGAGAAATTGAATGTCCAGAGGTATGTAAATTCAAAGGAAATTGGGTAGCTAAGTTTACGGAATATCTGGATTTGTAGAGAAATTGAATATCCCGAATTTCGTAAATTCAGCCTGAAATTGTGTACATTATATATGTACGGAATGTCTGGATTTGTAGAGAAGTTGAATATCTAGGGGTGTGTAAATTCAACAAGAAATTGGGTCGGTTAAGTTTACAGAATGTCTGGATTTGCAGAGAAATTCAATATCCAGAATTTCGTAAATTCAGCCTGAAATTTTGTACATTATACATGTACGGAATGTCTGGATTTGCAGAGAAATTAAATATCTACAAGTTTTTAAATTCAACGGGAAATTGTGTACACTAATTGTACTCTATTTCTGGATTTGCAGAGAAATTGAATATGCAGAATTTAACGGGAAATTGGGTAGGTTAAGTTTACGGAATGACTAGATTTGCGGAGAAATTGAATATCCAAAATTTCGTACATACAGCCCGAAATCGTGTCCATTATATATGTACGGAATGTCTGGATTCGCAGAGAATTTGAATATCCAGAATTTCGTAAATTCAGCCTGAAATTGTGTACATTATATACGTACGGAATGTCTGGATTTGCAGAGAAATTAAATATCCAGAAGTTTTTGAATTCAACGGGAAACTGTGTACATTAATTGTACGGAATGTCTAGATTTGCAGAGAAATTGAATATCTAGGGGTGTGTAAATTCAACAGGAAAATGGGTTGGTTAAGTTTACGGAATGTCTGGATTTGCAGAGAAATCGAATATCCAGAATTTCGTAAATTCATCCTGAAATTGTGCACACTATATATATACGGAATGTCCGGATTTGAAAAAAAAATTGAATATCAAGAATTATATAAATTCAACGGCAAATTGTGTACATGAATTGTACGGAATGTCTGGTTTTGCAGAGAAATTGAATATCCAGAATTCAAGAGGAAATTGGGTAGGTTAAGTTTGCGGAATGTTTGGATTTGCAGAGAAAGTGAATATCCAAAATTTCGTAAATTCAGCCCGAAATTGTGAACATTATATATGTGCAGAATGTCTGGATTTGCAAAGAAATTGAATATCTAGGGCAACGTAAATTCAACAGGAAATTGGGTCGGTTAAGTTTACGGAATGACTGGATTCCCAGAGAAATTGAATATCTAGAATTTCGTAAATTCAGCCTGAAATTGTGGACATTATATATGTTCGAAATGTCTGGGTTTGCAGAAAAATTAAATATCCACAAGTTTTAAAATTATACGGGAAATTGTGTACATTAATTGCACGGAATGTATACATTTGCAGAGAAATTGAATATCCAGAATTCAACGGGAAATTGGGTAGGTTAAGTTTACGGAAAGTCTAGATTGGCAGAGAAATTGAATATCCAGAATTTCGTACATACAGCCTGAACTCGTGTCCGTTATATATGTACGGAATGTCTGGATTTGCAGAGTAATTTAATATCCAGAAGCATGTAAATTCAACGGGAAATTGTGTACATTAATTGTACGGAATGTCTAGATTTGCAAAGAAATTGAATATCCAGAGGTGTGTAAATTCATCATGAAATTGGTTAGGTTAAGTTTGCGAAATATCTGGATTCGTAGAGAAATTGAATATCCAGAATTTCGAAAATTCAGCCTGAATTTGTGTACATTATATATGTATGGAATGTCTGGATTTGCAGAGAAATTGAATATACAGAGGTGTGTAAATTCAACAGGAAATTGGTTAGGTTAAGTTTGCGAAATATCTGGATTCGTAGAGAAATTGAATATCCAGAATTTCGTAAATTCAGCCTGAAATTGTGGACATTATATATGTTCGGAATGTCTAGATTTGCAGAGAAATTAATTATCCAGAAGTTTTTAAATTCAACGGGAAATTGTGTACATTAATTGTACGGAATGTTTGGATTTGTAGAGAAATTGAATGTCCAGAGTTCAACTGGAAATTGGGTAGGTTAAGTTTACGAAATGAGTAGATTTGAGGAGAAATTGAATATCCTGAATTTTGTACATTCCGCCTGAAATCGGGTACATTATATATGTACGGATTGTCTGGATTTTTTAGAGAAATTTAATATCCGGAATTTCGTAAATTTGGCCTGAAATTGTGTACATTATACATGTACGGTATGTCTGGATTTGCAGAGAAATTAGATATCTAGAACTATGTAAATTCAACGGAAATTGTGTACATTAATTGTACTGAATGTCTAGATTTGCAGAGAAATTGAATATTCAGAGGTGTGTAAATTCAACAGGAAATTGGGTAGGTTAAGTTTACGAAATATCTGGATTTGTAGAGAAATTGAATATCCTGAATTTCGAAAATTCAGACTGAAATTGTGTACATTATATATGTACGGAATGTTTGGAAATGCAGAGAAATTGAATATCCAGAGGTGTATAAATTCAACGGGAAATTGGGAAGGTAAAGTTTTCGGAAGGTCTGGATTTGCAGAGAAATTAAATATCCAGAAGTTTTTAAATTCTACCGAAAATTGTGTACATTAATTGTACGGAATGTCTAGATTTACAGAGAAATGGAATATCTAGAATTCAACGGGAAATTGGGTAGGTCAAGTTGACGGAATGTCTAAATTGGCGGAGAAATTGAATATCTAGAATTTCGTACATTCAGCCCGAAATCGTGTCCATTATATATGTACGAAATGTCTGGATTTGCAGAGAAATTGAATATCCAGAGGTATGTAAATTCAAAGGAAATTGGGTAGCTAAGTTTACGGAATATCTGGATTTGTAGAGAAATTGAATATCCCGAATTTCGTAAATTCATCCTGAAATTGTGTACATTATATATGTACGGAATGTCTGGATTTGTAGAGAAATTGAATATCTAGGGGTGTGTAAATTCAACAAGAAATAAGGTCGGTTAAGTTTACAGATTGTCTGGATTTGCAGAGAAATTCAATATCCAGAATTTCGTAAATTCAGCCTGAAATTTTGTACATTATATATGTACGGAATGTCTGGATTTGCAGAGAAATTAAATATCTACAAGTTTTTAAATTCAACGGGAAATTGTGTACACTAATTGTGCTCTATGTCTGGATTTGCAGAGAAATTGAATATGCAGAATTTAACGCGAAATTGGGTAGGTTAAGTTTACGGAATGACTAGATTTGCGGAGAAATTGAATATCCAGAATTTCATACATACAGCCCGAAATCGTGTCCATTATATACGTACGGAATGTCTGGATTTGCAGAGAATTTGAATATCCAGAATTTCGTAAATTCAACCTGAAATTGTGTACATTATATACGTACGGAATGTCTGGATTTGCAGAGAAATTAAATATCCAGAAGTTTTTGAATTCAACGGGAAACTGTGTACATTAATTGTACGGAATGTCTAGATTTGCAGAGATATTGAATATCTAGGGAAGTGTAAATTCAACAGGAAAATGGGTTGGTTAAGTTTACGGAATGTCTGGATTTGCAGAGAAATCGAATATCCAAAATTTCGTAAATTCATCCTGAAATTGTGCACACTATATACATACGGAATGTCCGGATTTGCAAAAAAAATTGAATATCAAGAATTATATAAATTCAACGGCAAATTTTGTACATGAATTGTCCGGAATGTCTGGATTTGCAGAGAAATTGAATATCCAGAATTCAACAGGAAATTGGGTAGGTTGAGTTTACGGAATGTCTGGATTTGCAGAGAAAGTGAATATCCAAAATTTCGTAAATTCAGCCCGAAATTGTGAACATTATATATGTGCAGAATGTCTGGATTTGCAAAGAAATTGAATATTTAGGGCTACGTAAATTCAACAGGAAATTGGGTCGGTTAAGTTTACGGAATGACTGGATTTCCAGAGAAATTGAATATCTAGAATTTCGTAAATTCAGCCTGAAATTGTGGACATTATATATGTTCGAAATGTCTGGGATTGCAGAAAAATTAAATATCCAGAAGTTTTAAAATTATACGGGAAATTGTGTACATTAATTGCACGGAATGTATACATTTGCAGTGAAATTGAATATCCAGAATTCAACGGGAAATTGGGTAGGTTAAGTTTACGGAAAGTCTAGATTGGCAGGGAAATTGAATATCTAGAATTTCGTACATACAGCCTGAACTCGTGTCCGTTATATATGTACGGAATGTCTGGATTTGCAGAGTAATTTAATATCCAGAAGCATGTAAATTCAACGGGAAATTGTGTACATTAATTGTACGGAATGTCTGGATTTGCAAAGAAATTGAATATCCAGAGGTGTGTAAATTCATCATGAAATTGGTTAGGTTAAGTTTGCGAAATATCTGGATTCGTAGAGAAATTGAATATCCAGAATTTCGAAAATTCAGCCTGAATTTGTGTACATTATATATGTATGGAATGTCTGGATTTGCAGAGAAATTGAATATCCAGAGGTGTGTAAATTCAACAGGAAATTGGTTAGGTTAAGTTTGCGAAATATCTGGATTCGTAGAGAAATTGAATATCCAGAATTTCGTAAATTCAGCCTGAAATTGTGGACATTATATATGTTCGGAATGTCTGGATTTGCAGAGGAATTAATTATCCAGAAGTTTTTAAATTCAACGGGAATTTGTGTACATTAATTGTACGGAATGTTTGGATTTGTAGAGAAATTGAATGTCCAGAGTTCAACTGGAAATTGGGTAGGTTAAGTTTACGGAATGACTAGATTTGCGGAGAAATTGAATATCCAGAATTTTGTACATTCAGCCTGAAATCGGGTACATTATATATGTACGGATTGTCTGGATTTTTTAGAGAAATTTAATATCCAGAATTTCGTAAATTTGGCCTGAAATTGTGTACATTATAAATGTACGGTATGTCTGGATTTGCAGAGAAATTAGATATCTAGAACTATGTAAATTCAACGGAAATTGTGTACATTAATTGTACTGAATGTCTAGATTTGCAGAGAAATTGAATATTCAGAGGTGTGTAAATTCAACAGGAAATTGGGTAGGTTAAGTTTACGAAATATCTGGATTTGTAGAGAAATTGAATATCCTGAATTTCGAAAATTCAGACTGAAACTGTGTACATTATATATGTACGGAATGTTTGGATTTGCAGAGAAATTGAATATCCAGAGGTGTATAAATTCAACGGGAAATTGGGAAGGTAAAGTTTTCGGAATGTCTGGATTTGCAGAGAAATTAAATATCCAGAAGTTTTGAAATTCTACGGAAAATTGTGTACATTAATTGTACGAAATGTCTAGATTTACAGAGAAATGGAATATCTAGAATTCAACGGGAAATTGGGTAGGTCAAGTTGACGGAATGTCTAAATTGGCGGAGAAATTGAATATCTAGAATTTCGTACATTCAGCCCGAAATCGTGTCCGTTATATATGTACGGAATGTCTGGATTTGCAGAGAAATTGAATATCCAGAGGTATGTAAATTCAAAGGAAATTGGGTAGCTAAGTTTACGGAATATCTGGATTTGTAGAGAAATTGAATATCCCGAATTTCGTAAATTCAGCCTGAAATTGTGTACATTATATATGTACGGAATATCTGGATTTGTAGAGAAATTGAATATCTAGGGGTGTGTAAATTCAACAAGAAATTGGGTCGGTTAAGTTTACAGAATGTCTGGATTTGCAGAGAAATTCAATATCCAGAATTTCGTAAATTCAGCCTGAAATTTTGTACATTTTATATGTACGGAATGTCTGGATTTGCAGAGAAATTAAATATCTACAAGTTTTTAAATTCAACGGGAAATTGTGTACACTAATTGTACTCTATGTCTGGATTTGCAGAGAAATTGAATATGCAGAATTTAACGGGAAATTGGGCAGGTTAAGTTTACGGAATAACTAGATTTGCGGAGAAATTGAATATCCAGAATTTCGTACATACAGCCCGAAATCGTGTCCATTATATATGTACGGAATGTCTGGATTTGCAGAGAATTTGAATATCCAGAATTTCGTAAATTCAGCCTGAAATTGTGTACATTATATACGTACGGAATGTCGGATTTGCAGAGAAATTAAATATCCAGAAGTTTTTGAATTCAACGGGAAACTGTGTACATTAATTGTACGGAATGTCTAGATTTGCAGAGAAATTGAATATCTGGGGGTGTGTAAATTCAACAGGAAAATGAGTTGGTTAAGTTTACGGAATGTCTGGATTTGCAGAGAAATCGAATATCCAGAATTTCGTAAATTCATCCTGAAATTGTGCACAATATATACATACGGAATGTCCGGATTTGCAAAAAAAATTGAATATCAAGAATTATATAAATTCAACGGCAAATTGTGTACATGAATTGTACGGAATGTCTGGTTTTGCAGAGAAATTGAATATCCAGAATTCAACAGGAAATTGGGTAGGTTGAGTTTACGGAATGTCTGGATTTGCAGAGAAAGTGAATATCCAAAATTTCGTAAATTCAGCCCGAAATTGTGAACATTATATATGTGCAGAATGTCTGGATTTGCAAAGAAATTGAATATCTAGGGCAACGTAAATTCAACAGGAAATTGGGTCGGTTAAGTTTACGGAATGACTGGATTCCCAGAGAAATTGAATATCTAGAATTTCGTAAATTCAGCCTGAAATTGTGGACATTATATATGTTCGAAATGTCTGGGTTTGCAGAAAAATTAAATATCCACAAGTTTTAAAATTGTACGGGAAATTGTGTACATTAATTGCACGGAATGTATACATTTGCAGAGAAATTGAATATCCAGAATTCAACGGGAAATTGGGTAGGTTAAGTTTACGGAAAGTCTAGATTGGCAGAGAAATTGAATATATAGAATTTCGTACATACAGCCTGAACTCGTGTCCGTTATATATGTACGGAATGTCTGGATTTGCAGAGTAATTTAATATCCAGAAGCATGTAAATTCAACGGGAAATTGTGTACATTAATTGTACGGAATGTCTGGATTTGCAAAGAAATTGAATATCCGGAGGTGTGTAAATTCATCATGAAATTGGTTAGGTTAAGTTTGCGAAATATCTGGATTCGTAGAGAAATTGAATATCCAGAATTTCGAAAATTCAGCCTGAATTTGTGTACATTATATATGTATGGAAGGTCTGGATTTGCAGAGAAATTGAATATACAGAGGTGTGTAAATTCAACAGGAAATTGGTTAGGTTAAGTTTGCGAAATATCTGGATTCGTAGAGAAATTGAATATCCAGAATTTCGTAAATTCAGCCTGAAATTGTGGACATTATTTATGTTCGGAATGTCTAGATTTGCAGAGAAATTAATTATCCAGAAGTTTTTAAATTCAACGGGAAATTGTGTACATTAATTGTACGGAATGTTTGGATTTGTAGAGAAATTGAATGTCCAGAGTTCAACTGGAAATTGGGTAGGTTAAGTTTACGGAATGAGTAGATTTGAGGAGAAATTGAATATCCAGAATTTTGTACATTCCGCCTGAAATCGGGTACATTATATATGTACGGATTGTCTGGATTTTTTAGAGAAATTTAATATCCGGAATTTCGTAAATTTGGCCTGAAATTGTGTACATTATACATGTACGGTATGTCTGGATTTGCAGAGAAATTAGATATCTAGAACTATGTAAATTCAACGGAAATTGTGTACATTAATTGTACTGAATGTCTAGATTTGCAGAGAAATTGAATATTCAGAGGTGTGTAAATTCAACAGGAAATTGGGTAGGTTAAGTTTACGAAATATCTGGATTTGTAGAGAAATTGAATATCCTGAATTTCGAAAATTCAGACTTAAATTGTGTACATTATATATGTACGGAATGTTTGGATTTGCAGAGAAATTGAATATCCAGAGGTGTATAAATTCAACGGGAAATTGGGAAGGTAAAGTTTTCAGAATGTCTGGATTTGCAGAGAAATTAAATATCCAGAAGTTTTTAAATTCTACGGAAAATTGTGTACATTAATTGTACGGAATGTCTAGATTTACAGAGAAATGGAATATCTAGAATTCAACGGGAAATTGGGTAGGTCAAGTTGACGGAATGTCTAAATTGGCGGAGAAATTGAATATCTAGAATTTCGTACATTCAGCCCGAAATCGTGCCCAGTATATATGTACGGAATGTCTGGATTTGCAGAGAAATTGAATATCCAGAGGTATGTAAATTCAAAGGAAATTGGGTTGCTAAGTTTACGGAATATCTGGATTTGTAGAGAAATTGAATATCCCGAATTTCGTAAATTCAGCCTGAAATTGTGTACATTATATATGTACGGAATGTCTGGATTTGTAGAGAAATTGAATATCTAGGGGTGTGTAAATTCAACAAGAAATTGGGTCGGTTAAGTTTACAGATTGTCTGGATTTGCAGAGAAATTCAATATCCAGAATTTCGTAAATTCAGCCTGAAATTTTGTACATTATATATGTACGGAATGTCTGGATTTGCAGAGAAATTAAATATCTACAAGTTTTTAAATACAACGGGAAATTGTGTACACTAATTGTGCTCTATGTCTGGATTTGCAGAGAAATTGAATATGCAGAATTTAACGCGAAATTGGGTAGGTTAAGTTTACGGAATGACTAGATTTGCGGAGAAATTGAATATCCAGAATTTCATACATACAGCCCGAAATCGTGTCCATTATATATGTACGGAATGTCTGGATTTGCAGAGAATTTGAATATCCAGAATTTCGTA
Organism: Quercus tomentella; assembly: GCA_028535165.1. Taxonomy (NCBI): domain Eukaryota; kingdom Viridiplantae; phylum Streptophyta; class Magnoliopsida; order Fagales; family Fagaceae; genus Quercus; species Quercus tomentella. The sequence continues at coordinate 40,358,211 of JAPQVY010000089.1, forward strand.
AATTCAGCCTGAAATTGTGTACATTATATACGTACGGAATGTCTGGATTTGCAGAGAAATTAAATATCCAGAAGTTTTTGAATTCAACGGGAAACTGTGTACATTAATTGTACGGAATGTCTAGATTTGCAGAGAAATTGAATATCTAGGGGAGTGTAAATTCAACAGGAAAATGGGTTGGTTAAGTTTACGGAATGTCTGGATTTGCAGAGAAATCGAATATCCAAAATTTCGTAAATTCATCCTGAAATTGTGCACACTATATACATACGGAATGTCCGGATTTGCCAAAAAAATTGAATATCAAGAATTATATAAATTCATCGGCAAATTTTGTACATGAATTGTACGGAATGTCTGGATTTGCAGAGAATTTGAATATCCAGAATTCAACAGGAAATTGGGTAGGTTGAGTTTACGGAATGTCTGGATTTGCAGAGAAAGTGAATATCCAAAATTTCGTAAATTCAGCCCGAAATTGTGAACATTATATATGTGCAGAATGTCTGGATTTGCAAAGAAATTGAATATTTAGGGCTACGTAAATTCAACAGGAAATTGGGTCGGTTAAGTTTACGGAATGACTGGATTTCCAGAGAAATTGAATATCTAGAATTTCGTAAATTCAGCCTGAAATTGTGGACATTATATATGTTCGAAATGTCTGGGATTGCAGAAAAATTAAATATCCAGAAGTTTTAAAATTATACGGGAAATTGTGTACATTAATTGCACGGAATGTATACATTTGCAGTGAAATTGAATATCCAGAATTCAACGGGAAATTGGGTAGGTTAAGTTTACGGAAAGTCTAGATTGGCAGGGAAATTGAATATCTAGAATTTCGTACATACAGCCTGAACTCGTGTCCGTTATATATGTACGGAATGTCTGGATTTGCAGAGTAATTTAATATCCAGAAGCATGTAAATTCAACGGGAAATTGTGTACATTAATTGTACGGAATGTCTGGATTTGCAAAGAAATTGAATATCCAGAGGTGTGTAAATTCATCATGAAATTGGTTAGGTTAAGTTTGCGAAATATCTGGATTCGTAGAGAAATTGAATATCCAGAATTTCGAAAATTCAGCCTGAATTTGTGTACATTATATATGTATGGAATGTCTGGATTTGCAGAGAAATGGAATATCCAGAGGTGTGTAAATTCAACAGGAAATTGGTTAGGTTAAGTTTGCGAAATATCTGGATTCGTAGAGAAATTGAATATCCAGAATTTCGTAAATTCAGCCTGAAATTGTGGACATTATATATGTTCGGAATGTCTGGATTTGCAGAGGAATTAATTATCCAGAAGTTTTTAAATTCAACGGGAATTTGTGTACATTAATTGTACGGAATGTTTGGATTTGTAGAGAAATTGAATGTCCAGAGTTCAACTGGAAATTGGGTAGGTTAAGTTTACGGAATGACTAGATTTGCGGAGAAATTGAATATCCAGAATTTTGTACATTCAGCCTGAAATCGGGTACATTATATATGTACGGATTGTCTGGATTTTTTAGAGAAATTTAATATCCAGAATTTCGTAAATTTGGCCTGAAATTGTGTACATTATAAATGTACGGTATGTCTGGATTTGCAGAGAAATTAGATATCTAGAACTATGTAAATTCAACGGAAATTGTGTACATTAATTGTACTGAATGTCTAGATTTGCAGAGAAATTGAATATTCAGAGGTGTGTAAATTCAACAGGAAATTGGGTAGGTTAAGTTTACGAAATATCTGGATTTGTAGAGAAATTGAATATCCTGAATTTCGAAAATTCAGACTGAAACTGTGTACATTATATATGTACGGAATGTTTGGATTTGCAGAGAAATTGAATATCCAGAGGTGTATAAATTCAACGGGAAATTGGGAAGGTAAAGTTTTCGGAATGTCTGGATTTGCAGAGAAATTAAATATCCAGAAGTTTTGAAATTCTACGGAAAATTGTGTACATTAATTGTACGAAATGTCTAGATTTACAGAGAAATGGAATATCTAGAATTCAACGGGAAATTGGGTAGGTCAAGTTGACGGAATGTCTAAATTGGCGGAGAAATTGAATATCTAGAATTTCGTACATTCAGCCCGAAATCGTGTCCGTTATATATGTACGGAATGTCTGGATTTGCAGAGAAATTGAATATCCAGAGGTATGTAAATTCAAAGGAAATTGGGTAGCTAAGTTTACGGAATATCTGGATTTGCAGAGAAATTGAATATCCCGAATTTCGTAAATTCAGCCTGAAATTGTGTACATTATATATGTACGGAATATCTGGATTTGTAGAGAAATTGAATATCTAGGGGTGTGTAAATTCAACAAGAAATTGGGTCGGTTAAGTTTACAGAATGTCTGGATTTGCAGGGAAATTCAATATCCAGAATTTCGTAAATTCAGCCTGAAATTTTGTACATTTTATATGTACGGAATGACTGGATTTGCAGAGAAATTAAATATCTACAAGTTTTTAAATTCAACGGGAAATTGTGTACACTAATTGTACTCTATGTCTGGATTTGCAGAGAAATTGAATATGCAGAATTTAACGAGAAATTGGGCAGGTTAAGTTTACGGAATAACTAGATTTGCGGAGAAATTGAATATCCAGAATTTCGTACATACAGCCCGAAATCGTGTCCATTATATATGTACGGAATGTCTGGATTTGCAGAGAATTTGAATATCCAGAATTTCGTAAATTCAGCCTGAAATTGTGTACATTATATACGTACGGAATGTCTGGATTTGCAGAGAAATTAAATATCCAGAAGTTTTTGAATTCAACGGGAAACTGTGTACATTAATTGTACGGAATGTCTAGATTTGCAGAGAAATTGAATATCTAGGGGAGTGTAAATTCATCATGAAATTGGTTAGGTTAAGTTTGCGAAATATCTGGATTCGTAGAGAAATTGAATATCCAGAATTTCGAAAATTCAGCCTGAATTTGTGTACATTATATATGTATGGAAGGTCTGGATTTGCAGAGAAATTGAATATACAGAGGTGTGTAAATTCAACAGGAAATTGGTTAGGTTAAGTTTGCGAAATATCTGGATTCGTAGAGAAATTGAATATCCAGAATTTCGTAAATTCAGCCTGAAATTGTGGACATTATATATGTTCGGAATGTCTAGATTTGCAGAGAAATTAATTATCCAGAAGTTTTTAAATTCAACGGGAAATTGTGTACATTAATTGTACGGAATGTTTGGATTTGTAGAGAAATTGAATGTCCAGAGTTCAACTGGAAATTGGGTAGGTTAAGTTTACGGAATGAGTAGATTTGAGGAGAAATTGAATATCCAGAATTTTGTACATTCCGCCTGAAATCGGGTACATTATATATGTACGGATTGTCTGGATTTTTTAGAGAAATTTAATATCCGGAATTTCGTAAATTTGGCCTGAAATTGTTTACATTATACATGTACGGTATGTCTGGATTTGCAGAGAAATTAGATATCTAGAACTATGTAAATTCAACGGAAATTGTGTACATTAATTGTACTGAATGTCTAGATTTGCAGAGAAATTGAATATTCAGAGGTGTGTAAATTCAACAGGAAATTGGGTAGGTTAAGTTTACGAAATATCTGGATTTGTAGAGAAATTGAATATCCTGAATTTCGAAAATTCAGACTGAAATTGTGTACATTATATATGTACGGAATGTTTGGATTTGCAGAGAAATTGAATATCCAGAGGTGTATAAATTCAACGGGAAATTGGGAAGGTAAAGTTTTCGGAATGTCTGGATTTGCAGAGAAATTAAATATCCAGAAGTTTTTAAATTCTACGGAAAATTGTGTACATTAATTGTACGGAATGTCTAGATTTACAGAGAAATGGAATATCTAGAATTCAACGGGAAATTGGGTAGGTCAAGTTGACGGAATGTCTAAATTGGCGGAGAAATTGAATATCTAGAATTTCGTACATTCAGCCCGAAATCGTGTCCATTATATATGTACGGAATGTCTGGATTTGCAGAGAAATTGAATATCCAGAGGTATGTAAATTCAAAGGAAATTGGGTTGCTAAGTTTACGGAATATCTGGATTTGTAGAGATATTGAATATCCCGAATTTCGTAAATTCAGCCTGAAATTGTGTACATTATATATGTACGGAATGTCTGGATTTGTAGAGAAATTGAATATCTAGGGGTGTGTAAATTCAACAAGAAATTGGGTCGGTTAAGTTTACAGATTGTCTGGATTTGCAGAGAAATTCAATATCCAGAATTTCGTAAATTCAGCCTGAAATTTTGTACATTATATATGTACGGAATGTCTGGATTTGCAGAGAAATTAAATATCTACAAGTTTTTAAATTCAACGGGAAATTGTGTACACTAATTGTGCTCTATGTCTGGATTTGCAGAGAAATTGAATATGCAGAATTTAACGCGAAATTGGGTAGGTTAAGTTTACGGAATGACTAGATTTGCGGAGAAATTGAATATCCAGAATTTCATACATACAGCCCGAAATCGTGTCCATTATATATGTACGGAATGTCTGGATTTGCAGAGAATTTGAATATCCAGAATTTCGTAAATTCAGCCTGAAATTGTGTACATTATATACGTACGGAATGTCGGATTTGCAGAGAAATTTAATATCCAGAAGTTTTTGAATTCAACGGGAAACTGTGTACATTAATTGTACGGAATGTCTAGATTTGCAGAGAAATTGAATATCTAGGGGAGTGTAAATTCAACAGGAAAATGGGTTGGTTAAGTTTACGGAATGTCTGGATTTGCAGAGAAATCGAATATCCAAAATTTCGTAAATTCATCCTGAAATTGTGCACACTATATACATACGGAATGTCCGGATTTGCAAAAAAAATTGAATATCAAGAATTATATAAATTCAACGGCAAATTGTGTACATGAATTGTACGGAATGTCTGGATTTCCAGAGAAATTGAATATCCAGAATTCAACAGGAAATTGGGTAGGTTAAGTTTACGGAATGTCTGGATTTGCAGAGAAAGTGAATATCCAGAATTTCGTAAATTCAGCCTGAAATTGTGGACATTATATATGTTCGGAATGTCTGGATTTGCAGAGAAATTAATTATCCAGAAGTTTTTAAATTCAACGGGAATTTGTGTACATTAATTGTACGGAATGTTTGGATTTGTAGAGAAATTGAATGTCCAGAGTTCAACTGGAAATTGGGTAGGTTAAGTTTACGGAATGACTAGATTTGCGGAGAAATTGAATATCCAGAATTTTGTACATTCAGCCTGAAATCGGGTACATTATATATGTACGGATTGTCTGGATTTTTTAGAGAAATTTAATATCCAGAATTTCGTAAATTTGGCCTGAAATTGTGTACATTATACATGTACGGTATGTCTGGATTTGCAGAGAAATTAGATATCTAGAACTATGTAAATTCAACGGAAATTGTGTACATTAATTGTACTGAATGTCTAGATTTGCAGAGAAATTGAATATTCAGAGGTGTGTAAATTCAACAGGAAATTGGGTAGGTTAAGTTTACTAAATATCTGGATTTGTAGAGAAATTGAATATCCTGAATTTCGAAAATTCAGACTGAAACTGTGTACATTATATATGTACGGAATGTTTGGATTTGCAGAGAAATTGAATATCCAGAAGTGTATAAATTCAACGGGAAATTGGGAAGGTAAAGTTTTCGGAATGTCTGGATTTGCAGAGAAATTAAATATCCAGAAGTTTTGAAATTCTACGGAAAATTGTGTACATTAATTGTACGAAATGTCTAGATTTACAGAGAAATGGAATATCTAGAATTCAACGGGAAATTGGGTAGGTCAAGTTGACGGAATGTCTAAATTGGCGGAGAAATTGAATATCTAGAATTTCGTACATTCAGCCCGAAATCGTGTCCGTTATATATGTACGGAATGTCTGGATTTGCAGAGAAATTGAATATCCAGAGGTATGTAAATTCAAAGGAAATTGGGTAGCTAAGTTTACGGAATATCTGGATTTGTAGAGAAATTGAATATCCCGAATTTCGTAAATTCAGCCTGAAATTGTGTACATTATATATGTACGGAATATCTGGATTTGTAGAGAAATTGAATATCTAGGGGTGTGTAAATTCAACAAGAAATTGGGTCGGTTAAGTTTACAGAATGTCTGGATTTGCAGAGAAATTCAATATCCAGAATTTCGTAAATTCAGCCTGAAATTTTGTACATTTTATATGTACGGAATGTCTGGATTTGCAGAGAAATTAAATATCTACAAGTTTTGAAATTCAACGGGAAATTGTGTACACTAATTGTACTCTATGTCTGGATTTGCAGAGAAATTGAATATGCAGAATTTAACGGGAAATTGGGCAGGTTAAGTTTACGGAATAACTAGATTTGCGGAGAAATTGAATATCCAGAATTTCGTACATACAGCCCGAAATCGTGTCCATTATATATGTACGGAATGTCTGGATTTGCAGAGAATTTGAATATCCAGAATTTCGTAAATTCAGCCTGAAATTGTGTACATTATATACGTACGGAATGTCTGGACTTGCAGAGAAATTAAATATCCAGAAGTTTTTGAATTCAACGGGAAACTGTGTACATTAATTGTACGGAATGTCTAGATTTGCAGAGAAATTGAATATCTGGGGGTGTGTAAATTCAACAGGAAAATGAGTTGGTTAAGTTTACGGAATGTCTGGATTTGCAGAGAAATCGAATATCCAGAATTTCGTAAATTCATCCTGAAATTGTGCACAATATATACATACGGAATGTCCGGATTTGCAAAAAAAATTGAATATCAAGAATTATATAAATTCAACGGCAAATTGTGTACATGAATTGTACGGAATGTCTGGTTTTGCAGAGAAATTGAATATCCAGAATTCAACAGGAAATTGGGTAGGTTGAGTTTACGGAATGTCTGGATTTGCAGAGAAAGTGAATATCCAAAATTTCGTAAATTCAGCCCGAAATTGTGAACATTATATATGTGCAGAATGTCTGGATTTGCAAAGAAATTGAATATCTACGGCAACGTAAATTCAACAGGAAATTGGGTCGGTTAAGTTTACGGAATGACTGGATTCCCAGAGAAATTGAATATCTAGAATTTCGTAAATTCAGCCTGAAATTGTGGACATTATATATGTTCGAAATGTCTGGGTTTGCAGAAAAATTAAATATCCACAAGTTTTAAAATTGTACGGGAAATTGTGTACATTAATTGCACGGAATGTATACATTTGCAGAGAAATTGAATATCCAGAATTCAACGGGAAATTGGGTAGGTTAAGTTTACGGAAAGTCTAGATTGGCAGAGAAATTGAATATACAGAATTTCGTACATACAGCCTGAACTCGTGTCCGTTATATATGTACGGAATGTCTGGATTTGCAGAGTAATTTAATATCCAGAAGCATGTAAATTCAACGGGAAATTGTGTACATTAATTGTACGGAATGTCTGGATTTGCAAAGAAATTGAATATCCAGAGGTGTGTAAATTCATCATGAAATTGGTTAGGTTAAGTTTGCGAAATATCTGGATTCGTAGAGAAATTGAATATCCAGAATTTCGAAAATTCAGCCTGAATTTGTGTACATTATATATGTATGGAAGGTCTGGATTTGCAGAGAAATTGAATATACAGAGGTGTGTAAATTCAACAGGAAATTGGTTAGGTTAAGTTTGCGAAATATCTGGATTCGTAGAGAAATTGAATATCCAGAATTTCGTAAATTCAGCCTGAAATTGTGGACATTATATATGTTCGGAATGTCTAGATTTGCAGAGAAATTAATTATCCAGAAGTTTTTAAATTCAACGGGAAATTGTGTACATTAATTGTACGGAATGTTTGGATTTGTAGAGAAATTGAATGTCCAGAGTTCAACTGGAAATTGGGTAGGTTAAGTTTACGGAATGAGTAGATTTGAGGAGAAATTGAATATCCAGAATTTTGTACATTCCGCCTGAAATCGGGTACATTATATATGTACGGATTGTCTGGATTTTTTAGAGAAATTTAATATCCGGAATTTCGTAAATTTGGCCTGAAATTGTTTACATTATACATGTACGGTATGTCTGGATTTGCAGAGAAATTAGATATCTAGAACTATGTAAATTCAACGGAAATTGTGTACATTAATTGTACTGAATGTCTAGATTTGCAGAGAAATTGAATATTCAGAGGTGTGTAAATTCAACAGGAAATTGGGTAGGTTAAGTTTACGAAATATCTGGATTTGTAGAGAAATTGAATATCCTGAATTTCGAAAATTCAGACTGAAATTGTGTACATTATATATGTACGGAATGTTTGGATTTGCAGAGAAATTGAATATCCAGAGGTGTATAAATTCAACGGGAAATTGGGAAGGTAAAGTTTTCGGAATGTCTGGATTTGCAGAGAAATTAAATATCCAGAAGTTTTTAAATTCTACGGAAAATTGTGTACATTAATTGTACGGAATGTCTAGATTTACAGAGAAATGGAATATCTAGAATTCAACGGGAAATTGGGTAGGTCAAGTTGACGGAATGTCTAAATTGGCGGAGAAATTGAATATCTAGAATTTCGTACATTCAGCCCGAAATCGTGTCCATTATATATGTACGGAATGTCTGGATTTGCAGAGAATTTGAATATCCAGAATTTCGTAAATTCAGCCTGAAATTGTGTACATTATATACGTACGGAATGTCGGATTTGCAGAGAAATTTAATATCCAGAAGTTTTTGAATTCAACGGGAAACTGTGTACATTAATTGTACGAAATGTCTAGATTTGCAGAGAAATTGAATATCTAGGGGAGTGTAAATTCAACAGGAAAATGGGTTGGTTAAGTTTACGGAATGTCTGGATTTGCAGAGAAATCGAATATCCAAAATTTCGTAAATTCATCCTGAAATTGTGCACACTATATACATACGGAATGTCCGGATTTGCAAAAAAAATTGAATATCAAGAATTATATAAATTCAACGGCAAATTGTGTACATGAATTGTACGGAATGTCTGGATTTCCAGAGAAATTGAATATCCAGAATTCAACAGGAAATTGGGTAGGTTAAGTTTACAGAATGTCTGGATTTGCAGAGAAAGTGAATATCCAGAATTTCGTAAATTCAGCCTGAAATTGTGGACATTATATATGTTCGGAATGTCTGGATTTGCAGAGAAATTAATTATCCAGAAGTTTTTAAATTCAACGGGAATTTGTGTACATTAATTGTACGGAATGTTTGGATTTGTAGAGAAATTGAATGTCCAGAGTTCAACTGGAAATTGGGTAGGTTAAGTTTACGGAATGACTAGATTTGCGGAGAAATTGAATATCCAGAATTTTGTACATTCAGCCTGAAGTCGGGTACATTATATATGTACGGATTGTCTGGATTTTTTAGAGAAATTTAATATCCAGAATTTCGTAAATTTGGCCTGAAATTGTGTACATTATACATGTACGGTATGTCTGGATTTGCAGAGAAATTAGATATCTAGAACTATGTAAATTCAACGGAAATTGTGTACATTAATTGTACTGAATGTCTAGATTTGCAGAGAAATTGAATATTCAGAGGTGTGTAAATTCAACAGGAAATTGGGTAGGTTAAGTTTACTAAATATCTGGATTTGTAGAGAAATTGAATATCCTGAATTTCGAAAATTCAGACTGAAACTGTGTACATTATATATGTACGGAATGTTTGGATTTGCAGAGAAATTGAATATCCAGAAGTGTATAAATTCAACGGGAAATTGGGAAGGTAAAGTTTTCGGAATGTCTGGATTTGCAGAGAAATTAAATATCCAGAAGTTTTGAAATTCTACGGAAAATTGTGTACATTAATTGTACGAAATGTCTAGATTTACAGAGAAATGGAATATCTAGAATTCAACGGGAAATTGGGTAGGTCAAGTTGACGGAATGTCTAAATTGGCGGAGAAATTGAATATCTAGAATTTCGTACATTCAGCCCGAAATCGTGTCCGTTATATATGTACGGAATGTCTGGATTTGCAGAGAAATTGAATATCCAGAGGTATGTAAATTCAAAGGAAATTGGGTAGCTAAGTTTACGGAATATCTGGATTTGTAGAGAAATTGAATATCCCGAATTTCGTAAATTCAGCCTGAAATTGTGTACATTATATATGTACGGAATATCTGGATTTGTAGAGAAATTGAATATCTAGGGGTGTGTAAATTCAACAAGAAATTGGGTCGGTTAAGTTTACAGAATGTCTGGATTTGCAGAGAAATTCAATATCCAGAATTTCGTAAATTCAGCCTGAAATTTTGTACATTTTATATGTACGGAATGTCTGGATTTGCAGAGAAATTAAATATCTACAAGTTTTTAAATTCAACGGGAAATTGTGTACACTAATTGTACTCTATGTCTGGATTTGCAGAGAAATTGAATATGCAGAATTTAACGGGAAATTGGGCAGGTTAAGTTTACGGAATAACTAGATTTGCGGAGAAATTGAATATCCAGAATTTCGTACATACAGCCCGAAATCGTGTCCATTATATATGTACGGAATGTCTGGATTTGCAGAGAATTTGAATATCCAGAATTTCGTAAATTCAGCCTGAAATTGTGTACATTATATACGTACGGAATGTCTGGACTTGCAGAGAAATTAAATATCCAGAAGTTTTTGAATTCAACGGGAAACTGTGTACATTAATTGTACGGAATGTGTAGATTTGCAGAGAAATTGAATATCTAGGGGTGTGTAAATTCAACAGGAAAATGGGTTGGTTAAGTTTACGGAATGTCTGGATTTGCAGAGAAATCGAATATCCAGAATTTCGTAAATTCATCCTGAAATTGTGCACACTCTATACATACGGAATGTCCGGATTTGCAAAAAAAATTGAATATCAAGAATTATATAAATTCAACGGCAAATTGTGTACATGAATTGTACGGAATGTCTGGATTTCCAGAGAAATTGAATATCCAGACTTCAACAGGAAATTGGGTAGGTTAAGTTTACGGAATGTCTGGATTTGCAGAGAAAGTGAATATCCAAAATTTCGTAAATTCAGCCCGAAATTGTGAACATTATATATGTGCAGAATGTCTGGATTTGCAAAGAAATTGAATATCTAGGGCTACATAAATTTAACAGGAAATTGGGTCGGTTAAGTTTACGGAATGACTGGATTTCCAGAGAAATTGAATATCTAGAATTTCGTAAATTCAGCCTGAAAATGTGGACATTATATATGTTCGAAATGTCTGGGTTTGCAGAAAAATTAAATATCCAAAAGTTTTAAAATTATACGGGAAATTGTGTACATTAATTGCACGGAATGTATACATTTGCAGAGAAATTGAATATCCAGAATTCAACGGGAAATTGAGTAGGTTAAGTTTACGGAAAGTCTAGATTGGCAGAGAAATTGAATATCCAGAATTTCGTACATACAGCCTGAACTCGTGTCCGTTATATATGTACAGAATGTCTGGATTTGCAGAGAAAGTAAATATCCAAAATTTCGTAAATTTAGCCTGAAATTGTGGACATTATATATGTTCGGAATGTCTGGATTTACAGAGAAATTAAATATCCAGAAGTTTTTAAATTCTATGGGAAATTGTGTACATTAATTGCACGGAATGTCTGGATTTGCAGATAAATGGAATATCTAGATTTCAACGGGAAATTGGGTAGGTCAAGTTGACGGAATGTCTAAATTGGCAGAGAAATTGAATATCTAGAATTTCGTACATTCAGCCCGAAATCGTGTCCATTATATATGTACGGAATGTCTGGATTTGCAGAGAAATTGAATATCCAGAGGTATGTAAATTCAAAGGAAATTGGGTAGCTAAGTTTACGGAATATCTGGATTTGAAGAGAAATTGAATATCCCGAATTTCGTAAATTCAGCCTGAAATTGTGTACATTATATATGTACGGAATGTCTGGATTTGTAGAGAAATTGAATATCTAGGGGTGTGTAAATTCAACAAGAAATTGGGTCGGTTAAGTTTACAGAATGTCTGGATTTGCAGAGAAATTCAATATCCAGAATTTCGTAAATTCAGCCTGAAATTTTGTACATTATATATGTACGGAATGTCTGGATTTGCAGAGAAATTAAATATCTACAAGTTTTTAAATTCAACGGGAAATTGTGTACACTAATTGTACTCTATGTCTGGATTTGCAGAGAAATTGAATATGCAGAATTTAACGGGAAATTGGGTAGGTTAAGTTTACGGAATGACTAGATTTGCGGAGAAATTGAATATCCAGAATTTCGTACATACAGCCCGAAATCATGTCCATTATATATGTACGGAATGTCTGGATTTGCAGAGAATTTGAATATCCAGAATTTCGTAAATTCAGCCTGAAATTGTGTACATTATATACGTACGGAATGTCTGGACTTGCAGAGAAATTAAATATCCAGAAGTTTTTGAATTCAACGGGAAACTGTGTACATTAATTGTACGGAATGTGTAGATTTGCAGAGAAATTGAATATCTAGGGGTGTGTAAATTCAACAGGAAAATGGGTTGGTTAAGTTTACGGAATGTCTGGATTTGCAGAGAAATCGAATATCCAGAATTTCGTAAATTCATCCTGAAATTGTGCACACTATATACATACGGAATGTCCGGATTTGCAAAAAAAATTGAATATCAAGAATTATATAAATTCAACGGCAAATTGTGTACATGAATTGTACGGAATGTCTGGATTTCCAGAGAAATTGAATATCCAGAATTCAACAGGAAATTGGGTAGGTTAAGTTTACGGAATGTCTGGATTTGCAGAGAAAGTGAATATCCAAAATTTCGTAAATTCAGCCCGAAATTGTGAACATTATATATGTGCAGAATGTCTGGATTTGCAAAGAAATTGAATATCTAGGGCTACATAAATTTAACAGGAAATTGGGTCGGTTGAGTTTACGGAATGACTGGATTTCCAGAGAAATTGAATATCTAGAATTTCGTAAATTCAGCCTTAAAATGTGGACATTATATATGTTCGAAATGTCTGGGTTTGCAGAAAAATTAAATATCCAAAAGTTTTAAAATTATACGGGAAATTGTGTACATTAATTGCACGGAATGTATACATTTACATAGAAATTGAATATCCAGAATTCAACGGGAAATTGAGTAGGTTAAGTTTACGGAAAGTCTAGATTGGCAGAGAAATTGAATATCCAGAATTTCGTACATACAGCCTGAACTCGTGTCCGTTATATATGTACGGAATGTCTAGATTTGCAGAGTAATTTAATATCCAAAAGCATGTAAATTCAACGGGAAATTGTGTACATTAATTGTACGGAATGTCTGGATTTGCAAAGAAATTGAATATCCAGAGTTGTGTAAATTCATCATGAAATTGGTTAGGTTAAGTTTGCGAAATATCTGGATTCGTAGAGAAATTGAATATCCAGAATTTCGAAAATTCAGCCTGAATTTGTGTACATTATATATGTATGGAATGTCTGGATTTGCAGAGAAATTGAATATCTAGAGGTGTGTAAATTCAACAGGAAATTGGTTAGGTTAAGTTTGCGAAATATCTGGATTCGTAGAGAAATTGAATATCCCGAATTTCGTAAATTCAGCCTGAAATTGTGGACATTATATATGTTCGGAATGTCTGGATTTGCAGAGAAATTAATTATCCAGAAGTTTTTAAATTCAACGGGAAATTGTGTACATTACTTGTACGGAATGTTTGGATTTGTAGAGAAATTGAATGTCCAGAGGTATGTAAATTCAAAGGAAATTGGGTAGCTAAGTTTACGGAATATCTGGATTTGTAGAGAAATTGAATATCCCGAATTTCGTAAATTCAGCCTGAAATTGTGTACATTATATATGCACGGAATGTCTGGATTTGTAGAGAAATTGAATATCTAGGGGTGTGTAAATTCAACAAGAAATTGGGTCGGTTAAGTTTACAGAATGTCTGGATTTGCAGAGAAATTCAATATCCGGAATTTCGTAAATTCAGCCTGAAATTTTGTACATTATACATGTACGGAATGTCTGGATTTGCAGAGAAATTAAATATCTACAAGTTTTTAAATTCAACGGGAAATTGTGTACACTAATTGTACTCTATGTCTGGATTTGCAGAGAAATTGAATATGCAGAATTTAACGGGAAATTGGGTAGGTTAAGTTTACGGAATGACTAGATTTGCGGAGAAATTGAATATCCAGAATTTCGTACGTACAGCCCGAAATCGTGTCCATTATATATGTACGGAATGTCTGGATTCGCAGAGAATTTGAATATCCAGAATTTCGTAAATTCAGCCTGAAATTGTGTACATTATATACGTACGGAATGTCTGGATTTGCAGAGAAATTAAATATCCAGAAGTTTTTGAATTCAACGGGAAACTGTGTACATTAATTGTACGGAATGTCTAGATTTGCAGAGAAATTGAATATCTAGGGGTGTGTAAATTCAACCAGAAAATGGGTTGGTTAAGTTTACGGAATGTCTGGATTTGCAGAGAAATCGAATATCCAGAATTTCGTAAATTCATCCTGAAATTGTGCACACTATATACATACGGAATGTCCGGATTTGCAAAAAAAATTGAATATCAAGAATTATATAAATTCAACGGCAAATTGTGTACATGAATTGTACGGAATGTCTGGATTTCCAGAGAAATTGAATATCCAGAATTCAACAGGAAATTGGGTAGGTTGAGTTTACGGAATGTCTGGATTTGCAGAGAAAGTGAATATCCAAAATTTCGTAAATTCAGCCCGAAATTGTGAACATTATATATGTGCAGAATGTCTGGATTTGCAAAGAAATTGAATATCTAGGGCTACATAAATTCAACAGGAAATTGGGTCGGTGAAGTTTACGGAATGACTGGATTTCCAGAGAAATTGAATATCTAGAATTTCGTAAATTCAGCCTGAAAATGTGGACATTATATATGTTCGAAATGTCTGGGTTTGCAGAAAAATTAAATATCCAAAAGTTTTAAAATTATACGGGAAATTGTGTACATTAATTGCACGGAATGTATACATTTGCAGAGAAATTGAATATCCAGAATTCAACGGGAAATTGAGTAGGTTAAGTTTACGGAAAGTCTAGATTGGCAGAGAAATTGAATATCCAGAATTTCGTACATACAGCCTGAACTCGTGTCCGTTATATATGTACGGAATGTCTGGATTTGCAGAGTAATTTAATATCCAGAAGCATGTAAATTCAACGGGAAATTGTGTACATTAATTGTACGGAATGTCTGGACTTGCAAAGAAATTGAATATCCAGAGGTGTGTAAATTCATCAAGAAATTGGTTAGGTTAAGTTTGCGAAATATCTGGATTCGTAGAGAAATTGAATATCCAGAATTTCGAAAATTCAGCCTGAATTTGTGTACATTATATATGTATGGAATGTCTGGATTTGCAAAGAAATTGAATATCTAGAGGTGTGTAAATTCAACAGGAAATTGGTTATGTTAAGTTTGCGAAATATCTGGATTCGTAGAGAAATTGAATATCCCGAATTTCGTAAATTCAGCCTGAAATTGTGGACATTATATATGTTCGGAATGTCTGGATTTGCAGAGAAATTAATTATCCAGAAGTTTTTAAATTCAATGGGAAATTGTGTACATTAATTGTACGGAATGTTTGGATTTGTAGAGAAATTGAATGTCCAGAGGTATGTAAATTCAAAGGAAATTGGGTAGCTAAGTTTACGGAATATCTGGATTTGTAGAGAAATTGAATATCCCGAATTTCGTAAATTCAGCCTGAAATTGTGTACATTATATATGTACGGAATGTCTGGATTTGTAGAGAAATTGAATATCTAAGGGTGTGTAAATTCAACAAGAAATTGGGTCGGTTAAGTTTACAGAATGTCTGGATTTGCAGAGAAATTCAATATCCAGAATTTCGTAAATTCAGCCTGAAATTTTGTACATTATACATGTACGGAATGTCTGGATTTGCAGAGAAATTAAATATCTACAAGTTATTAAATTCAACGGGAAATTGTGTACACTAATTGTACTCTATGTCTGGATTTGCAGAGAAATTGAATATGCAGAACTTAACGGGAAATTGGGTAGGTTAAGTTTACGGAATGACTAGATTTGCGGAGAAATTGAATATCCAGAATTTCGTACATACAGCCCGAAATCGTGTCCATTATATATGTACGGAATGTCTGGATTCGCAGAGAATTTGAATATCCAGAATTTCGTAAATTCAGCCTGAAATTGTGTACATTATATACGTACGGAATGTCTGGATTTGCAGAGAAATTAAATATCCAGAAGTTTTTGAATTCAAGGGAAACTGTTTACATTAATTGTACGGAATGTCTAGATTTGCAGAGAAATTGAATATCTAGGGGTGCGTAAATTCAACAGGAAAATGGGTTGGTTAAGTTTACGGAATGTCTGGATTTGCAGAGAAATCGAATATCCAGAATTTCGTAAATTCATCCTGAAATTGTGCACACTATATACATACGGAATGTCCGGATTTGCAAAAAAAATTGAATATCAAGAATTATATAAATTCAACGGCAAATTGTGTACATGAATTGTACGGAATGTCTGGTTTTGCAGAGAAATTGAATATCCAGAATTCAAGAGGAAATTGGGTAGGTTAAGTTTGCGGAATGTCTGGATTTGCAGATAAAGTGAATATCCAAAATTTCGTAAATTCAGCCCGAAATTGTGAACATTATATATGTGCAGAATGTCTGGATTTGCAAAGAAATTGAATATCTAGGGCAACGTAAATTCAACAGGAAATTGGGTCAGTTAAGTTTACGGAATGACTGGATTTCCAGAGAAATTGAATATCTAGAATTTCGTAAATTCAGCCTGAAATTGTGGACATTATATATGTTCGAAATGTCTGGGTTTGCAGAAAAATTATATATCCACAAGTTTTAAAATTATACGGGAAATTGTGTACATTAATTGCACGGAATGTATACATTTGCAGAGAAATTGAATCTCCAGAATTCAACGGGAAATTGGGTAGGTTAAGTTTACGGAAAGTCTAGATTGGCAGAGAAATTGAATATCCAGAATTTCGTACATACAGCCTGAACTCGTGTCCGTTATATATGTACGGAATGTCTGGATTTGCAGAGTAATTTAAATCCAGAAGCATGTAAATTCAACGGGAAATTGTGTACATTAATTGTACGGAATGTCTGGATTTGCAAAGAAATTGAATATCCAGAGGTGTGTAAATTCATCATGAAATTGGTTAGGTTAAGTTTGCGAAATATCTGGATTCGTAGAGAAATTGAATATCCAGAATTTCGAAAATTCAGCCTGAATATGTGTACATTATATATGTATGGAATGTCTGGATTTGCAGAGAAATTGAATATACAGAGGTGTGTAAATTCAACAGGAAATTGGTTAGGTTAAGTTTGCGAAATATCTGGATTCGTAGAGAAATTGAATATCCAGAATTTCGTAAATTCAGCCTGAAATTGTGGACATTATATATGTTCGGAATGTTTGGATTTGCAGAGAAATTAATTATCCAGAAGTTTTTAAATTCAACGGGAAATTGTGTACATTAATTGTACGGAATGTTTGGATTTGTAGAGAAATTGAATGTCCAGAGTTCAACTGGAAATTGGGTAGGTTAAGTTTACGGATTGAGTAGATTTGAGGAGAAATTGAATATCCAGAATTTTGTACATTCAGCCTGAAATCGGGTACATTATATATGTACGGATTGTCTGGATTTTTTAGAGAAATTTAATATCCGGAATTTCGTAAATTTGGCCTGAAATTGTGTACATTATACATGTACGGTATGTCTGGATTTGCAGAGAAATTAGATATCTAGAACTATGTAAATTCAACGGAAATTGTGTACATTAATTGTACTGAATGTCTAGATTTGCAGAGAAATTGAATATTCAGAGGTGTGTAAATTCAACAGGAAATTGGGTAGGTTAAGTTTACGAAATATCTGGATTTGTAGAGAAATTGAATATCCTGCATTTCGAAAATTCAGACTGAAATTGTGTACATTATATATGTACGGAATGTTTGGATTTGCAGAGAAATTGAATATCCAGAGGTGTATAAATTCAACGGGAAATTGGGAAGGTAAAGTTTTCGGAATGTCTGGATTTGCAGAGAAATTAAATATCCAGAAGTTTTTAAATTCTACGGAAAATTGTGTACATTAATTGTACGGAATGTCTAGATTTACAGAGAAATGGAATATCTAGAATTCAACGGGAAATTGGGTAGGTCAAGTTGATGGAATGTCTAAATTGGCGGAGAAATTGAATATCTAGAATTTCGTACATTCAGCCCGAAATCGTGTCCGTTATATATGTACGGAATGTCTGGATTTGCAGAGAAATTGAATATCCAGAGGTATGTAAATTCAAAGGAAATTGGGTAGCTAAGTTTACGGAATATCTGGATTTGTAGAGAAATTGAATATCCCGAATTTCGTAAATTCAGCCTGAAATTGTGTACATTATATATGTACGGAATATCTGGATTTGTAGAGAAATTGAATATCTAGGGGTGTGTGAATTCAACAAGAAATTGGGTCGGTTAAGTTTACAGAATGTCTGGATTTGCAGAGAAATTCAATATCCAGAATTTCGTAAATTCAGCCTGAAATTTTGTACATTATATATGTACGGAATGTCTGGATTTGCAGAGAAATTAAATATCTACAAGTTTTTAAATTCAACGGGAAATTGTGTACACTAATTGTGCTCTATGTCTGGATTTGCAGAGAAATTGAATATGCAGAATTTAACGGGAAATTGGGTAGGTTAAGTTTACGGAATGACTAGATTTGCGGAGAAATTGAATATCCAGAATTTCGTACATACAGCCCGAAATCGTGTCCATTATATATGTACGGAATGTCTGGATTTGCAGAGAATTTGAATATCCAGAATTTCGTAAATTCAGCCTGAAATTGTGTACATTATATACGTACGGTATGTCTGGATTTGCAGAGAAATTAAATATCCAGAAGTTTTTGAATTCAACGGGAAACTGTGTACATTAATTGTACGGAATGTCTAGATTTGCAGAGAAATTGAATATCTGGGGGTGTGTAAATTCAACAGGAAAATGAGTTGGTTAAGTTTACGGAATGTCTGGATTTGCAGAGAAATCGAATATCCAGAATTTCGTAAATTCATCCTGAAATTGTGCACAATATATACATACGGAATGTCCGGATTTGCAAAAAAAATTGAATATCAAGAATTATATAAATTCAACGGCAAATTGTGTACATGAATTGTACGGAATGTCTGGTTTTGCAGAGAAATTGAATATCCAGAATTCAAGAGGAAATTGGGTAGGTTAAGTTTGCGGAATGTCTGGATTTGCAGAGACAGTGAATATCCAAAATTTCGTAAATTCAGCCCGAAATTGTGAACATTATATATGTGCAGAATGTCTGGATTTGCAAAGAAATTGAATATCTCGGGCTACGTAAATTCAACAGGAAATTGGGTCAGTTAAGTTTACGGAATGACTGGATTTCCAGAGAAATTGAATATCTAGAATTTCGTAAATTCAGCCTGAAATTGTGGACATTATATATGTTCGAAATGTTTGGGTTTGCAGAAAAATTAAATATCCAAAAGTTTTAAAATTATACGGGAAATTGTGTACATTAATTGCACGGAATGTATACATTTGCAGAGAAATTGAATATCCAGAATTCAACGGGAAATTGGGTAGGTTAAGTTTACGGAAAGTCTAGATTGGCAGAGAAATTGAATATCCAGAATTTCGTACATATAGCCTGAACTCGTGTCCGTTATATATGTACGGAATGTCTGGATTTGCAGAGTAATTTAATATCCAGAAGCATGTAAATTCAAGGGGAAATTGTGTACATTAATTGTACGGAATGTCTGGATTTGCAAAGAAATTGAATATCCAGAGGTGTGTAAATTCATCATGAAATTGGTTAGGCTAAGTTTGCGAAATTTCTGGATTCGTAGAGAAATTGAATATCCAGAATTTCGAAAATTCAGCCTGAATTTGTGTACATTATATATGTATGGAATGTCTGGATTTGCAGAGAAATTGAATATCCAGAGGTGTGTAAATTCAACAGGAAATTGGTTAGGTTAAGTTTGCGAAATATCTGGATTCGTAGAGAAATTGAATATCCAGAATTTCGTAAATTCAGCCTGAAAATTGTGGACATTATATATGTTCGGAATTTCTGGTTTTGCAGAGAAATTAATTATCCAGAAGTTTTTACATTCAACGGGAAATTGTGTACATTAATTGTACGGAATGTTTGGATTTGTAGAGAAATTGAATGTCCAGAGTTCAACTGGAAATTGGGTAGGTTAAGTTTACGGAATGACTAGATTTGCGGAGAAATTGAATATCCAGAATTTTGTACATTCAGCCTGAAATCGGGTACATTATATATGAACGGATTGTCTGGATTTTTTAAAGAAATTTAATATCCAGAATTTCGTAAATTTGGCCTGAAATTGTGTACATTATACATGTACGGTATGTCTGGATTTGTAGAGAAATTAGATATCTAGAACTATATAAATTCAACGGAAATTGTGTACATTAATTGTACTGAATGTCTAGATTTGCAGAGAAATTGAATATTCAGAGGTGTGTAAATTCAACAGGAAATTGGGTAGGTTAAGTTTACGAAATATCTAGATTTGTAGAGTAATTGAATATCCTGAATTTCGAAAATTCAGACTGAAATTGTGTACATTATATATGTACGGAATGTTTGGATTTGCAGAGAAATTGAATAGCCAGAGGTGTATAAATTCAACGGGAAATTGGGAAGGTAATGTTTTCGGAATGTCTGGATTTGCAGAGAAATTAAATATCCAGAAGTTTTTAAATTCTACGGAAAATTGTGTACATTAATTGTACGGAATGTCTAGATTTACAGAAAAATGGAATATCTAGAATTCAACGGGAAATTGGGTAGGTCAAGTTGACGGAATGTCTAAATTGGCGGAGAAATTGAATATCTAGAATTTCGTACATTCAGCTCGAAATCGTGTCCATTATATATGTACGGAATGTCTGGATTTGCAGAGAAATTGAATATCCAGAGGTATGTAAATTCAAAGGAAATTGGGTAGCTAAGTTTACGGAATATCTGGATTTGTAGAGAAATTGAATATCCCGAATTTCGTAAATTCAGCCTGAAATTGTGTACATTTTATATGTACGGAATGTCTGGATTTGTAGAGAAATTGAATATCTAGGGGTGTGTAAATTCAACAAGAAATTGGGTCGGTTAAGTTTACTGAATGTCTGGATTTGCAAAGAAATTCAATATCCAGAATTTCGTAAATTCAGCCTGAAATTTTGTACATTATATATGTACGGAATGTCTGGATTTGCAGAGAAATTAAATATCTACAAGTTTTTAAATTCAACGGGAAATTGTGTACACTAATTGTACTGTATGTCTGGATTTGCAGAGAAATTGAATATGCTGAATTTAACGGGATATTGGGTAGGTTAAGTTTACGGAATGACTAGATTTGCGGACAAATTGAATATCCAGAATTTCATACATACAGCCCGAAATCGTGTCTATTATATATGTACGGAATGTCTGGATTTGCAGAGAATTTGAATATCCAGAATTTCGTAAATTCAGCCTGAAATTGTGTACATTATATATATACGAAATGTCTGGATTTGCAGAGAAATTAAATATCCAGAAGTTTTTGAATTCAACGGGAAACTGTGTACATTAATTGTACGGAATGTCTAGATTTGCAGAGAAATTGAATATCTAGGGGTGTGTAAATTCAACAGGAAAATGGGTTGGTTAAGTTTACGGAAAGTCTGGATTTGCGGAGAAATCGAATATCCAGAATTTCGTAAATTCATCCTGAAATTGTGCACACTATATACATACGGAATGTCCGGATTTGCAAAAAAAATTGAATATCAAGAATTATATAAATTCAACGGCAAATTGTGTACATGAATTGTACGGAATGTCTGGATTTGCAGAGAAATTGAATATCCAGAATTCAACAGGAAATTGGGTAGGTTAAGTTTACGGAATATCTGGATTTGCAGAGAAAGTGAATATCCAAAATTTCGTGAATTCAGCCCGAAATTGTGAACATTATATATGTGCAGAATGTCTGGATTTGCAAAGAAATTGAATATCTAGGGCTACGTGAATTCATCAGGAAATTGGGTCGGTTAAGTTTACGGAATGACTGGATTTCCAGAGAAATTGAATATCTAGAATTTCGTAAATTCAGCCTGAAATTGTGGACATTATATATGTTCGAAATATCTGGGTTTGCAGAAAAATTAAATATCCAAAAGTTTTAAAATTATACGGGAAATTGTGTACATTAATTGCACGGAATGTATACATTTGCAGAGAAATTGAATATCCAGAATTCAACGTGAAATTGGGTAGGTTAAGTTTACGGAAAGTCTAGATTGGAAGAGAAATTGAATATCCAGAATTTCATACATACAGCCTGAACTCGTTTCCGTTATATATGTACGGAATGTCTAGATTTGCTGAGTAATTTAATATCCAGAAGCATGTAAATTCAACGGGAAATTGTGAACATTAATTGTACGGAATGTCTGGATTTGCAAAGAAATTGAATATCCAGAGGTGTGTAAATTCATCATGAAATTGGTTAGGTTAAGTTTGCGAAATATCTGGATTCGTAGAGAAATTGAATATCCAGAATTTCGAAAATTCAGCCTGAATTTGTGTACATTATATATGTACAGAATGTCTGGATTTGCAGAGAAATTAAATATCTAGAAGTTTTTAAATTCAACGAGAAATTGTGTACATTAATTGTACGGAATATTTGGATTTGTAGAGAAATTGAATGTCCAGAATTCAACTGGAAATTGGGTAAGTTAAGTTTACGGAAGAACTAGATTTGCGGAGAAATTGAATATCCAGAATTTCGTACATTCAGCCTGAAATCGGGAACATTATATATGTACGGATCGTCTGGATTTGCAGAGAAATTGAATATCCAGAATTTCGTAAACTTGGCCTGAAATTGTGTACATTATACGTGTACGGTATGTCTAGATTTGCAGAGAAATTAGATATCTAGAACTATGTAAATTCAACGGAAATTGTGTACATTAATTGTACTGAATGTCTAGATTTGCATAGACATTGAATATCCAGAGGTGTGTAAATTCAACGGGAAATTGGGAAGGTAAAGTTTTCGGAATGTCTGGATTTGCAGTGAAATTGAATATACAGAATTTAACGGGAAATTGGGTAGGTTAAGTTTACGGAATGACTAGATTTGCAGAGAAATTGAATATCCAGAATTTTGTACATTCAGCCTGAAATCGGGTACGTTATATATGTACAGAATGTCTGGATTTGCAGAGAAATTGAATATCCAGATGTGTATAAATATTACAGGAAATTGGGTAGGTTAAGTTTACGGAATATCTGGATTTGTAGAGAAATTGAATATCCCGAATTTCGTAAATTCAGCCTGAAATTGTGTACATTATATATGTACGGAATGTCTGAATTTGCAGAGAAATTGAATATCTAGGGGTGTGTAAATTTCACAGGAAATTGGGTCGGTTAAGTTTACCGAATGTCTGGATTTGCAGAGAAATTCAATATCCAGAATTTCGTTAATTCAGCCTGAAATTGTGTACATTATTTACGTACGGAATGTATGGATTTGCAGAGAAATTAAATATCCAAAAGTTTTTAAATTCAACGGGAAATTGTGTACATTGTAAGGAAAGTCTGGATTTCCAGAGAAATTGAATATTCAGAATATAGCGGGAATTTGGGTAGGTTAATTTTACGGAATGACTAGATTTGCGGAGAAATTGAATATCCAGAATTTCGTACAGTCAGCCTGAAATCGGGTACATTATACATGTACAGAATGTCTGGATTTGCAGAGAAATTAATTATCCAGAAGTTTTTAAATTCAACGGGAAATTGTGTACTTTAATTATTCGGAATGTCTGGATTTGTAGAGAAATTGAATATCCAGAATTCAACGGGAAATTGGGTTGGTTAAGTTTACGGAATGACTAGATTTGCAGTGAAATTGAATATCCAGAATTTCGTACATTCAGACTGAAATCGGGCACATTATATATGTACGGAATGTCTGGATTTGCAGAGAAATTGAATATCCAGAATTTCGTAAATTCAGCCTAACATTGTGTAAATTATATATGTACGGAATGTCTAGATTCGCAGAGAAATTGAATATCTGGGGTTGTGTAAATTCAACAGGAAATTGGGTTGGCTAAGTTTAGGAATGTCTGGATTTGCAGAGAATTTCAATATCCAGAATTTCGTAAATTCAGCCTGAAATTGTGTACATTATATATGTACGGAATGTCTGAATTTGCAGAGAAATTAAATATCCAGAAGTTTTTGATTTCAACGGGAAACCGTGTACATTAATTGTACGGAATGTCTAGATTTACAGAGAAATTGAATATCTGGGGGTGTGTAAATTCAACAGGAAAATGGGTTGGTTAAGTTTACGGAATGTCTGGATTTGCAGAGAAATCGAATATCCAGAATTTCGTAAATTCATCCTGAAATTGTGCACACTATATACGTACGGAATGTCTGGATTTGCAAAAAAAATTGAATATCAAGAATTATTTAAATTCAACGGCAAATTGTGTACATTAATTGTACGGAATGTCTGGATTTGCAGAGAAATTGAATATCCAGAATTCAACAGGAAATTGGGTAGGTTAAGTTTACGGAATGTCTGGATTTGCAGAGAAAGTGAATATCCAAAATTTCGTAAATTCTGCCCGAAATTGTGAACATTATATATGTGCAGAATGTCTGGATTTGCAATGAAATTGAATATCTAGGGCTGCGTAAATTCAACAGGAAATTGGGCCAGTTAAGTTTACGGAATGTCTGGATTTCCAGAGAAATTGAATATCCAGAATCTCTTAAATTCAGCCTGAAATTGTGGACATTATATATGTACGGAATGTCAGGATTTGCAGAGAAATTAAATATTCAGAAGTTTTTAAATTCTACGGGAAATTGTGTACATTAATTTCTCGGAATGTCTGGATTTGCAGAGAAATTGAATATCCAGAATTCAACGGGAAATTGGGTAGGTTAAGTTTATGGAAAGTCTAGATTGGCGGAGAAATTGAATATCCAGAATTTTGTACTTACAGCCCGAAATCGTGTCCATTATATATGTACGGAATGTCTGGATTTGCAGAGTAATTTAATATCCAGAAGCTTGTAAATTCAGTGGGAAATTATGTACTTTAATTGTACGGAATGTTTGGATTTGCAGGGAAATGGAATATCCAGAGGTGTGTGAATTCAACAGGAAATTGGGTAGGTTAAGTTTACGGAATATCTGGATTTGTAGAGAAATTGAATATGCTGAATTTCGTAAATTCAGCCTGAAATTGTGTACATTTTATATGTACGAAATGTCTGGATTTGCAGAGAAATTGAATATCTAGGGGTGTGTAAATTCAACAGGAAATTGGGTCGGTAAAGTTTACAGAATGTCTGGATTTGCAGAGAAAGTGAATAACCAAAATTTCATAAATTCAGCCTGAAATTGTGAACATTATATATGTGCGGAATGTCTGGATTTGCAAAGAAATTGAATATCTAGGGCTGTGTAAATTCAACAGGAAATTGGGTCGGTTAAGTTTACGGAATGTCTGGATTTCCAGAGAAATTGAATATCTAGAATTTCGTAAATTAAGCCTGAAATTGTGGACTTTATATATGTTCGGAATGTCTGGATTTGAAGAGAAATTAAATATCCAGAAGTTTTTAAATTCTACGGGAAATTGTGTACATTAATTTCACGGGAAATTGGGTAGGTTAAGTTTACGGAAAGTCTAGATTGGCGGAGAAATTGAATATGCAGAATTTCGTACATACAGCCTGAACTCGTGTCCGTTATATATGTACGGAATGTCTGGATTTACAGAGTAATTTAATATCCAGAAGCATGTAAATTCTACGGGAAATTGTGTACATTAATTGCACGGAATGTCTATATTTGCAGAGAAATTGAATATCCAGAATTCAACGGGAAATTGGGTAGGTTAAGTTTACGGAAAGTCTAGATTGGCGGAGAAATTGAATATCCAGAATTTCGTACATACAGCCTGAACTCGTGTCCGTTATATATGTACGGAATGTCTAGATTTGCAGAGAAATTGAATATCCTGAATTCAACGGGAAATTGGGTCGGTTAAGTTTACGGAAAGTCTAGATTGGCGGAGAAATTGAATATCCAGAATTTTGGTACATACAACCCGAAATCGTGTCCATTATATATGTACTGAATGTCTGGATTTGCAGAGTAATTTAATATCCAGAAGCTTGTAAATTCGACGGGAAATTATGTACATTAATTGTACGAAATGTTTGGATTTGCTGAGAAATGGAATATCCAGAAGTGTGTGAATTCAACAGGAAATTGGGTAGGTTAAGTTTACGGAATACCTGGATTTGTAGAGAAATTGAATAGCCTGAATTTCGTAAATTCAGCCTGAAATTGTGTACATTTTATATGTACGGAATGTCTGGATTTGCAGAGAAATTGAATATCTAGGGGGGTATAAATTCAACAGGAAATTGGGTCGGTAAAGTTTACAGAATGTCTGGATTTGCAGAGAAAGTGAATAACCAAAATTTCATAAATTCAGCCTGAAATTGTGAACATTATATATGTGCGGAATGTCTGGATTTGCAAAGAAATTGAATATCTAGGGCTGTGTAAGTTCAACAGGAAATTGGGTCGGTTAAGTTTACGGAATGTCTGGATTTCCAGAGAAATTGAATATCTAGAATTTCGTAAATTAAGCCTGAAATTGTGGACTTTATATATGTTCGGAATGTCTGGATTTGAAGAGAAATTAAATATCCAGAAGTTTTTAAATTCTACGGGAAATTGTGTACATTAATTGCACGGGAAATTGGGTAGGTTAAGTTTACGGAAAGTCTAGATTGGCGGAGAAATTGAATATGCAGAATTTCGTACATACAGCCTGAACTCGTGTCCGTTATATATGTACGGAATGTCTGGATTTGCAGAGTAATTTAATATCCAGAAGCATGTAA
The DNA here is from genome assembly GCA_028535165.1 of Quercus tomentella. NCBI lineage: Eukaryota > Viridiplantae > Streptophyta > Magnoliopsida > Fagales > Fagaceae > Quercus > Quercus tomentella. Next base: position 40,385,381 of record JAPQVY010000089.1, read on the forward strand.
ATTCAACGGGAAATTGTGTACATTAATTGTACGTAATGTCTGGATTTGTAGAGAAATTGAATATCCAGAGGTGTGTAAATTCATCAGGAAATTGGTTAGGTTAAGTTTACGAAATATCTGATTTGTAGAGAAATTGAATATCCAGAATTTCAAAAATTCAGCCTGAAATAGTGTACATTATATATGTACGGAATGTCTGGATTTGCAGAGAAATTGAATATCCAGAGGTATGTAAATTCAACAGGAAATTGGGTAGGTTAAGTTTAGGAAATATCTGTATTTGTAGAGAAATTGAATATCCAGAAATTTTTAAATTCTACGGGAAATTGTGTACATTAATTGCACGGAATGTCTGGATTTGCAGAGAAATTGAATATCCAGAATTTAATAGGAAATTGGGTAGGTTAAGTTTAAGGAAAGTCTAGATTGGCGGAGAAATTGAATACCCGGAATTTCGTACATATAGCCTGAACTCGTGTTCGTTATATATGTACGGAATGTCTGGATTTGCAGAGAAATTAAATATCCAGAAGCTTTTAAATTCAACTGGAAATTGTGTACATTAATTGTACGGAATGTTTGGATTTGTAGATAAATTGAATGTCCAGAATTCAACTCGGAATTGGGTAGGTTAAGTTTACGGAATGACTAGATTTGCGGAGAAATTGAATATCCTGAATTTCGTATATTCAGCCTGAAATCGGGTACTTTATATATGTACGGATTGTCTGGATTTGCAGAGAAATTGAATATCTAGGGGTGTATAAATTCAACATGAAATTGGGTTGGTTAAGTTTACGGAATGTCTGGATTTGCAGAGAAATGGAATATCCAGAATTTCGTAAAATCATCCTGAAATTGTGTACACTATATATGTACGGAATGTTTGGATTTGCAGAAAAAATTGACTATCAAGAATTATGTAAATTCAACGACAAATTGTGTACATTAATTGTACGGAATGTCTGGATTCGCCGAAAAATTGAATATCCAGAATTCAACAGGAAATTGGTTCGGATAAGTTTACGGAATGTCTGGATTTGCAGAGAAAGTGAATATCCAAAATTTCGTAAATTCAGCTTGAAATTGTGGACATTATATATGTACGGAATGTATGGATTTGCAGAGAAATTAAATATCCAGAAGTTTTTAAATTCTACAGGAAATTGCGTACATTAATTGCACGGAATGTCTGGAATTGCAGAGAAAATGAATATCCCGAATTCAACGGGAAATTGGGTAGGTTACGTTTACGGAAAGTCTAGATTGGCGGAGAAATTTAATAACCAGAATTTCGTACATACAGCACGAAATCGTGTCCATTATATATGTACAAAATCTCTGGATTTGCAGAGTAATTTAATATCCAGAAGCTTGTAAATTCAACGGGAAATTGTGTACATTAATTGCACGGAATGTCTGGATTTACACAGAAATTGAATATCCAGAGGTGTGTAAATTCAACAGGAAATTGGGTAGGTTAAGTTTACGGAATATCTGGATTTGTAGAGAAATTGAATAACCAGAATTTCGAAAATTCAGCTTGAAATTGTGTACATTATATATGTACGTAATGTCTGGATTTACAGAGAAATTATATATCTAGGGGTGTGTAAATTCAACAGGAATTTGGGTCAGTTAAGTTTACGGAATGTCTGGATTTGCAGAGAAATTCAATATCTAGAATTTCGTAAATTCAGCCTTAAATTGAGTACATTCTATATGTACGGAATGTCTGGATTCGCAGAGAAATTAAATATCCAGAAGTTTTTGAATTTAACGGGACACTGTGTACATTAATTGTACAGAATGTCTAGATTAACTGTGTACATTCCGTACATATATAATGTACGCATTTTCAGGTTGAATTTACGAAATTCTAGATATTCAAATTCTCTGCAAATCCAGACATTCCGTAAACTTAACCAACCTAATTTCCTGTTGAATTTACACACCCCTAGATATTCAATTTCTCTGCAAATCTAGACATTCCGTAAATGTATAATGTACACAACTTCAGGCCAAATTTACGAAATTCTGGATATTCAATTTCTCTGCAAATCCAGTCAATCTGTACATATATAATGTACCCGATATCAGGCTAAATGTACGAAATTCTGGATATTCAATTTCTCCGCAAATCTAGTCATTCTGTAAACTTAACCTAACCAATTTCCGTTTGAATTCTGGACATTCAATTTCTCTACAAATCCAGACATTCCGTACAATTAATGTACACAATTTCCCGATGAATTTAAAAACTTCTGGATATTTAATTTCTCTTCAAATCCAGACATTCTGTACATATATAATGTACACAATTTCAAACTGAATTTACAAAATTCTGGATATTAAATTTCTCTGCAAATCCAGACATTCCGTAAACTTAACCGACCGAATTTCCAATTGAATTTACACACCTCTATATATTCAATTTCTCTGCAAATACAGACATTTCGTACATATATAATGTACCCGATTTCAGGCTGAATGTACGAAATTCTGGATATTTAATTTCTCCGCAAATCTAGTCATTCTGTAAACTTAACCAACCCAATTTCCCATTAAATTCTGGATATTCAATTTCTCTGCAAATCTAAACATTCCGTACAATTAATGTACACAATTTCACGTTGAATTTCAAAACTTATGGATATTTAATTTCTCTGCGAATCTAGACATTCCGCACATATATAATGTACCCAATTTCAGGCTGAATTTACGAAATTCTGGATATTGAATTTCTCTGCAAATCCAGACATACCGTAAACTTAACCAACCCAATTTCCTGTTGAATTTACACACCTCTGGATATTCACTTTCTCTGTAAATCCGACATTCCGTACAATTAATGTACACAATTTCTCATTGAATTTAGAAGCTTCTGGATATTAAATTACTCTGAAAATCCGAACATTTCGTACATATATAACGGACACGATTTCGGGTTGTATGTACGAAATTCTGGATATTCAATTTCTCCGCCAATCTAGACTTTCCGAAAACTTAACCTACCCAATTTCCCGATGAATTCTGGATATTCATTTTCTCTGCAAATCCAGACATTCCGTGCAATTAATGTACACAATTTCCCGTAGAATTTAAAAACTTCTGGATATTTAATTTCTCTGCAAATCCAAACATTCCGTACATATATAATGTCCACAATTTCAGGCTGAATTTACGAAATTTTGGATATTCACTTTCTCTGCAAATCCAGACATTCCGTACAATTAATGTACACAATTTGCCATTGAATTTAGATAATTCTTGATATTCAATTTTTTCTGCAAATCCAGACATTCCGTACATATATAGTGTACACAATTTCAGGATGATTTTACGAAATTCTGGATATTCGATTTCTCTGCAAATCAAACATTCCGTAAACTTAACCAACCCAATTTCATGTTGAATTTACACGCCCCTAGATATTCAATTTCTCTGCAAATCTAGACATTCCGTACAATTAATGTACACAGTTTCCCGTTGAATTCAAAAAATTCTGGATATTTAATTTCTTAGCAAATCCAGACATTCCGTACATATATAATGTACACAATTTCAGGCGGAATTTACGAAATTCTGGATATTCAAATTCTCTGCAAATCCAGACATTCCGTAAACTTAAGCAACCCAATTTCCTGTTGAATTTACACAACCCTAGATATTCAATTTCTCTATAAATCTAGACATTCCGTACATATATAATTTACACAATGTTAGGCAGAATTTATGAAATTCTGGATATTCAATTTTTCTGTAAATCCAGACATTCCGTACATATATATTGTACCCGATTTCAGGCCGAATGTACGAAATTCTAGATATTTAATTTCACCGCAAATCTAGTTATTCCGTAAACTTAACCTATCCAATTTCCCGTTGAATTCTGGATATTCAATTTCTCTACAAATCCAGACATTCGGTATAATTAATGTACACAATTTCCCGTTGAATATAAAAACTTCTGGATAATTAATTTCTCTGCAAATCCAGACATTCCGTCCATATATAATGTACACAATTTCAAGCTGAATTTACAAAATTCTAGTTATTCAATTTCTCTTTAAATCCAGACATTTCGTAAACTTAACCGACCCAATTTCCTGTTGAATTTACACACCTCTAGATATTCAATTTCTCTGCAAATCCAGGCATTCTGTGCATGTATAATGTACCCGATTTCAGGCTGAATGTACGAAATTCTGGATATTCAATTTCTCCGCAAATCTAGTAATTCCGTAAACTTAACCTACCCAATTTCCCGTTAAGTTTTGGATATTCAATTTCTCTGTAAATCCAGATATTCCTTACAATTAATGTACACAATTTCCCGTTGAATTTAAAAATTTCTGGATATTTAATTTCTCTGCAAATCCAGGCATTCCGTATATATATAATGTACACAATTTCAGGCTGAGTTTACGAAATTCTGGATATTGAATTTCTCTGCAAATCCAGACATTCGGTAAACTTAACCGACCCAATTTCCTGTTAAATTTACACACCCCCAGATATTCAATTTCTCTGCAAATTCAGACATTCCGTACATATATAATGTACACAATTTCAGGCTGAAATTACGAAATTCGGGAAATTCAAATTCTCTACAAATCCAGATATTCCGTAAACTTAACCTACCCAATTTCCTGTAGAATTTACACACATCTGAATATTCAATTTCTCTGCAAATCCAGACATTCTGTACATATATAATGTACCCGATTTCAGGCTGAATGTACGAAATTCTTGATATTCAATTTCTCCGCAAATCTAGTCATTCCGTAAACTTAACCTACCCAATTTCCCGTTAAATTCTGCATATTCAATTTCTTTGCAAATCCAGACATTGCGGACAATTAATGTACACAATTTCCCGTTGAATTTAAAAACTTGTGGATATTTAATTTCTCTACAAATTCAGACATTCCGTACATATATAATGTACACAATTTCAGGCTGAATTTACGAAATTCTGGATATTGAATTTCTCTGCAAATCCCGACATGCTGTAAACTTAACCGACCCAATTTCTTGCTGAATTTACACACCCCTAGATATTCAATTTCTCTGTAAATCCAAACATTCCGTACATATATAATGCACACAATTTCAGGCTGAATTTACGAAATTCGGGATATTCAATTTCTCTACAAATCTAGATATTCCGTACACTTAGCCTTCCCAATTTCCTGTTGAATTTACACACCTCTGGATATTCAATTTCTCTGCAAATCCAGACATTCCGTGCGATTAATGTACACAATTTCCCATTGAATTTACAAGCTTCTGGATATTAAATTACTCTGGAAATCCAGACTTTCGTACATATATAATGGACACGATTTAAGGCTGAATGTATGAAATTCTGGATATTCAATTTCTCTGCCAATCTAGACATTCCTTCAACTTAACCTACCCAATTTCTCGTTGAATTCTGGATATTCAATTTCTCTGCAAATCCAGACATTCCGTACAATTAATGTACACAATTTTCCGTAGAATTTAAAAACTTCTGGATGTTTAATTTCTCTGCAAATCTAGACATTCCGTACGTATATAATGTGCACAATTTCGGGCCAAATTTACGAAATTCTGGATATTCAATTTCTCCGCAAATCTAGTCATCCCGTAAACTTAACCTACCTAATTTCCAGTTGAATTCTGGACATTCAATTTCTCTACAAATCCAAAAATTCCGTACAATTAATGTTCACAATTTCCCGTTGAATTTAAAAATTTCTGGATATTTAATTTCTCTGCGAATCCAAAGATTCCATACGTATATAATGTGCACAATTTCAAACTGAATTTACAAAATTCTGGATATTCAATTTCTCTACAAATCCAGATATTTCGTAAACTTAACCTACCCAATTTCCTGTTGAATTTACACACCTCTGGATATTCAATTTCTCAGCAAATCCAGACATTCCGTACATATATAATTTACACAATTTCAGGCTGAATTTTCGAAATTCTGGATATTCATTTTCTCTACAAATCCAGATATTTCGTAAACTTAACCTACCGAATTTCCTGTTGAATTTACACACCTCTGGATGTTCAATTTCTCTGCAAATCAAGACATTCTGTACAATTAATGTACCCAATTTCCCGTTGAATTTACAAGCTTCTGGATATTAAATTACTTTGCAAATCCAGACATTCCGTACATATATAATGGACACGATTTCAGGCTGTATGTACGAAATTCTGGATATTCAATTTCTCTGCCAATCTAGACTTTCCGTAAACTTAACTTACCCAATTTCCCGTTGAATTCTGGATATTCAATTTCTCTGCAAATCCAGACATTCCGTGCAATTAATGTACACAATTTCCCGTAGAATTTAAAAACTTCTGGATATTTAATTTCACTGCAAATCCAGACATTCCGAACATATATAATGTCCACAATTTCAGGCTGAATTTACGAAATTCTAGATATTAAATTTCTCTAGAAATCCAGATATTCCGTAAACTTAACCGACCCAATTTCCTGTTGAATTTACACAGCACTAGATATTCAATTTCTTTACAAATCCAGACATTCCGCACATATACAATGTTTACAATTTCAGGCTGAATTTACGAAATTTTGGATATTCACTTTCTCTGCAAATCCAGACATTCTGTAAACTTAACCGACCCAATTTCCAGTTGAATTTACACACCCCTAGATATTCAATTTCTCTTCAAATCTAGACATTCCGTGCATATAAAATGTACACAATTTCAGGCTGTATTTACAAAATTCAGGGTATTCAATTTCTCTACAAATCCAGATATTCCGTAAACTTAACCTACCCAATTTCCTGTTGAATTCACACACCTCTGGATATTCCATTGCTCTGCAAATCCAAACATTCCGTACAATTAATGTACATAATTTCCCGTTGAATTTACAAGCTTCTGGATAGGAAATTACTCTGCAAATCCAGACATACCGTACATATATAATGGACACGATTTCGGGCTGTATGTACGAAATTTGGGATATTCAATTTCTAGGCCAATCTAGACTTTCCGTAAACTTAACCTACCCAATTTCCCGTTGAATTCTGGATATTCAATTTCTCTGCAAATCCAGACTTTCCGTGCAATTAATGTACACAATTTCCCGTTGAATTTAAAAACTTCTGGATATTTAATTTCTCTGCAAATCCAGACATTCCGTAAATATATAATGTCCACAATTTCAAGCTGAATTTACGAAATTCTGGATATTCATTTTCTCTAGAAATCTAGACATTCCGTAAACTTAACCGACACAATTTCCTGTCGAATTTACACAGCCCTAAAAATCAATTTCTTTGCAAATCCAGACATTCTGCACATATATAATGTTCACAATTTCAGTCTGAATTTACGAAATTTTGGATATTCAATTTCTTTGCAAATCCAGACATTTCGTAAACTTAACCTACCCAATTTCCTGTTGAATTCTGGATATTCAATTTCTCTGCAAATACAGACATTTCGTACAATTAATTTACACAATTTGCCGTTGAATTTACAAAATTCTTGTTATTCAATTTTTTCTGCAAATCCAGACATTCCGTACGTATATAGTCTGCACAATTTCAGGATGAATTTACGAAATTCTAGTTATTCAAATTCTCTGCAAATACAGACATTCCGTAAGCTTAACCAACCCAATTTCCTGTTGAATTTACACACCCCTAGATATTCAATTTCTCTGCAAATCTAGACATTCTATACAATTAATGTACACAGTTTCCCGTTGAATTCAAAAACTTCTGGATATTTAATTTCCCTGTAAATTCAGACATTCCGTACATATATAATGTACGCAATTCAGGATATTCATTTTACGAAATTCTGGATATTCATTTTCTCTGGAAATCTAGACATTCCGTAAACTTAACCGACCCAATTTCCTGTTGAATTTACGCAGCCCTAGATATTCAATTTCTTTGCAAATCCAGACATTCTGCACATATATAATTTTCACAATTTCGGGTTGAATTTACGAAATATTGGATATTCACTTTCTCCACAAATCCAAACATTTCGTAAACTTAACCTACCCAATTTCCTGATGAATTCTGGATATTCAATTTCTCTACAAATCCAGACATTTCGTACAATTATTGTACACAATTTGCCGTTGAATTTAAATAATTCTTGATATTCAATTTTTTTTGCAAATCCAGACATTCCGTACGTATATAGTGTGCACAATTTCAGGATGAATTTACGAAATTCTGGAAATTCGATTTCTCTGCAAATCCAGACATTCCGTAAACTTAACCAACCCATTTTCCTGTTGAATTTACACGCCCCTAGATATTCAATTTCTCAGCAAATCTAGACATTCCATACAATTAATGTACACAGTTTCCCGTTGAATTCAAAAACTTCTGGATATTTAATTTCCCTGTAAATTCAGACATTCCGTACATATATAATGTACGCATTTTCAGGCTGAATTTACAAAATTCTAGATATTCAAATTCTTTGTAAATCCAGCCATTCCGTACACTTAACCAACCCATTTTCCTGTTGAATTTACACACCCCTAGATATTCAATTTCTCTGCAAATCTAGACATTCCGTACATATATAATTTACACAATGTTAGGATGACTTTACGAAATTCTGGATATTTAATTTCTCTGCAAATCCAGACATTCCGTACATGTATAATGTACACAACTTCAGGCCAAATTTACGAAATTCTAGATATTCAATTTCTCTGCAAATCCAGACAATCTGTACATATATAATGTACCCGATATCAGGCTGAATGTACGAAATTCTGGATATTCAATTTCTCCGCAAATCTAGTCATTCCGTAAACTTAACCTACCCAATTTCCGGTTAAATTCGGGACATTCAATTTCTCTACAAATCCAGACATTCCGTACAATTAATGTACACAAGTTCCCGTTGAATTTAAAAACTTCTGGATATTTAATTTCTCTGCAAATCCAGACATTCCGTACATATATAATGTACACAATTTCAAACTGAATTAACAAAATTCTGGATATTGAATTTCTCTGCAAATCCAGACATTCCGTAAACTTAACCGACCGAATTTCCAATTGAATTTACAAACCTCTATATATTCAATTTCTCTGCAAATCCAGACATTCCGTACATATATAATGTACCCGATTTCAGGCTGAATGTACGAAATTCTGGATATTAAATTTCTACGCAAATCTTGTCATTCCGTCAACTTAACCTACCCAATTTCCCAGTAAATTTTGGATATTCAATTTCTCTACAAATCTAAACATTCCGTACATTTAATGTACAAAATTTCCCGTTTAATTTCAAAAACTTCTGGAGTTTTAATTTCTCTACGAATGCAGACATTCCGTACATATAGAATGTACTCAATTTCAGGCTGAATTTACGAAATTCTGGATATTGAATTTCTCTGCAAATCCAGACATTCCGTAAACTTAACTGACCCAATTTCCTGTTGAATTTACACACCCCTAGATACATAATTTCTCTGCAAATCCAGACATTTCGTACATATATAATGTATACAATTTCAAGCTGAATTTTCGAAATTCTGGTTATTCAATTTCTCTACAAATCCAGATATTCCGTAAACTTAACCTACCCAATTTGCTGTTGAATTTACGCACCTCTGGATATTCAATTTCTCTGTAAATCCAGACATTCCGTGCAATTAATGTACACAATTTCCCTTTGAATTTACAAGCTTCTGGATATTAAATTACTCTGCAAATCCAGAGATTCCGTACATATATAATGGATACGATTTTGTGCTGTACGTACGAAATTCTGGATATTCAATTTTTCCGCCAATCTAGACTTTCCATAAACTTAACCTACCCAATTTCCCGGTGAATTCGGGATATTCATTTTCTGTGCAAATCCAGACATTCCGTGCAATTAATGTACACAATTTCCTGTAGAATTTAAAAACTTCTGGATATTTAATTTCTCTGCAAATCCAGACATTCCGTAAACTTAGCCGACCCAATTCCCTGTTGAATTCTGGATATTCAATTTCTCTGCAAATCCAGACATTCCGTACAATTAATGTACACAATTTGTCGTTGAATTTACATAATTCTTGATATTCAATTTTTTCTGCAAATCCAGACATTCCGTATATATATAGTGTACACAATTTCAGGATGATTTTACGAAATTCTGGATATTCGATTTCTCTGCAAATCCAGACATTCCGTAAACTTAACCAACCCAATTTCCTGTTGAATTTACACACCACTAGATATTCAATTTCTCTGCAAATTTAGACATTCCGTACATATATCTTATACACAATTTCAAGTTGAATTTACGAAATTCGGGATATTCAAATTCTCTACAAATCCAGATATTCCGTAAACTTAACCTACCCAATTTCCTGTAGAATTTACACACATCTGGATATTCAATTTCTCTGCAAATCCAGACATTCTGTACATATATAATGTACCCGATTTCAGGCTGAATGTACGAAATTCTGTATATTCAATTTCCGCAAATCTAGTCATTTCGTAAACTTAACCTACCCAATTTCCCGTTAAATTCTGCATATTTAATTTCTCTGCAAATCCAAACATTGAGTACAATTAATGTACACAATTTCCCGATGATTTAAAAAACTTGGGGATTTTTAATTTCTCTGCAAATCCAGACATTTCGTACATATATAATATACAAAATTTCAAGCTGAATTTACGAAATTCTGAATATTGAATTTCTCTGCAAATCCAGACATTCTGTAAACTTAACCGACCCAATTTCTTGTTAAATTTACACACCCCTAGATATTCAATTTCTTTGCAAATCCAGACATTCCGTACATATACAATGTACACAATTTCAGGCTGAATTTACGAAATTCGGGATATTCAATTTCTCTACTAATCCAGATATTCCGTAAACTTAGCCTACCCAATTTCCTGTTGAATTTACACACCTCTGGATATTAAATTTCTCTGCAAATCCAGACATTCCGTACAATTAATGTACACAATTTCCCGTTGAATTTACAAGCTTCTGGATATTAAATTACTCTGCAAATCCAGACTTTTCGAACATATATAATGGACACGATTTCAGGCTGAATGCACGAAATTCTGGATATTCAATTTCTCCGCCAATCTAGACATTCCGTCAACTTAACCTACCCAATTTCCCGTTGAATTCTGGATATTCAATTTCTCTGCAAATCCAGACATTCCGTGCAATTAATGTACAGAATTTCCCGTAGTATTTAAAAACTTCTGGATATTTGATTTCTCGGCAAATCCAGACATTCTGAACATATATAATGTCCACAATTTCAGGCTTAATTTACGAAATTCAAGATATTCAATTTCTCTGGAAATCCAGACATTCCGTAAACTTCACCGACCCAATTTCCTGTTGAATTTACACAGTCCTAGATATTCAATTTCTTTGCAAATCCAGACATTCCGCACATATATAATGTTCACAATTTCAGGCTGAATTTATGAAATTTCGGTTATTCACTTTCTCTGCAAATCCAGACATTCTGTAAACTTAACCGACCCAATTTCTTGTTGAATTTACACACCCCTAGATATTCAATTTCTCTGCAAATCCAGACATTCCGTACATATATAATGTACACAATTTCAGGCTGAATTTACAAAATTCGGGATATTCAATTTCTCTACTAATCCAGATATTCTGTAATCTTAGCCTACCCAATTTCCTGTTGAATTTACACACCTCTGGATATTAAATTTCTCTGCAAATCCAGACATTCCGTACAATTAATTTACACAATTTCCCGTTGAATTTACAAGCTTCTGGATATTAAATTACTCTGCAAATCCAGACTTTTCGTACATATATAATGGACACGATTTCAGGCTGAATGTACGAAATTCTGGATATTCAATTTCTCCGCCAATCTAGACATTCCGTCAACTTAACCTACCCAATTTCCCGTTGAATTCTGGATATTCAATTTCTCTGCAAATCCAGACATTCCTTACAATTAATGTACACAATTTTCTGTAGAATTTAAAAACTTCTGGATGTTTAATTTCTCTGCAAATCCAGACATTCCTTACAATTAATGGACGCAATTTTCTGTAGAATTTAAAAACTTCTGGATGTTTAATTTCTCTGCAAATCCAGACATTCCGAAAACTTTACCATCCCAATTTCCCGTTGAATTTACATACCTCTGGATATTCAATTTCTCTACAAATCTAGACATTCAGCACAATTAATGTACACAATTTCCGTTGAATTTACATAGATCTAGATATCTAATTTCTCTACAAATCCAGACATACTGTACATGTATAATGTACGCAATTTCAGGCCAAATTTACGAAATTCTGGATATTCAATTTCTCTGCAAATCCAGATAATCCGTACATATATAATGTACCCGATTTCAGGCTGAATGTACGAAATTCAGGATATTCAATTTCTCCGCAAATCTAGTCATTCCGTAAACTTAACCTACCCAATTCCCAATTGAATTCTGGACATTCAAATTATCTACAAATCCAAACATTCCGTACAATTAATGTACACAATTTCCAGTTGAATTTAAAAACTTCTGGATATTTCATTCCTTTGCAAATCCAGATATTCCGTACATATATAACGGACATGAGTTCAGGCTGTATGTACGAAATTCTGGGAATTCAATTTCTCCGCCAATCTAGACTTTCCGTAAACCTAACCTACCCAATTTCCCATTGAATTCTGGATATTCAATTTCCTTGCAAATCCAGACATTCCGTGCAATTAATGTACTCAATTTCCCTTAGAATTTAAAAACTTCTGGATATTCAATTTCTCCACAAATCTAGATATTTCGTAAACTTAACCTACCCAATTTCTTGTTGAATTTTCACATCTCCGGATATTCAATTTCTCTGCAAATCCAGACATTCCGTACATATATAATGTACACTATTTCAGGCTGAATTTTCGAAATTCTGGATATTCAATTTCTCTACAAATCCAGATATTTCGTAAACTTAACCTAACCAATTTCCTGATGAATTTACACAACTCTGGATATTAAATTTCTTTACAAATCCAGACATTACGTACAATTAATGTACACAATTTCCCGTTGAATTTACATGCTTCTGGATATTAAATTACTCTGCAAATCCAGACATTCCGTACATATATAACGGACACGAGTTCAGGCTGTATGTACGAAATTCTGGATATTGAATTTCTCCGCCAATCTAGACTTTCCGTAAACTTAACATACCCAATTTCCCGTTGAATTCTTTATATTCAATTTCTCTGTAAATCCAGACATTCCGTGCAATTAATGTACACAATTTCCCGTAGAATTTAAAAACTTTTGGATATTTAATTTCTCTGCAAATCCAAACATTCCGAACATATATAATGTCCACAATTTCAGGCTTAATTTACGAAATTCTAGATATTCAATTTCTCTGGAAATCCAGACATTCCGTAAACTTCACCGACCCAATTTCCTGTTGAATTTACACAGCCCTAGATATTCTATTTCTTTGCAAATCCAGACAGTCCGCACATATATAATGTTCACAATTTCAGGCTGAATTTATGAAATTTCGGTTATTCACTTTCTCTGCAAATCCAGACATTCTGGAAACTTAACCGACCGAATTTCCTGTTGAATTTACACACCCCTAGATATTCAATTTTTCCGCAAATCCAGACATTCCGTACATATAAAATATACACAATTTCAGGCTGAATTTACGAAATTCAGGATATTCAATTTCTCTACAAATCCAGATATTCCGTAAACTTAACCTACCCAATTTCCTGTTGAATTCACACACTTCTGGATATTCCATTTCTCTGCAAATCCAAACATTCCGTACAATTAATGTACATAATTTCCCCTTGAATTTACAAGCTTCTGGATATTAAATTACTCTGCAAATCCAGACATTCCGTACATATATAATGGACACGATTTCAATCTGAATGTATGAAATTCTGGAAATTCAATTTCTCCACAAATCTAGTCATTCCATAAATTAACCTACTGAAGTTCCCGTTGAATTCTGGATATTTCAAAACTTTACCTTCCCAATTTCCCGTTGAATTTACACAGCTCTGCATATTCAATTTCTCTGCACATCTAGACATTTCGTACAATTAATTTACACAATTTCCGTCGAATTTACATAGTTCTGGATATCTAATTCCTCTGCAAATCCAGACATTCCGTACATGTATAATGTACGCAACTTCAGGCCAAATTTACGAAATTCTAGATATTCAATTTCCCTGCAAATCCAGACAATCTGTACATATATATTGTACCCGATATCAGGCTGAATGTACGAAATTCTGGATATTCAATTTATCTGCAAATCTAGTCATTCCGTAAACTTAACCTACCCAATTTCCGGTTGAATTCTGGACATTCAGTTTCTCTACAAATCCAGACATTCCGTACAATTAATGTACACAATTTCCCGTTGAATTTAAAAACTTCGGGATAATTAATTTCTCTGCAAATCCAGACATTCCGTACATATATAATGTACACAATTTCAAACTGAATTTACAAAATTCTGGATATTGAATTTCTCTGCAAATCCAGACATTCCGTAAACTTAACCGACCGAATTTCCAATTGAATTTACACACCTCTATATATTCAATTTCTCTGCAAATCCAGACATTCCGTACAAATATAATGTACCTGATTTCTGGCTGAATGTACGAAATTCAGGATATTCAATTTCTCCGCAAAACTAGTCATTACGTAAACTTAACCTACCCAATTTCCCGTTAAATTCTGGATATTCTATTTCTCTGCAGATCTAAACATTCCGTACAATTAATGTACACAATTTCCCGTTGAATATCAAAACTTCTGGATATTTATTTCTCTGCGAATCCAGAAATTCCGTACATATATAATGTACCCAATTTCAGGCTGAATTTACGAAATTCTGGATATTGAATTTCTCTGCAAATTTAGACATTCTGTAAACTTAACCGACCCAATTTCATGTTGAATTTACACACCCCTAGATATTCAATTTCTCTGCAAATCCAGACATTCCGTACATATATAATGTACACAATGTCAAGCTGAATTTTTGAAATTCTGGTTATTCAATTTGTCTACAAATCCAGATATTCCGTAAACTTAACCTACCCAATTTCCTGTTGAATTTACACACCTCTGGATATTCAATTTCTCTGCAAGTCCAGACATTCCATACAATTAATGTACACAATTTCCTGTTGAATTTACAAGCTTCTGGATATTAAATTACTCTGCAAATCCAGACATTCCGTACATATATCACGGACACGATTTCGGGCAGTATGTACGAAATTCTGGATATTCAATTTCTACGCAAATCTAGACTTTCCGTAAACTTAACCTACCCAATTTCTCGTTGAATTCTGAATATTCAATTTCTCTGCAAATCCAGACATTCCGTACATATATAATGTCCACAATTTCAGGCTGAATTTATGAAATTTTGGATATTCTCTTTCTCTGCAAATCCAGACATTCCGTAAACTTATCCGAACGAATTTCCTGTTAAATTCTGGATATTCAATTTCTCTGCAAATCCAGACATTCCGTACATATATAGTGTACACAATTTCAGGACGATTTTACAAAATTCTGGATATTCGATTTCTCTGCAAATACACACATTCCGTAAACTTAACCAACCCAATTTCCTGTTAAATTTACACACCCCTAGATATTCAATTTCTCTGCAAATTCAGACATTCCGTACATATATAATGTACACAATTTCAGGCTGAATTTACGAAATTCGGGATATTCAATTTCTCTACAAATCCAGATATTCCGTAAACGTAACCTACCCAATTTCCTATAGAATTTACACACATCTGGATATTCAATTTCTTTGCAAATCCAGATATTCTGTGCATATATAATGTGGGATTTCAGGCTGAATGTACGAAATTCTGGATATTCTATTTCTCCGCAAATCTAGTCATTCCGTAAACTTCACCTACCCAATTTCCCGTTAAATTCTGCATATTCAATTTCTCTGCAAATCCAAACATTGCGCAGAATTAATGTACACAATTTCCCGTTGAATTTAAAAACTTGTGGATATTTAATTTCTCTGTATATCCTGACATTCCGTACATATATAATGTACACAATTTCAAGCTGAATTTCCGAAACTCTGGATATTGAATTTCTCTGTAAATCCAGACATTCAGTAAACTTAACCGACCCAATTTCTTGTTGAATTTACACACCCCTAGATATTCAATTTCTCTGCAAATCCAGACATTCCGTACATATATAATGTACACAATTTCAGGCTGAATTTACGAGATTCGGGATATTCAATTTCTCTACAAATCTAGATATTCCGTAAACTTAGCCTACCCAATTTCCTGTTGAATCAACACACCTCTGGATATTCAATTTCTCTGCAAATCCAGACATTCTATACAATAAATGTCCACAATTTCCCGTTGAATTTACAAGCTTCTGGATATTAAATTATTCTGCAAATCCAGACATTCCATACATATATAATGGATACGATTTTAGGCTGTATGTACGAAATTCTGGTATTCAATTTCTCCGCCAATCTAGACATTCCGTCAACTTAACCTACCCAATTTCCCGTTGAATTCTGGATATTCAATTTCTCTGCAAATCCAGACATTCCGTACAATTAATGTACATAATTTTCCGTAGAATTTAAAACTTCTGGATATTTAATTTCTCTGCAAATCCAGACATTCCGAAAACTTTACCTTCCCAATTTCCCATTGAATTTACACACCTCTGGATATTCAATTTCTCTACAAATGTAGACATTCAGTACAATTAATGTACACAGTTTCCGTTGAATTTACATAGTTCTGGATATCTAATTTCTCTGCAAATCCAGACATACCGTACATGTATAATGTACACAATTTCAGGCCAAATTTACAAAATTCTGGATATTCAATTTCACTGCAAATCCAGACAATCCGTACATATATAATGTACCCTATTTCAGGCTGAATGTACGAAATTCTGGATATTCAATTTCTCCGCAAATCTAGTCATTCCGTAAACATAACCTACCCAATTTCCTGTTGAATTTACACACTTCTGGATATTAACTTTCTCTACAAATCCAGACATTCCGTACATATATAATGTACACAATTTCAGGCTGAATTTTCGAAATTCTGGACATTCAATTTCTCTACAAATCCAGATATTTCGTAAACTTAACCAATCCAAATTCCAGATGAATTTACACACCTCTGGATATTCAATTTCTCTGCAAATCCAGACATTCCGTACAATTAATGAACACAATTTCCCGTTGAATTTACATGCCTCTGGATATTAAATTACTTTGCAAATCCAGACATTCCGTGCATACATAACGGACACGAGTTTAGGCTGTATGTACGAAATTCTGGATATTCAATTTCTTCGCCAATCTAGACTTTCCGTAAACTTAACCTACCCAATTTCTCGTTGAATTCTGGACATTCAATTTCTATGTAAATCCAGACATTCCGTGCAATTAATGTACACAATTTCCCGTAGAATTTAAAAACTTCTGAATATTTAGTTTCTCTGCTAATCCAGACATTTCGAACATATATAATGTCTACAATTTCAGGCTGAATTTACGAAATTCTAGATATTCAATTTCTCTGGAAATCCAGACATTCCGTAAACTTAACCGACCCAATTTCCTGTTGAATTTACACAGCCCTAGATATTCAATTTCTTTGCAAATCCAGACATTCCGCACATATATAATGTTCACAATTTCAGGCTGAATTTTCGAAATTTTGGTTATTCACTTTCTCTGCAAATCCACACATACTGTAAACTTAACCGACCCAATTTCCTGTTGAATTTACACACCCCTAGATATTCAATTTCTCTGCAAATCCAGACATTCCGTACATATAAAATGTACACAATTTCAGGCTGAATTTACGAAATTCAGGATATTCAATTTCTCTACAATTCCAGATATTCCGTAAACATAGCCTACCCAATTTCCTGTTGAATTCACACACCTCTAGATATTCCATTTCTCTGCAAATCCAAACATTTCGTACAATTAGTGTACATAATTTCCCGTTGAATTTACAAGCTTCTGGATATTAAATTACTCTGCAAATCCAGACATTCCGTACATATATAATGGACACGATTTCGGGCTGTATGTACGAAATTCTGGATATTCAATTTCTCCGCCAATCTAGACTTTCCGTAAACTTAACCTACCCAATTTTCCGTTGAATTCTGGATATTCAATTTCTCTGCAAGTCCAGACATTCCGTGTAATTAATGTTCACAATTTCCCGTTGAATTTAAAAACTTCTGGATATTCAATTTCCCTGTAAATCTAGACATTCCGTACATATATAATGTCCACAATTTCAAGCTGAATTTACGAAATTCTGGATATTCAATTTCTCTGGAAATCCAGACATTCCGTAAACTTAACCGATCCAATTTCCTATTGAATTTCCGCAGCCCAAGATATTCAATTTCTTTGCAAATCCAGACATTCTGCACATATATAATGTTCACAATTTCGGGCTGAATTTTCGAAATTTTTGATATTCACTTTCTCTGCAAATCCAGACATTCCGTAAACTTAACCTACCCAATTTCCTGTTGAATTCTGGATATTCAATTTTTTCTACAAATCCAGACATTCCATACGTATATAGTGTGCACAATTTCAGGATGAATTTATGAAATTCTAGATATTCAAATTCTCTGCAAATACAGACATTCCGTAAGCTTAACCAACCCAATTTCCTGTTGAATTTACACACCCCTATACATTCAATTTCTCTGCAAATCTAGACATTCCATACATATATAATTTACACAATGTTAGGATGAATTTACGAAATTCTGGATATTTAATTTCTCAGCAAATCCAGACATTCCGTACATATATAATGTCCACAATTTCAGGCTGAATTTACGAAATTCTGGATATTCAATTTCTATGGAAATACATACATTCCGTAAACATAACCGACCAAATTTCCTGTTGAATTTACACAAACCTAGATATTTAGTTTCTTTGCAAATTCAGACATTCCGTACATATATAATGTTCACAATTTCAGGCTGAATTTATGAAATTCTGAATATTAACTTTCTCTGCAAATCCAGACATTCCGTAAGCTTAGCCTTCCCAATTTCCTGTTGAATTCTAGATATTCAATTTCTCTGCAAATCTAGAGATTCCGCACAATTAATGTACACAATTTGTCGTTGAATTTACATAACTCTTGATATTCAATTTTTTCTGTAAATCCAGACATTCCGTACACATATAGTGTACACAATTTCCGGCTAAATTTAAAAAATTCTGGATATTTGATTTCTTTGCAAATCCAGACAATTCGCAAAATTAACCTACCCAATTTTCCGTAGAATTTGAACACCTCTGGATATTCAATTTCTCTGCAAATCCAGACATTCCGTACAATTACTGTACATAATTTCCCGTTGAATTTGAAAACTTCTGGATATTTAATTTCTCTCCAAATCCAGACATTCCGTACATATATAATGTACACAATTTCAGGCTGAATTTACGAAATTCTGGATATGCAAATTCACTGCAAATCCAGACATTCCGTAAACTTAACCAACCCAATTTCCTATTGAATTTACACACCCCTAGATATTCAATTTCTCTTCAAATCTAGACATTCCGTACATATATAATGAACACAATTTTAGGCTGAATTTACGAAATTCTGGATATTCAATTTTTCTACAAATCCAGACATTCCGTAAATTTTACCTACCCAATGTCCCGTTGAATTTGCACACCTCTACATATTCAATTTCTCTGCAAATCCAAACATTTCGTACAATTATTGTACACAATTTTCATTGAATTTACATAGTTCTAGATATCTAATTTCTCTGCAAATCCAGACATTCCGTTCATGTATAATGTACACAATTTCAGGCTAAATTTTTGAAATTCTGGATATTCAATTTCTCTGCAAAGCCAGACATTCCGTACATATATAATGTACCCGATTTCAGGCTGAATGTATGAAATTCTGAATATTCAATTTCTCCGCAAATCTAGTCATTCAATAAACTTAACCTACTGATGTTCCCATTGAATTCCGGATATTTAAAAACTTTACCTTCCCAATTTCCCGTTGAATTTACACACCTCTGGATATTCAATTTCTCTGCAAATCTAGACATTCCGTACAATTAATGTACACAAGTTCCGTTGAATTTACATAGTTCTGGATATCTAATTCCTTTGCAAATCCAGAAATTCCATACATGTATAATGTACACAACTTCAGGCCACATTTACGAAATTCTGGATATTCAATTTCCCTGCAAATCCAGACAATCTGTACATATATATTGTACCCGATATCAGGCTGAATGTACGAAATTCTGGATGTTCAATTTATCCGCAAATCTAGTCATTCCGTAAACTTAACCTACCCAATTTCCGGTTGAATTCTGGACATTCAATTTCTCTACAAATCCAGACATTCCGTACAATTAATGTACACAATTTCCCGTTGAATTTAAAAACTTCGGGATAATTAATTTCTCTGCAAATCCAAACATTCCGTACATATATAATGTACACAATTTCAAACTGAATTTACAGAATTCTGGATATTGAATTTCTCTGCAAATCCAGACATTCCGTAAACTTTACCGACCGAATTTCCAATTGAATTTACACACCTCTATATATTCAATTTCTCTGCAAATCCAGACATTCCGTACATATATAATGTACCTAATTTCTGGCTGAATGTACGAAATTTTGGAAATTCAATTTCTCCACAAAACTAGTCATTAAGTAAACTTAACCTACCCAATTTCCCGTTAAATTCTGGATATTCTATTTCTCTGCAAATCTAAACATTCCATACAATTAATGTACACAATTTCCCGTTGAATATCAAAACTTCTGGATATTTATTTCTTTGCGAATCCAGACATTCCGTACATATATAATGTACCCAATTTCAGGCTGAATTTACAAAATTCTGGATATTGAATTTCTCTGCAAATTCAGACATTCCGTAAACTTAACCGACCCAATTTCATGTTGATTTTACACACCCCTAGATATTCAATTTCTCTGCAAATCCAGACATTCCGTACATATATAATGTACACAATTTCAGGCTGAATTTTCGAAATTCTGGATATTGAATTTCTCTGCAAATCCAGACATTCCGTAAACTTAACCGACTGAATTTCCAATTGAATTTACACACCTCTATATATTCAATTTCTCTGCAAATCCAGACAATCCGTACATATATAATGTACCCTATTTCAGGCTGAATGTACGAAATTCTGGATATTCAATTTCTCCGCAAATCTAGTCATTCCGTAAACTTAACCTACCCAATTTCCAGTTGAATTCTGGACATTCAATTTCTCTACAATTCCAAACATTCCGTACAATTAATGTACACAATTTCCAGTTGAATTTAAAAACTTCTGGACATTTAATTTCTCTGCAAATCCAGACATTCCGTACATTCATAATTTACATAATTTCAAACTGAATTTGCAAAATTCTGGATATTCAATTTCTCTACAAATCCAAATATTTCGTAAACTTAACCTACCCAATTTCCTGTTGAATTTACACACCTCTAGATATTAAATTTCTCTGCAAATCCAGACATTCCGTACATATATAATGTACACAATTTCAGGCTGAATTTTCGAAATTCTGGATATTCAATTTCTCTACAAATCCAGATATTTCGTAAACTTAACCTAACCAATTTCCTGATGAATTTACACACCTCTGGATATTCAATTTCTCTGCAAATACAGACATTCCGTACAATTAATGAACACAATTTCCCGTTGAATTTACAAGCTTCTGGATATTAAATTACTCTGCAAATCCAGACATTCCGTACATATATCATGGACACGATTTCGGGCTGTATGTACGAAATTCTGGATATTCAATTTCTCCGCAAATCTAGACTTTCCGTAAACTTAACCTACCCAATTTCTCGTTAAATTCTGAATATTCAATTTCTCTGCAAATCCAGACATTCCGTACATATATAATGTCCACAATTTCAGGCTGAATTTATGAAATTTTGGATATTCACTTTCTCTGCAAATCCAGACATTCCGTAAACTTATCCGACCCAATTTCCTGTTGAATTCTAGATATTCAATTTCTCTGCAAATCCAGACATTCCGTACAATTAATGTACACAATTTGCCGTTGAATTTACATAATTCTTGATATTCAATTTTTCTGCAAATCCAGACATTACGTACATATATAGTGTACACAATTTCAGGACGATTTTACGAAATTCTGGATATTCGATTTCCCTGCAAATACAGACATTCCGTAAACTTAACCAACTCAATTTCCTGTTAAATTTACACACCCCTAGACATTAAATTTCTCTGCAAATTCAGCCATTCCGTACATATATAATGTACACAATTTAAGGTTGAATTTACGAAATTCGGGATATTCAATTTCTCTACAAATCCAGATATTCCGTAAACTTAACCTACCCAATTTCCTATAGAATTTACACACATCTGGATATTCAATTTCTTTGCAAATCCAGACATTCTGTACATATATAATGTACCCGATTTCAGGCTGAATGTACGAAATTCTGGCTATTCAATTTCTCCGCAAATCTAGTTATTCCGTAAACTTAACCACCAATTTCCCGTTAAATTCTGCATATTCAATTTCTCTGCAAATCCAGACATTGCGTAGAATTAATGTACACAATTTCCCGTTGAATTTAAAAACTTGTGGATATTTAATTTCTCTGTATATCCTGACATTCCGTACATATATAATGTACACAATTTCAGGCTGAATTTCCGAAACTCTGGATATTGAATTTCTCTGCAAATCCAGACATTCAGTAAACTTAACCGACCCAATTTCATGTTGAATTTACACACCCCTAGATATTCAATTTCTCTGCAAATCCAGACATTCCGTACATATATAATGTACACAATTTCATGCTGAATTTACGAAATTCGGGATATTCAATTTCTATACAAATCTAGATATTCCGTAAACTTAGCCTACCCAATTTCCTGTTGAATCTACACACCTCTAGATATTCAATTTTTTTGCAAATCCAGACATTCCGTACAATTAATGTACACAATTTCCGATTGAATTTACAAGCTTCTGGATATTAAATTACTCTGCAAATCCAGACATTCCATACATATATAATGGATACGATTTTAGGCTATATGTACGAAATTCTGGATATTCAATTTCTTCTCCAATCTAGACATTCCGTCAACTTAACCTACCCAATTTCCCTTTGAATTCTGGATATTCAATTTCTCTGCAAATCCAGACATTCTGTACAATTAATGTACACAATTTTCCGTAGAATTTAAAACTTCTGGATATTTAATTTCTCTGCAAATCCAGACATTCCGAAAACTTTACCTTCCCAATTTCCCGTTGAATTTTCACACCTCTGGATATTCAATTTCTCTGCAAATGTAGACATTCAGTACAATTAATGTACACAGTTTCCGTTGAATTTACATAGTTCTGGATAGCTAATTTCTCTGCAAATCCAGACATACCGTACATGTATAATGTACACAATTTCAAGCCAAATTTACAAAATTCTGGATATTCAATTTCTCTGCAAATCCAGACAATCCGTACATATATAATGTACCCTATTTCAGGCTGAATGTACGAAATTCTGGATATTCAATTTCTCCGCAAATCTAGTCATTCCGTAAACTCAACCTACCCAATTTCCAATTGAATTCTAGACATTCAATTTCTCTACAATTCCAAACATTCCGTACAATTAATGTACACAATTTCCAGTTGAATTTAAAAACTTCTGGACATTTAATTTCTCTGCAAATCCAGACATTTCGTACATTTATAATTTACATAATTTCAAACTGAATTTGCAAAATTCTGGATATTCAATTTCTCTACAAATCCAAATATTTCGTAAACTTAACCTACCCAATTTCCTGTTGAATTTACACACCTCTAGATATTAAATTTCTCTGCAAATCCAGACATTCCGTACATATATAATGTACACAATTTCAGGCTGAATTTTCGAAATTCTGGATATTCAATTTCTTTACAAATCCAGATATTTCGTAAACTTAACCTAACCAATTTCCTGATGAATTTACACACCTCTGGATATTCAATTTCTCTGCAAATCCAGACATTCCGTACAATTAATGAACACAATTTCCCGTTGAATTTACATGCTTCTGGATATTAAATTACTTTGCAAATCCAGACATTCCGTACATATATAACGGACACGAGTTCAGGCTGTATGTACGAAATTCTGGATATTCAATTTCTTCGCCAATCTAGACTTTCCGTAAACTTAACCTACCCAATTTCTCGTTGAATTCTGGACATTCAATTTCTGTGCAAATCCAGACATTCCGTGCAATTAATGTACACAATTTCCCGTAGAATTTAAAAACTTCTGAATATTTAATTTCTCTGCAAATCCATACATTTCGAACATATATAATGTCCACAATTTCAGGCTGAATTTACGAAATTCTAGATATTCAATTTCTCTGGAAATCCAGACATTCCGTAAACTTAACTGACCCAATTTCCTGTTGAATTTACACAGCCCTAGATATTCAATTTCTTTGCAAATCCAGACATTCCGCACATATATAATGTTCACAATTTCAGACGGAATTTTCGAAATTTTGGTTATTCACTTTCTCTGCAAATCCAGACATACTGTAAACTTAACCGACCCAATTTCCTGTTGAATTTACACACCTCTAGATATTAAATTTCTCTGCAAATCCAGACATTTCGTACATATAAAATGTACACAATTTCAGGCTGAATTTACGAAATTAAGGATATTCAATTTCTCTACAAATCCAGATATTCCGTAAACATAGCCTACCCAATTTCCTGTTGAATTCACACACCTCTGGATATTCCATTTCTCTGCAAATCCAATCATTTCGTACAATTAGTGTACATAATTTCCCGTTGAATTTACAAGCTTCTGGATATTAAATTACTCTGCAAATCCAGACATTCCGTACATATATAGTGGACACGATTTCGGGCTATATGTACGAAATTCTGGATATTCAATTTCTCCGCCAATCTAGACTTTCTGTGAACTTAACCTACCAATTTCCCATTGAATTCTGGATATTCAATTTCTCTGCCAGTCCAGACATTCCGTGAAATTAATGTTCACAATTTCCCGTAGAATTTAAAAACTTCTGGATATTCAATTTCCCAGCAAATCCAAACATTCCGTACATATATAATGTCCACAATTTCAAGCTGAATTTACGAAATTCTGGATATTCAATTTCTCTGGAAATCCAGACATTCCGTAAACTTAACCGATCCAATTTCCCGTTGAATTTTCGCAGCCCAAGATATTCAATTTCTTTGCAAATCCAGACATTCTGCACATATATAATGTTCACAATTTCGGGCTGAATTTACGAAATTTTCGGTATTAACTTTCACTGCAAATCCAGACATTCCGTAAGCTTAGCCTTCCCAATTTCCTATTGAATTCTGGATATTCAATTTCTCTGCAAATCCAGACATTCCGCACAATTAATGTACACAATTTGCTTTTGAATTTACATAACTCTTGATATTCAATTATTTCTGTGAATCCCAACATTCCGTACAAATATAGTGTACACAATTTCCGGCTAAATTTTCAAAATTCTGGATACTCGATTTCTCTGCAAATCCAGACAATCCGTAAAATTAACCTGCCCAATTTTCCGTAGAATTTGCACACCTCTGGATATTCAATTTCTCTGCAAATCCAGACATTCCGTACAATTACTGTACACAATTTCCCGTTGAATTTGCAAACTTCTGGATATTTAATTTCTCTCCAAATCCAGACATTCCGTACATATATAATGTACACAATTTCAGGCTGAATTTACGAAATTCTGGATATTCAATTTCTCTGCAAATCCAGACATTCCGTACATATATAATGTACCCGATTTCAGGCTGAATGTATGAAATTCTGCATATTCAATTTCTCCGCAAATCTAGTCATTCAATAAACTTAACCTACTGATGTTCCCGTTGAATTCTGGATATTTAAAAACTTTACCTTCCCAATTTCCCGTTGAATTTACACACCTCTGGATATTCAATTTCTCTGCAAATCTAGACATTCCGTATAATTAATGTACACAATTTCCGTTGAATTTACATAGTTCTAGATATCTAATTCCTCTGCAAATCCAGACATTCTGTACATGTATAATGTACACTTCAGGCCAAATTTACGAAATTCTGGATATTCAATTTCCCTGCAAATCCAGACAATCTGTACATATATATTGTACCCGATATTAGGCTGAATGTACGAAATTCTGGATATTCAATTTATCCACAAATCTAGTCATTCCGTAAACATAACCTACCCAATTTCCGGTTGAATTCTGGACATTCAATTTCTCTACAAATCCAGACATTCCGTACAATTAATGTACACAATTTCCCGTTGAATTTAAAAACTTCGGGATAATTAATTTCTCTACAAATCTAGACATTCAGTACATATATAATGTACACAATTTCAAACTGAATTTACAAAATTCTGGATATCGAATTTCTCTGCAAATCCAGACATTCCGTAAACTTAACCGACCGAATTTCCAATTGAATTTACACACCTCTATATATTCAATTTCTCAGCAAATCCAGACATTCCGTACATATATAATGTACCCGATTTCTGGCTGAATGTACGGAATTCTGGATATTCAATTTCTCTGCAAAACTAGTCCTTACGTAAACTTAACCTACCCAATTTCCCGTTAAATTCTGGATATTCTATTTCTCTGCAAATCAAAACATTCCGTACAATTAATGTACACAATTTCCCGTTGAATATCAAAACTTCTGGATATTTATTTCTCTGCGAATCTAGACATTTTGTACATATATAATATACCCAATTTCAGGCTGAATTTACGAAATTCTGGATATTGAATTTCTCTGCAAATTCAGACACTCCGTAAACTTAACCGACCCAATTTCATATTGAATTTACACACCCCTAGATATTCAATTTCTCTGCAAATGCAGACATTCCGTACATATGTAATGTACACAATTTCAAGCTGAATTTTTGAAATTCTGGTTATTCAATTTCTTTACAAATCCAGATATTCCGTAAACTTAACCTACCCAATTTCCTATTGAATTTACACACCTCTGGACATTCAATTTCTCTGCAAATCCAGACATTCCGTACAAATAACGTACACAATTTCCCGTTGAATTTACAAGCTTCTGGATATTAAATTACTTTGCAAATCCAGACATTCCGTACATATATCATGGACACGATTTCGGGCTGTATGTACGAAATTCTGGATATTCAATTTCTCCGCAAATCTAGACTTTCCGTAAACTTAACCTACCCAATTTCTCGTTGAATTCTGAATATTTAATTTCTATGCAAATCCAGACATTCCGTGCAATTAATGTACATAATTTCCCGTAGAATTTAAAAACTTCTGGATATTTAATTTCTCTGCAAATCCAGACATTCCGTACATATATAATGTCCACAATTTCAGGCTGAATTTATGAAATTCTGGATATTCACTTTCTCTGCAAATCCAGACATTCCGTAAACTTATCCGACCCAATTTCCTGTTGAATTCTGGATATTCAATTTCTTTGCAAATCCAGACATTCCGTACAATTAATGTACACAATTTGCCGTTGAATTTACATAATTCTTGATAGTTAATTTTTTCTGCAAATCCAGACATTCCGTACATATATAGTGTACACAAATTCAGGATAATTTTACGAAATTCTGGATATTCGATTTCTCTGCAAATCCAGACATTCCGTAAACTTAACCAACCCAATTTCCTGTTAAATTTACACACCCCTGGATATTCAATTTCTCTGCAAATTCAGACATTCCGTACATATATAATGTACACAATTTTAGGCTGAATTTACGAAATTCGGGATATTCAAATTCTCTACAAATCCAGATATTTCGTAAACTTAACACACCCAATTTCCTATAGAATTTACACACATCTGGATATTCAATTTTTTTGCAAATCCAGACATTCTGTACATATATAATGTACCCGATTTCAGGCTGAATGAACGAAATTCTGGATATTCAATTTCTCCGCAAATCTAGTCATTCCGTAAACTTAACCTACCCAATTTCCCGTTAAATTCTGCATATTCAATTTCTCTGCAAATCCAGACGTTGCGTAGAATTAATGTACACAATTTCCCGTTGAATTTAAAAACTTGTGGATATTTAATTTCTCTGTATATCCTGACATTCCGTACACATATAATGTACACAATTTCAGGCTGAATTCCCGAAACTCTGGATATTGAATTTTTCTGTAAATCCAGACATTCAGTAAACTTAACCGACCCAATTTCTTGATGAATTTACACACCCCTAGATATTCAATTTCTCTGCAAATTCAGACATTCCGTACATATATAATGTACAAAATTTCAGGCTGAATTTACGAAATTCGGTATATTCAATTTCTCTACAAATCCAGATATTCCGTAAACTTAGCCTACCCAATTTCCTGTTGAATCTACAGACCTCTGGATATTAAATTTCTCTGCAAATCCAGACATTCCGTACAATTAATGTAAACAATTTCCCGTTGAATTTACAAGCTTCTGGAAATTAAATTACTCTGCAAATCCAGACATTCCATACATATATAATGGATACGATTAGGCTGTATGTACGAAATTCTGGATATTCAATTTCTCCGCCAATCTAGACATTCCGTCAACTTAACCTACCCAATTTCCCGTTGAATTCTGGACATTCAATTTCTCTGCAAATCCAGACATTACGTACAATTAATGTACACAATTTTCTGTAGAATTTAAAAACTTCTAGATATTTAATTTCTCTGCAAATCCAGACATTCCGAAAACTTTACCTTCCCAATTTCCCGTTGAATTTACACACCTCTGGATATTCAATTTCTCTGCAAATGTAGACATTTAGTACAATTAATGTACATAGTTTCCGTTGAATTTACATAGTTCTGGATATCTAATTTCTCTGCAAATCCATACATGCCTTACATGTATAATGTATACAATTTCAGGCCAAATTTACGAAATTCTGAATATTCAACTTCTCTGCAAATCCAGACAATCCGTACATATACAATGTACCCGATTTCAGGCTGAATGTACGAAATTCTGGATATTCAATTTCTCCTCAAATCTAGTCATTCCGTAAAATTAACCTACCCAATTTCCAGTTGAATTCTGGACATTCAGTTTCTCTACAAATCCAAACATTCAGTACAATTAATGTACACAATTTCCCGTTGAATTTAAAAACTTCTGGATATTTAATTTCTCTGCAAATCCAGACATTCCGTACATATATAATGTACACAATTTCAAACTGAATTTGCAAAATTCTGGATATTCAATTTCTCTACAAATCCAAATATTTCGTAAAAGTAACCTACCCAATTTCCTGTTGAATTTACACACCTCTGGATATTAACTTTCTCTACAAATCCAGACATTCCGTACATATATAATGTACGCAATTTCAGGCTGAATTTTCAAAATTCTGGATATTCAATTTCTCTACAAATCCAGATATTTCGTAAACTTAACCTATCCAATTTCCTGATGAATTTACACACCTCTGGATATTCAATTTCTCTGCAAATCCAGACATTCCGTACAATTAAAGAACAAAATTTCCCGTTGAATTTACATGCTTCTGGATATTAAATTACTCTGCAAATCCAGACATTCCGTACATATATAACAGACACGAGTTCAGGCTGTATGTACGAAATTCTGGATATTCAATTTCTCCGCCAATCTAGACTTTCCGTAAACTTAACCTACCAATTTCTTGTTGAATTCTGGATATTCAATTTCTTTGCAAATCCAGATATTCCGTGCAATTAATGTACACAATTTCCCGTAGAATTTAAAAACTTCTGAATATTTAATTTCTCTGCAATTCTAGACATTTCGAACATATATAATGTCCACAATTTCAGGCTGAATTTACGAAATTCTAGATATTCAATTTCTCTGAAAATCCAGACATTCCGTACAATT
Organism: Quercus tomentella; assembly: GCA_028535165.1. Taxonomy (NCBI): domain Eukaryota; kingdom Viridiplantae; phylum Streptophyta; class Magnoliopsida; order Fagales; family Fagaceae; genus Quercus; species Quercus tomentella. The sequence continues at coordinate 40,415,557 of JAPQVY010000089.1, forward strand.
AATGTACACAATTTCGCGTAGAATTTAAAAACTTCAGGATATTTAATTTCTCCGCAAATCCAGACAATCTGTAAACTTAACCGGCCCAATTTCCAGTTGAATTTACACACCTCTGGATATTCAATTTCTCTGCAAATCCAGACATTCCGTACAATCAATGTACATAATTTCCCGTTGAATTTAAAAACTTCTGGATATTTAATTTCTCTACAAATCCAGACAATCTTTACATATATAATGTACTCGATATCAGGAAGAATGTACGAAATTATGGATACTCAACTTCTCTGCAAATCCAGTCATTCCTAAAACTTAATCTACCCAATTTCCGGTTGAATTCTGGACATTCAATTTCTCTACAAATCCAGACATTCCGTACAATTAATGTACACAATTTCCGATTGAATTTAAAAACTTCCAGATATTTAATTTCTCTGCAAATCCAGACATTCCGTACATATATACTGTACACAATTTCAAACTGAATTTACAAAATTCTGGATGTTGAATTTCTCTGCAAATCATGACATTCCGTAAACTTAACCGACCCAATTTCCTGTTGAATTTACACACCTCTAGATATTCAATTTCTCTGCAAATCTATACATTCCGTACATATATAATGTACACAATTTCAGGCTGAATTTACGAAATTTTGGATATTGAATTTCTCTGCAAATCCAGATATTCCGCAAACTTAACCGACCCAATTTCTTGTTGAATTTACACACCCCTAGATATTCAATTTCTCTGCAAATCCAGACATTCCGTACATGTATAATGTACACAATTTCAGGCCAAATTTACGAAATTCTGGATATTCAACTTCTCTGCAAATCCAGACAATCTGTACATATATAATGTACCCGATATCAGTAAGAATGTACGAAATTCTGGATATTCAATTTCTCCGCAAATCTAGTCATTCATTAAACATAACCTACCCAATTTACGGTTGAATTTTGGACATTCCATTTCTCTACAAAACCCGACATTCCGTACAATTAATGTACACAATTTCCCGTTGAATTTAAAAACTTCTAGATATTTAATTTCTCTGCAAATCCAGACATTCCGTACATATATAATGTACACAATTTCAAACTAAATTTACAAAATTCTGGATATTGAATTTATCTGCAAATCCCAGAAATTCCGTAAACTTAACAGACCCAATTTCCAGTTGAATTTACACACCTCTAGATATTCAATTTCTCTGCAAATCATGACATTCGGTACATATATAATATACCCGATTTCAGGCTGAATGTACGAAATTCTGGATATTCAATTTCAATGCAAATACAAACATTCCGTACAATTAATGTACACAATTTCCCGTTGAATTTCTAAACTTCTGGATATTTAATTTCTCAGAGAATCCAGACATTCCGTACATATATAATGTACACAATTTCAGACTGAATTTATGAAATTCTGGATATTGAATTTCTCTGCAAATCCAGACATTCCGTACATATATAATATACCCGATTTCAGGCTGAATGTACGAAATTCTGGATATTCAATTTCAATGCAAATCCAAACATTCCGTACAATTAATGTACACAATTTCCCGTTGAATTTCTAAACTTCTGGATATTTAATTTCTCAGAGAATCCAGACATTCCGTACATATATAATGTACCCGATTTCAGGCTGAATGTACGAAATTCTGGATATACAATTTCTCCGCAAATCGAGTCATTCCGTAAACTTAACCGACCCAATTTCTTGTTGAATTTACGCAACCCTAGATATTCAATTTCTCTGCAAATCCAGACATTCCGTACATGTATAATGTACACAATTTCAGACCAAATTTACGAAATTTTGGATATTCAACTTCTCTGCAAATCCAGACAATCTGTACATATATAATGTACCTGATATCAGTAAGAATGTACGAAATTCTGGATATTCAATTTCTCCGCAAATCTAGTCATTCCTTAAATATAACCTACCCAATTTCCGGTTGAATTTTGGACATTCCATTTCTCTACAAAACCCGACATTCCGCACAATAAATGTACACAATTTCCCGTTGAATTTAAAAACTTCTAGATATTTAATTCCTCTGCAAATCCAGACATTCCGTACATATATAATGTACACAATTTCAAACTGAATTTACAAAATTCTGGATATTGAATTTCTCTGCAAATCCAGACATTCCGTAAACTTAACAGACCCAATTTCCAGTTGAATTTACACACCTCTAGATATTCAATTTCTATGCAAATCCAGACATTCCGTACATATATAATATACCCAATTTCAGGCTGCATGTACGAAATTCTTGATATTCAACTTCTCCGCAAATCTATTCATTCCGTAAACTAAACATACCCAATTTCCCGTTAAATTCTGGATATTCAATTTCTCTGCAAATCCAAACATTCCGTACAATTAATGTACACAATTTCCCGTTGAATTTCAAAACTTCTGGATATTTAATTTCTCAGCAAATCTAGACATTCCGAACATATATAATGTACACAATTTCGGGCCGAATATATGAAATTCTGGATATTGAATTTCTCTGCAAATCCGGACATTCCGTAAACTTAACCGACCCAATTTCCTTTTGAATTTACACAACCCTAGATATTCAATTTCTCTGCAAATGCAGACATTCCGTACGTATATAATGTTCACAATTTCAGGCCAGATTTACGAAATTCTGGATATTCAAATTCTCTGCAAATCCAGACAATTCGTACATATATATTGTACCCGATTTTAGGCTGAATGTACGAAATTCTGAATAATCAATTTCTCCCCAAATCTAGTCATTCCGTAAACTTAACCTACCCATTTTCCAGTTGTATTTTAGACGTTCAATTTCTCTACAATTCCAGACATTCCGTACAATTAATGTACACAATTTCCCGTTGAATTTAAAAACTTCTGGATATTTAATTTCTCTGCAAATCCAGACAATCTGTACATATATAATGTACCCGATATCAGGAACAATGAACGAAATTATGGATACTCAACTTCTCTGCAAATCTAGTCATTCATAAAACTTAATCTACCCAATTTCCGGTTGAATTCTGGACATTCAATTTCTCTACAAATCCAGACATTTCGTACAATTAATGTACACAATTTTCGGTTGAATTTAAAACTTCTAGATATTTAATTTCTCTGCAAATCCAGACATTCCGTACATATATAATGTACACAATTTAAAACTGAATTTTCAAAATTCTGGATATTGAATTTCTCAACAAATCCAGACATTCTGTAAACTTAAACTACCCAATTTCCTGTTGAATTTACACATCTCTGGATATTCAATTTCTCTGCAAATCCAGACATTCCGTACAATTAATGTACACAATTTCCCGTTGAATTTAAAAACTACTGGATATTTAATTTCTCTGCAAATCCAGATAGCCTGTACATATATAATGTACCCGATATCAGGAAGAATGTACGAAATTATGGATATTCAACTTCTCTGCAAATCTAGTCATTCCTAAAACTTAATCTACCAAATTTCCGGTTGAATTCTGGACATTCAATTTCTCTACAAATCCAGACATTCCGTACAATTAATGTACACAATTTCCCGTTGAATTTAAAAACTTCTAAATATTTAATTTCTCTGCAAATCCAGAGATTCCGTACATATATAATATACACAATTTCAAACTGAATTTACAAAATTCTGGATATTGAATTTCTCTGCAAATCCAGACATTCCGTAAACTTAACCGACCGAATTTCCAATTGAATTTACACACCTCTATATATTCAATTTCTCTGCAAATCCAGACATTCCGTATATATGTAATGTACCCGATTTCAGGCTGAATGTACGAAATTCTGGATATTCAATTTCTCCGCAATTTGAGTCATTCCGTAAACTTGACCTGCCCAATTTCCTGTTAAATTCTGGATATTCAATTTTTCTGCAAATCCAAACATTCCGTACAATTAATATACACAATTTCCTGTAGAATTTAAAAACTTCTGGATATTCAATTTCTCTGCAAATCCAGACATTCCATACATATATAATGTCCACAATTTGAGGCTGAATTTACGAAATTCTGGATATTCAATTTCTATGGAAATCCAGACATTCCGTAAACTTAACCGACCCAATTTCCTGTTTAATTTACACAGCCCTAGATATTCAACTTCTTTGCAAATCCAGAGATTCCGCTCATATATAATGTTCACAATTTCAGTCTGAATTTACGAAATTTTGGATATTCACTTTCTCTACAAATCCAGACATTCTGTAAACTTAACCGACCCAATTTCCTTTTGAATTTACACACCCCTAGATATTCAATTTCTCTGCAAATCCAGACATTCCGTACCTAAATAATGTACATAATTTCAGGCCAAATTTACGAAATTCTGGATAATCAGTTTCTCTGCAAATCCAGACAATCCGTACATATATATTGTACCCGATTTTAAGCTGAATGTACGAAATTCTGGCTAATCAATTTCTCCCCAAATCTAGTCATTCCGTAAACTTAACCTACCCAATTTCTAGTTGAATTCTGGACGTTCAATTTCTCTACAAATCCAGACATTCCGTACAATTAATGTACACAATTTCCCGATGAATTTAAGAACTTCTAGATATTTAATTTCTCTGCAAATCCAGACAATCTGTACATATATAATGTACCCGATATCAGGAACAATGTACGAAATTATGGATATTCAACTTCTCTGCAAATCAAGTCATTCCTAAAACTTAATCTACCCAATTTCCGGTTGAATTCTGGACATTCAATTTCTGTACAAATCCAGACATTCCATACAATAAATGTACACAATTTCCGGTTGAATTTAAAAACTTCTAGATATTGAATTTCTCTGTGAATCCAGACATTCTGTAAACATAACCGACCCAATTTCCTGCTGAATTTACACACCTCTGAATATTCAATTTCTCTGCAAATCCAGACATTCCGTACAATTAATGTACACAATTTCCCGATGAATTTAAAAACTTCTTGATATTTAATTTCTCTGCAAATCCAGTCAATCTGTACATATATAATGTACCCGATATCAGGAAGAATGTACGAAATTTTGGAAATTCAACTTCTCTGCAAATCTAGTCATTCCTAAAACTTAATCTACCCAATTTCCGGTTGAATTCTCGACATTCAATTTCTCTACAAATCCAGACATTCTGTACAATTAATGTACACAATTTCCGGTTGAATTTAAAAATTTCGAGATATTTAATTTCTCTGCAAATCCAGACATTCTGTAAACTTAACCGACCCAATTTCCTGTTGAATTTACACACCTCTAGATATTCAATTTCTCTGCAAATCCAGACATTCCGAACAATTATTGTACACAATTTTCCGTTGAATTTAAAAACTTCTGGATATTTAATTTCTCTACAAATTAAGACAATCTGTACATATATAATGTACCCGATATCATGAAGAATGTACGAAATTATGGATATTCAACTTCTCTGCAAATCTAGTCATTCCTAAAACTTAATCTACCCAATTTCCGGTTGAATTCTGGACATTCAATTTCTCTTCAAATCCAGACATTCCGGACAATTAATGTACACAATTTCCGGTTGAATTTAAAACTTTCCAGATATTTAATTTCTCTGCAAATCCAGACATTCCGAACATATATAATGTACATAATTTCAAACTGAATTTACATAATTCTGGATGTTGAATTTCTCTGCAAATCCAGACATTCCGTAAACTTAAACGACCCAATTTCCTGTTGAATTTACACAGCCCTAGATATTCAACTTCTTTGCAAATCCAGACATTCCGCACATATATAATGTTCACAATTTCAGGTTGAATTTACGAAATTTTGGATATTCACTTTCTCTACAAATCCAGACATTCTGTAAACTTAACCGACCCAATTTCCTGTTGAATTTACACACCCCTAGATATTCAATTTCTCTGCAAATCCAGACATTCCATACCTATATAATGTACACAATTTCAGGCCAAATTTACAAAATTCTGGATATTCAATTTCTCTGCAAATCCAGACAATCCGTACATATATATTGTACCCGATTTTGGGCTGAATGTACGAAATTCTGGATAATCAATTTCTCCCCAAATCTAGTCATTCCGTATACTTAACCGACCCAATTTCCTGTTGAATTTACACACCTCTAGATATTCAATTTCTCTGCAAATCCAGACATTCCGTACAATAACGTACACAATTTCCCGTTGAATTTAAAAACTTCTAGATATTTAATTTCTCTGCAAATCCAGACAATCTGTACATATATAATGTACCCGATATCAGGAACAATGTACGAAATTATGGATATTCAACTTCTCTGCAAATCTAGTCATTCCTAAAACTTAATCTACCCAATTTCCGGTTGAATTCTGGATATTCAATTTCTCTACAAATGCAGACATTCCGTACAATTAATGTACACAATTTTGGTTGAATTTAAAAACTTCTAGATATTTAACTTCTTTTCAAATCCAGACATTCCGTACATATATAATGTACACAATTTCAAACTGAATTTACCAAATTCTGGATATTGAATTTCTCTGCAAATCCAGACATTCTGTAAACTTAACCGACCCAATTTCCAGTTGAATTTACACACCTCTAGATATTCAATTTCTATGCAAATCCATACATTCCGTACATATATAATATACCTGATTTCAGGCTGAATGTACGAAATTCTGGATATTCAACTTCTCCGCAAATCTATTCATTCCGTAAACTAAACCTACCAAATTTCCAGTTAAATTCTGGATATTCAATTTCTCTGCAAATCCAAACATTCCGTACAATTAATGTACACAATTTCCCGTTGAATTTCAAAACTTCTATTTAATTTTTCAGCAAATCCAAACATTCCGTATAGATATAATGTACACAATTTCAGGCTGAATTTAGGAAATTCTGGATATTGAATTTCTCTGTAAATACGGACATTCCGTAAACTTAACCGAACCAATTTCCTGTTGAATTTACACACCCGTAGATATTCAATTTCTCTGCAAATCCAGACATTCCGTACCTATATAATGTACACAATTTCAGGCCAAATTTACGAAATTCTGGATATTCAATTACTCTGCAAATCCAAACAATCCGTACATATATATTGAACCCGATTTTAGGCTGAATGTACGAAAATCTGGATAATCAATTTCTCCCCAAATCTAGTCATTCCGTAAACTTAACCTACCCAATTTCCAGTTGAATTCTTGACGTTCAATTACTCTACAAATCCAGACATTCCGTACAATTAATGTACACAATTTCACGATGAATTTAAAAACTTCTGGATATTTAATTTCTCTGCAAATCCAGACAATCTGTACATATATAATGTACCCGATATCAGGAACAATGTACGAAATTATGGATATTCAACTTCTTTGCAAATCTAGTCATTCCTAAAACTTAATCTACCCAATTTCCGGATGAATTCCGGACATTCAATTTCTCTACAAATCTAAACATTCCGTACAATTAATGTACACAATTTCCAGTTGAATTTGAAAACTTCTAGATATTTAATTTCTCTGCAAATCCAGACATTTCGTACATATATAACGTACGCAATTTCAAATGGCATTTATAAAATTCTGGATATTGAATTTCTCTGCAAATCCAGACATTCTGTAAACTTAACCAACCCAATTTCCTGTCGAATTTACACACCTCTGGATATTCAATTTCTCTGCAAATCCAGACATTCCGTACATATATAATGTACCCGATTTAAGGCTGAATGTACGAAATTCTGGATATTCAATTTCTCCGCAAATCGAATCATTCCGTAAACTTGACCTGCCCAATTTCCTGTTAAATTCTGGATATTCAATTTTTCTGCAAATCCAAACATTCCGTACAATTAATACACACAATTTCCCGTAGAATATAAAAAATTCTGGATATTTATTTTCTCTGCAAATCCAGACATTCCGTACATATATAATATCCACAATTTCAGGCTGAATTAACAAAATTCTGGATACTCAATTTCTCTGGAAATCCAGACATTCCGTAAAGTTAACCGACCCAATTTCCTGTTGAATTTACACAGCCCTAGATATTCAACTTCTTTGCAAATCCAGACATTCCGCACAATTATAATGTTCACAATTTCATGCTGAATTTACGAAATTCGGGATATTCAATTTCTCTACAAATCTTGATATTCTGTAAACTTAACCTACTCAATTTCCTGGTGAATTTACACACCTCTGGATATTCAACTTCTCTGCAAATCCAGACATTCCGTACAATTAATGTACACAATTTCCCGTTGAATTTACAATCTTCAGGATATTAAATTATTCTACAAATCCAGACATTCCGTACATATATAATGGACACGATTTCAGGTTGAATGTACGAAATTCTGGATATTCAATTTCTCCGCCAATCTAGACATTCCGTAAACTTAACCAACCTAATTTCCCGTTGAATTCTGGATATTCAATTTCTCTGCGAATCCAGACATTCCGTACAATTAATGTCCACAATTTTCCGTAAAATTTAAAAACATCTGGATATTTAATATCTCTGTAAATCCAAACAATCCGAAAACTTTGGCTTCCCAATTTCCCGTTGAATTTACACACGCTGGATATTCAATTTCTCTGCAAATCTAGACATTCCCTGCAAATAATGTACACAATTTCCGTTGAATTTACATAGTTCTGGATATCTCTTTTCTCTGCAAATCCAGACATTCCGTACATGTATAATGCACACAATTTCTGGCCAAATTTACAAAATTCTGGATATTCAACTTCTTTGCAAATCCAGACAATCTGTACATATATAATGTACCCGATATCAAGAAGAATGTACGAAATTATGGATATTCAATTTCTCTGCAAATCTAGTCATTCCTTAAACTTAACCTACCCAATTTCCGGTTGAATTCTGGACATTCAATTTCTCTACAAATCCAGTCATTCCGCACATTTAATGCACACAATTTTCGGTTGAATGTAAAAACTTCTAGATATTTAATTTCTCTGCAAATCCAGACATTCCGTAAATATATACTGTACACAATTTCAAACTGAATTTACAAAATTCTGGATATTGAATTTCTTTGTAAATCCAGACATTTCGTAAACTTAACCGACCCAATTTCCTGTTGAATCTACACACCTCTAGATATTCAATTTCTCTGCAAATCCTGACATTCCGTACATATATAATGTACACAATTTCATGCTGAATTTACGAAATTTTGGATATTGAATTTCACTACAAATCCAGACATTCCGTAAACTTAACCGACCCAATTTCTTGTTGAATTTACACACCCCTAGATATTCAATTTCTCTGCAAATCCAGGCATTCCGTACATATATAATGTACACAATTTCCGTTGAATTTACAAAGTTCTGGATATCTCAATTCTCTGCAAATCCAGACATTCCGTACATGTATAATGTACACAATTTCAGGCCAAATTTACAAAATTCTGGATATTCAACTTCCCTGCAAATGCAGACAATCTGTGCATATATAATGTACCCAATATCAGGAAGAATGTACGAAATTATGGATATTCAACTTCTCTGCAAATCTAGTCATTCCCTAAGCTTAACCTACCCAATTTCGGGTTGAATTCTGGACATTTAATTTCTCTACAAATCCAGACATTCCGTACAATTAATGTAAACTGTTTCCCGTTGAATTTAAAAACTTCTAAATATTTAAGTTCTCTGCAAATCCCGACATTCCGTACATATATAATGTACACAATTTCAAACTGAATTTACAAAATTCTGGATATTGAATTTCTCTGCAAATCCAAACATTCCGTAAACTTAATAGACCCAATCTCCAGTTGAATTTTCACACCTCTACATATTCAATTTCTCTGCAAATCCAGACATTCCGTACATATATAATATACCCGATTTCAGGCTGAATGTACGAAATTCTGGATATTCAACTTCTCCGTAAATCTATTCATTCCGTAAACTTAACCTACCCAATTTCCCGTTAAATTCTGGATATTCAATTTCTCTGCAAATCCAAACATTCCGTACAATTAATGTACACAATTTCCCGTTGAATTTCAAAACTTCTAGATTTTTAATTTCTCTGCAAATCCAGACATTCCGTACATATATAATGTACACAATTACAGGCTGAATTTACGAAATTCTGGATATTGAATTTCTCTGCAAATCCGGACATTCCGTAAACTTAACCGACCCAATTTCCTGTTGAATTTACACACCCCTAGATATTCAATTTCTCTGCAAATCCAGACATTCCATACATATATAATGTACACAATTTCAGGCCAAATTTACGAAATTCTGGATATTCAATTTCTCTGCAAATCCAGACAATCCGTACATATATATTGTACACGATTCTAGGCTGAATGTACGAAATTCTGGATAATCAATTTCTCCCCAAATCTAGTCATTCCTTAAACTTAACTTACCCAATTTCCAGTTGAAGTCTGGACGTTCAATTTCTCAACAAATCCAGACATTCCGTACAATTAATGTACACAATTTCCCGTTGAATTTAAAAACTTCTGGATATTTAATTTCTCTGCTAATCCAGAAAATATGTACATATATAATGTACCCGATATCAGGAACAATGTACGAAATTATGGATATTCAACTTCTCTGCAAATCTAGTCATTCCTAAGACTTAATCTGCCCAATTTCCAGTTGAACTCTAGACATTAAATTTCTCTACAAATCCAGACATTCCGTACAATTAATGTACACAATTTCCGGTTGAATTTAAAAACTTCTAGATATTTAATTTCACTGCAAATCCAGACATTCCGTACATATATAATGTACACAATTTCAAACTGAATTTACAAAATTCTGGATATTGAATTTCTCTGCAAATCCAGACATTCTGTAAACTTAACCAACCCAATTTCCTGTTGAATTTACACACCTCTGGATATTCAATTTCTCTGCAAATCCAGACATTCCGTACAATTAATGTACACAATTTCCCGTTGAATTTAAAAACTTCTGGATATTTAATTTCCCTGCAAATCCAGACAATCTGTACATATATAATGTACCCGATATCAGGAAGAATGTACGAAATTATGGATATTCAACTTCTCTGCAAATCTAGTCATTCCTTAAACATAACCTACCCAATTTCCGGTTGAATTTTGGACAATCCATTTCTCTACAAAACCCGACATTCCGTACGATTAATGTACACAATTTCCCATTGAATGTAAAAACTTCTAGATATTTAATTTCTCTGCAAATCCAGACATTACGTACATATATAATGTACACAATTTCAAACTGAATTTACAAAATTCTGGATATTGAATTTCTCTGCATAACCAGACATTCCGTAAACTTAACAGACCCAATTTCCAGTTGAATTTACACACCTCTAGATATTCAATTTCTATGCAAATCCAGACATTCCGTACATATATAATATACCCGATTTCAGGCTGAATGTACGAAATTCTGGATATTCAACTTCTCCGCAAATCTATTCATTCCGTAAACTAAACCTACCCAATTTCCCGTTAAATTCTGGATATTCAATTTCTCTGCAAATCCAAACATTCCGTACAATTAATGTACACAATTTCCCGTTGAATTTCAAAACTTCTGTTTAATTTCTCAGCAAATCCAAACATTCCGTACATATATAATGTACACAATTTCAGGCTGAATTTAGGAAATTCTGAATATTGAATTTCTCTGTAAATCCGGACATTCCGTAAACTTAACCGACCCAATTTCCTGTTGAATTTACACACCCCTAGATATTCAATTTCTCTGCAAATCCAGACATTTCGTACCTATATAATGTACACAATTTCAGGCCAAATTTACGAAATTCTGGATAATCAGTTTCTCTGCAAATCCAGACAATCCGTACATATATATTGTACCCGATTTTAGGCTGAATGTACGAAATTCTGGCTAATCAATTTCTCCCCAAATCTAGTCATTCCGTAAACTTAACCTACCCAATTTCCAGTTGAATTCTGGACGTTCAATTTCTCTACAAGTCCAGACATTCCGTACAATTAATGTACACAATTTCCCGTTGAATTTAAAAACTTCTGGATATTTAATTTCTCTGCAAATCCAGACAATCTGTACATATATAATGTACCCGATATCAGGAACAATGTACGAAATTATGGATATTCAACTTCACTGCAAATCTAGTCATTCCTAAAACTTAATCTACCCAATTTCCGGTTGAATTCCGGACATTCAATTTCTCTACAAATCCAGACATTCCGTACAATTCATGTACACAATTTCCAGTTGAATTTAAAAACTTCTAGATATTTAATTTCTCTGCAAATCCAGACATTTCGTACATATATAATGTACGCAATTTCAAATGGAATTTACAAAATTCTGGATATTGAATTTCTCTGCAAATCCAGACATTCCGTAAACTTAACCGACCCAATTTCCTGTCGAATTTACACACCTCTGGATATTCAATTTCTCTGCAAATCCAGACATTCCGTACATATGTAATGTACCCGATTTCAGGCTGAATGTACGAAATTCTGGATATTCAATTTCTCCGCAATTCGAGTCATTCCGTAAACTTGACCTGCCCAATTTCCTGTTAAATTCTGGATATTCAATTTTTCTGCAAATCCAAACATTCCGTACAATTAATATACACAATTTCCCGTAGAATTTAAAAACTTCTGGATATTCAATTTCTCTGCAAATCCAGACATTCCATACATATATAATGTCCACAATTTGAGGCTGAATTTACGAAATTCTGGATATTCAATTTCTATGGAAATCCAGACATTCCGTAAACTTAACCGACCCAATTTCCTGTTGAATTTACACAGCCCTAGATATTCAACTTCTTTGCAAATCCAGACATTCCGCTCATATATAATGTTCACAATTTCAGTCTGAATTTACGAAATTTTGGATATTCACTTTCTCTACAAATCCAGACATTCTGTAAACTTAACCGACCCAATTTCCTTTTGAATTTACACACCCCTAGATATTCAATTTCTCTGCAAATCCAGACATTCCGTACCTAAATAATGTACATAATTTCAGGCCAAATTTACGAAATTCTGGATAATCAGTTTCTCTGCAAATCCAGACAATCTGTACATATATATTGTACCCGATTTTAAGCTGAATGTACGAAATTCTGGCTAATCAATTTCTCCCCAAATCTAGTCATTCCGTAAACTTAACCTACCCAATTTCTAGTTGAATTCTGGACGTTCAATTTCTCTACAAATCCAGACATTCCGTACAATTAATGTACACAAATTCCCGATGAATTTAAGAACTTCTAGATATTTAATTTCTCTGCAAATCCAGACAATCTGTACATATATAATGTACCCGATATCAGGAACAATGTACGAAATTATGGATATTCAACTTCTCTGCAAATCAAGTCATTCCTAAAACTTAATCTACCCAATTTCCGATTGAATTCTGGACATTCAATTTCTGTACAAATCCAGACATTCCATACAATAAATGTACACAATTTCCGGTTGAATTTAAAAACTTCTAGATATTTAATTTTTCTGCAAATCCAGACATTCCGTACATATATAATGTACGCAATTTAAAATTGATTTTACAAACTTCTAGATATTGAATTTCTCTGTGAATCCAGACATTCTGTAAACTTAACCGACCCAATTTCCTGCTGAATTTACACACCTCTGAATATTCAATTTCTCTGCAAATCCAGACATTCCGTACAATTAATGTACACAATTTCCCGATGAATTTAAAAACTTCTTGATATTTAATTTCTCTGCAAATCCAGACAATCTGTACATATATAATGTACCCGATATCTGGAAGAATGTACGAAATTATGGAAATTCAACTTCTCTGCAAATCTAGTCATTCCTAAAACTTAATCTACCCAATTTCCGGTTGAATTCTCGACATTCAATTTCTCTACAAATCCAGACATTCCGTACAATTAATGTACACAATTTCCGTTTGAATTTAAAAACTTCGAGATATTTAATTTCTCTGCAAATCCAGACATTCTGTAAACTTAACCGACCCAATTTCCTGTTGAATTTGCACACCTCTAGATATTCAATTTCTCTGCAAATCCAGACATTCCGTACAATTATTGTACACAATTTCCCGTTGAATTTAAAAACTTCTGGATATTTAATTTCTCTACAAATTAAGACAATCTGTACATATATAATGTACCCGATATCATGAAGAATGTACGAAATTATGGATATTCAACTTCTCTGCAAATCTAGTCATTCCTAAAACTTAATCTACCAAATTTCCGGTTGAATTCTGGACATTCAATTTCTCTACAAATCCAGACATTCCGTACAATTAATGTACACAATTTCCCGTTGAATTTAAAAACTTCTGGATATTTAATTTCTCTGCAAATCCAGACATTCTGTACATATATAATGTACCCGATATCAGGAACAGTGAACGAAATTATGGATATTCAACTTCTCTGCAAATCTAGTCATTCCTAAAACTTAATCTACCCAATTTCCGGTTGAATTCTGGACATTCAATTTCTCTACAAATCCAGACATTTCGTACAATTAATGTACACAATTTTCGGTTGAATTTAAAACTTCTAGATATTTAATTTCTCTGCAAATCCAGACATTCCGTACATATATAATGTACACAATTTAAAACTGAATTTACAAAATTCTGGATATTGAATTTCTCTACAAATCCAGATATTCTGTAAACTTAAACAACCCAATTTCCTGTTGAATTTACACATCTCTGGATATTCAATTTCTCTGCAAATCCAGACATTCCGTACAATTAATGTACACAATTTCCCGTTGAATTTAAAAACTACTGGATATTTAATTTCTCTGCAAATCCAGATAGCCTGTACATATATAATGTACCCGATATCAGGAAGAATGTACGAAATTATGGATATTCAACTTCTCTGCAAATCTAGCCATTCCTAAAACTTAATCTACCAAATTTCCGGTTGAATTCTGGACATTCAATTTCTCTACAAATCCAGACATTCCGTACAATTAATGTACACAATTTCCCGTTGAATTTAAAAACTTCTAAATATTTAATTTCTCTGCAAATCCAGAGATTCCGTACATATATAATGTACACAATTTCAAAATGAATTTACAAAATTCTGGATATTGAATTTCTCTGCAAATCCAGACATTCCGTAAACTTAACCGACGGAATTTCCAATTGAATTTACACACCTCTATATATTCAATTTCTCTGCAAATCCAGACATTCCGTACATATGTAATGTACCCGATTTCAGGCTGAATGTATGAAATTCTGGATATTCAATTTCTCCGCAATTCGAGTCATTCCGTAAACTTGACCTGCCCAATTTCCTGTTAAATTCTGGATATTCAATTTTTCTGCAAATCTAAACATTCCGTACAATTAATATACACAATTTCCCGTAGAATTTAAAAACTTCTGGATATTCAATTTCTCTAAAAATCCAGACATTCCATACATATATAATATCCACAATTTCAGGCTGAATTTACGAAATTCTGGATATTCAATTTCTCTGGAAATCCAGACATTCCGTAAACTTAACCGACCCAATTTCCTATTGAATTTACACAGCCCTAGATATTCAACTTCTTTGCAAATCCAGACATTCCGCTCATATATAATGTTCACAATTTCAGGCTGAATTTACGAAATTTTGGATATTCACTTTCTCTACAAATCCAGACATTCTGTAAACTTAACCGACCCAATTTCCTTTTGAATTTACACACCCCCAGATATTCAATTTCTCTGCAAATCCAGACATTCCGTACCTAAATAATGTACACAATTTCAGGCCAAATTTACGAAATTCTAGATAATCAGTTTCTCTGCAAATCCAGACAATCCGTACATATATATTGTACCCGATTTTAAGCTGAATGTACGAAATTCTGGCTAATCAATTTCTCCCCAAATCTAGTCATTCCGTAAACTTAACCTACCCAATTTCTAGTTGAATTCTGGACGTTCAATTTCTCTACAAATCCAGACATTCCGTACAATTAATGTACACAATTTCCCGTTGAATTTAAGAACTTCTAGATATTTAATTTCTCTGCAAATCCAGACAATCTGTACATATATAATGTACCCGATATCAGGAACAATGTACGAAATTATGGATATTCAACTTCTCTGCAAATCAAGTCATTCCTAAAACTTAATCTACCCAATTTTCGGTTGAATTCTGGACATTCAATTTCTGTGCAAATCCAGACATTCCATACAATAAATGTACACAATTTCCGGTTGAATTTAAAAACTTCTAGATATTGAATTTCTCTGTGAATCCAGACATTCTGTAAACTTAACCGACCCAATTTCCTGCTGAATTTACACACCTCTGAATATTCAATTTCTCTGCAAATCCAGACATTCCGTACAATTATTGTACACAATTTCCCGTTGAATTTAAAAACTTCTGGATATTTAATTTCTCTACAAATTAAGACAATCTGTACATATATAATGTACCCGATATCATGAAGAATGTACGAAATTATGGATATTCAACTTCTCTGCAAATCCAGTCATTCCTTAAACTTAATCTACCCAATTTCCGGTTGAATTCTGGACATTCAATTTCTCTTCAAATCCAGACATTCCGTACAATTAATGTACACAATTTCCGGTTGAATTTAAAAATTTCCAGATATTTAATTTCTCTGCAAATCCAGACATTCCGAACATATATAATGTACATAATTTCAAACTGAATTTACAAAATTCTGGATGTTGAATTTCTCTGCAAATCCAGACATTCCGTAAACTTAACCGACCCAATTTCCTGTTGAATTTACACAGCCCTAGATATTCAACTTCTTTGCAAATCCAGACATTCCGCACATATATAATGTTCACAATTTCTGGTTGAATTTACGAAATTTTGGATATTCACTTTCTCTACAAATCCAGACATACTGTAAACTTAACCGACCCAATTTCCTGTTGAATTTACACACCCCTAGATATTCAATTTCTCTGCAAATCCAGACATTCCATACCTATATAATGTACACAATTTCAGGCCAAATTTACGAAATTCTGGATATTCAATTTCTCTGCAAATCCAGACAATCCGTACATATATATTGTACCCGATTTTGGGCTGAATGTACGAAATTCTGGATAATCAATTTCTCCCCAAATCTAGTCATTCCATATACTTAACCGACCCAATTTCCTGTTGAAATTACACACCTCTAGATATTCAATTTCTCTGCAAATCCAGACATTCCGTACAATTAATGTATACAATTTCCCGTTGAATTTAAAAACTTCTGGATATTTAATTTCTCTGCAAATCCAGACAATCTGTACATATATAATGTACCCGATATCAGGAACAATGTACGAAATTATGGATATTCAACCTCTCTGCAAATCTAGTCATTCCTAAAACTTAATCTACCCAATTTCCAGTTGAATTCTAGATATTCAATTTCTTTACAAATCCAGACATTCCGTACAATTAATGTACACAATTTCGGTTGAATTTAAAAACTTCTAGATATTTAATTTCTTTTCAAATCCAGACATTTCGTACATATATAATGTACACAATTTCTAACTGAATTTACGAAATTCTGGATATTGAATTTCTCTGCAAATCCAGACATTCTGTAAACTTAACCGACCCAATTTCCAGTTGAATTTACACACCTCTAGATATTCAATTTCTATGCAAATCCAAACATTCCGTACATATATAATATACCCGAAATCAGGCGGAATGTACGAAATTCTGGAAATTCAACTTCTCCGCAAATCTATTCATTCCGTAAACTAAACCTACCCAATTTCCAGTTAAATTCTGGATATTCAATTTCTCTGCAAATCCAAACATTCCGTACAATTAATGTACACAATTTCCCGTTGAATTTCAAAACTTCTATTTAATTTCTCAGCAAATCCAAACATTCCGTACATATATAATGTACACAATTTCAGGCTGAATTTAGGAAATTCTGGATATTGAATTTCTCTGTAAATCCGGACATTCCGTAAACTTAACCGACCCAATTTCCTGTTGAATTTACACACCCGTAGATATTCAATTTCTCTGCAAATCCAGACATTCCGTACCTATATAATGTACACAATTTCAGGCCAAATTTACGAAATTCTGGATATTCAATTACTCTGCAAATCCAGACAATCCGTGCATATATATTGTACCCGATTTTAGGCTGAATGTACGAAACTCCGGATAATCAATTTCTCCCCAAATCTAGTCATTCCGTAAACTTAACCTACCCAATTTCCAGTTGAATTCTGGACGTTCAATTTCTCTACAAATCCAGACATTCCGTACAATTAATGTACACAATTTCGCGATGAATTTAAAAACTTCTGGATATTCAACTTCACTGCAAATCTAGTCATTCCTAAAACTTAATCTACCCAATTTCCGGTTGAATTCCGGACATTCAATTTCTCTACAAATCCAGACATTCCGTACAATTAATGTACACAATTTCCAGTTGAATTTAAAAACTTCTAGATATTTAATTTCTCTTCAAATCTAGACATTTCGTACATATATAATGTACGCAATTTCAAATGGAATTTACAAAATTCTGGATATTGAATTTCTCTGCAAATCCAGACTTTCTGTAAACTTAACCGACCCAATTTCCTGTCGAATTTACACACCTCTGGATATTCAATTTCTCTGCAAATACAGACATTCCGTACATATATAATGTACCCGATTTAAGGCTGAATGTACGAAATTCTGGATATTCAATTTCTCCGCAAATCGAGTCATTCCGTAAACTTGACCAGCCCAATTTCCTGTTAAATTCTGGATATTCAATTTTTCTGCAAATCCAAACATTCCGTACAATTAATACACACAATTTCCCGTAGAATATAAAAACTTCTGGATATTTATTTTCTCTGCAAATCCAGACATTCCGTACATATATAATATCCACAATTTCAGGCTGAATTTACAAAACTCTGGATACTCAATTTCTCTGGAAATCCAGACATTCCGTAAACTTAACCGACCCAATTTCCTGTTGAATTTACACAGCCCTAGATATTCAACTTATTTGCAAATCCAGACATTCCGCACATATATAATGTTCACAATTTCATGCTGAATTTACGAAATTCGGGATATTCAATTTCTCTACAATTCTAGATATTCTGTAAACTTAACCTACTCAATTTCCTGTTGAATTTACACACATCTGGATATTCAACTTCTCTGCAAATCCAGACATTCCGTACAATTAATGTACACAATTTCCCGTTGAATTTACAATCTTCAGGATATTAAATTATTCTACAAATCCAGACATTCCGTACATATATAATGGACACGATTTCAGGTTGAATGTACGAAATTCTAGATATTCAATTTCTCCGCCAATCTAGACATTCCGTAAACTTAACCAACCTAACTTCCCGTTGAATTCTGGATATTCAATTTCTCTGCGAATCCAGACATTCCGTACAATTAATGTCCACAATTTTCCGTAAAATTTAAAAACATCTGGATCTTTAATATCTCTGTAAATCCAAACAATCCGAAAACTTTAGCTTCCCAATTTCCCGTTGAATTTACACACGCTGGATATTCAATTTCTCTGCAAATCTAGACATTCCCTGCAAATAATGTACACAATTTCCGTTGAATTTACATAGTTCTGGATATCTCTTTTCTCTGCAAATCCAGACATTCCGTACATGTATAATGCACACAATTTATGGCCAAATTTACAAAATTCTGGATATTCAAATTCTTTGCAAATCCAGACAATCTGTACATATATAATGTGCCCGATATCAAGAAGAATGTACGAAATTATGGATATTCAATTTCTCTGCAAATCTAGTCATTCCTTAAACTTAACCTACCCAATTTCCGGTTGAATTCTGGACATTCAATTTCTCTACAAATCCAGTCATTCCGTACAATTAATGTACACAGTTTCCCGTTGAATTTAAAAACTTCTAAATATTTAAGTTCTCTGCAAATCCAGACATTTCGTACATATATAATGTACACAATTTCAAGCTGAATTTACAAAATTCTGGATATTGAATTTCTCTGCAAATCCAAACATTCCGTAAACTTAATAGACCCAATTTCCAGTTGAATTTTCACACCTCTACATATTCAATTTCTCTGCAAATCCAAACATTCCGTACATATATAATATACCCGATTTCAGGCTGAATTTACGAAATTCTGGATATTCAACTTCTCCGTAAATCTATTCATTCCGTAAACTTAACCTACCCAATTTCCCGTTAAATTCTGGATATTTAATTTCTCTGCAAATCCAAACATTCCGTACAATTAATGTACACAATTTCCCGTTGAATTTCAAAACTTCTAGATTTTTAATTTCACTGCAGATCCAGACATTCCGTACATATATAATGTACACAATTTCAGGCTGAATTTACGAAATTCTGGATATTGAATTTCTCTGCAAATCCGGACATTCCGTAAACTTAACCGACCCAATTTCCTGTTGAATTTACACCCCCCTAGATATTCAATTTCTCTGCAAATCCAGACATTCCGTACATATATAATGTACACAATTTCAAGCCAAATTTACGAAATTCTGGATATTCAATTTCTCTGCAAATCCAGACAATCTGTACATATATATTTTACCCGATTCTATGCTGAATGTCCGAAATTCTGGATAATCAATTTCTCCCCAAATCTAGTCATTCCTTAAACTTAACTTACCCAATTTCCAGTTGAAGTCTGGACGTTCAATTTCTCAACAAATCCAGACATTCCGTACAATTAATGTACACAATTTCCCGTTGAATTTAAAAACTTCTGGATATTTAATTTCTCTGCTAATCCAGACAATCTGTACATATATAATGTACCCGATATCAGGAACAATGTACGAAATTGTGGATATTCAACTTCTCTGCAAATCTAGTCATTCCTAAAACTTAATCTGCCCAATTTCCAGTTGAACTCAAGACATTAAATTTCTCTGCAAATCCAGACATTCCGTACAATTAATGTACACAATTTCCGGTTGAATTTAAAAACTTCTAGATATTTAATTTCTCTGCAAATCCAGACATTCCGTACATATATAATGTACACAATTTCAAACTGAATTTACAAAATTCTGGATATTGAATTTCTCTGCAAATCCAGACATTCTGTAAACTTAACCGACCCAATTTCCTGTTGAATTTACACACCTCCGAATATTCAATTTCTCTGCAAATCCAGACATTCCGTACAATTAATGTACACAATTTCCCGTTGAATTTAGAAACTTCTGGATATTTAATTTCTCTGCAAATCCAGACAATTTGTACATATATAATATACCCGATATCAGGAAGAATGTACGAAATTTTGGATATTCAACTTCTTTGCAAATCTAGTCATTCCTAAAACTTAATCTGCCCAATTTCCAGTTGAACTCAAGACATTAAATTTCTCTGCAAATCCAGACATTCCGTACAATTAATGTACACAATTTCCGGTTGAATTTAAAAACTTCTAGATATTTAATTTCTCTGCAAATCCAGACATTCCGTACATATATAATGTACACAATTTCAAACTGAATTTACAAAATTCGGGATGTTGAATTTCTCTGCAAATCCAGACATTCCGTAAACTTAACCGACCCAATTTCCTGTTGAATTTACACACCTCCGGATATTCAATTTCTCTGCAAATCTAGACATTCCGTACATATATAATGCACACAATTTCAGGCTGAATTTTTCTGAAATTTTGGATATTGAATTTCTCTGCAAATCCAGACATTCCGTAAACTTAACCGACCCAATTTCCTGTTGAATTTACACACCCCTAGATATTCAATTGCTCTGCAAATGCAGACATTCCGTACAAGTATAATGTACACAATTTCTGGCCAAATATACGAAATTCTGGATATTCAACTTCTCTGCAAATCCAGACAATCTATACGTATATAATGTACCCGATATCAGGAAGAATGTACGAAATTATGGAAATTCAACTTCTCTGCAAATCTAGTCATTCCTAAAACTTAATCTACCCAATTTCCGGTTGAATTCTCGACATTAAATTTCTCTACAAATCCAGACATTCCGTACAATTAATGTACACAATTTCCGGTTGAATTTAAAAATTTCGAGATATTTAATTTCTCTGCAAATCCAGACATTCTGTAAACTTAACCGACCCAATTTCCTGTTGTATTTACACACCTCTAGATATTCAATTTCTCTACAAATCCAGACATTCCGTACAATTATTGTACACAATTTCCAGTTGAATTTAAAAACTTCTGGATATTTAATTTCTCTACAAATTAAGACAATCTGTACATATATAATGTACCCGATATCATGAAGAATGTACGAAATTATGGATATTCAACTTCTCTGCAAATCTAGTCATTCCTAAAACTTAATCTACCCAATTTCTGGTTGAATTCTGGACATTCAATTTCTCTACAAATCCAGACATTCCGTAAAATTAATGTACACAATTTCCGGTTAAATTTAAAAACTTCCAGATATTTAATTTCTCTGCAAATCGAGACATTCCGTACATATATAATGTACACAATTTCAAACTGAATTTACAAAATTCAGGATGTTGAATTTCTCTGCAAATCCAGACATTCCGTAAACTTAACCGACCCAATTTCCTGTTGAATTTACACACCTCCGGATATTCAATTTCTCTGCAAATCTAGACATTCCGTACATATATAATGCACACAATTTCAGGCTGAATTTTTCTGAAATTTTGGATATTGAATTTCTCTGCAAATCCAGACATTCCGTAAACTTAACCGACCTAATTTCCTGTTGAATTTACACACCCATAGATATTCAATTGCTCTGCAAATGCAGACATTCCGTACAAGTATAATGTACACAATTTCAGGCCAAATATACGAAATTCTGGATATTCAACTTCTCTGCAAATCCAGACAATCTATACATATATAATGTACCCGATATCAGGAAGAATGTACGAAATTATGGAAATTCAACTTCTCTGCAAATCTAGTCATTCCTAAAACTTAATCTACCCAATTTCCGGTTGAATTCTCGAAATTAAATTTCTCTACAAATCCAGACATTCCGTACAATTAATGTACACAATTTCCGGTTGAATTTAAAAATTTCGAGATATTTAATTTCTCTGCAAATCCAGACATTCTGTAAACTTAACCGACCCAATTTCCTGTTGTATTTACACACCTCTAGATATTCAATTTCTCTGCAAATCCAGACATTCCGTACAATTATTGTACACAATTTCCAGTTGAATTTAAAAACTTCTGGATATTTAATTTCTCTACAAATTAAGACAATCTGTACATATATAATGTACCCGATATCATGAAGAATGTACGAAATTATGGATATTCAACTTCTCTGCAAATCTAGTCATTCCTAAAACTTAATCTACCCAATTTCCGGTTGAATTCTAGACATTCAATTTCTCTTCAAATCCAGACATTCCGTACAATTAATGTACATAATTTCCGGTTGAATTTAAAAATTTCCAGATATTTAATTTCTCTGCAAATCCAGACATTCCGAACATATATAATGTACATAATTTCAAACTTAATTTACAAAATTCTGGATGTTGAATTTCTCTGCAAATCCAGACATTCCGTAAACTTAACCGACCCAATTTCCTGTTGAATTTACACAGCCCTAGATATTCAACTTCTTTGCAAATCCAGACATTCCGCACATATATAATGTTCACAATTTCAGGTTGAATTTACGAAATTTTGGATATTCACTTTCTCTACAAATCCAGACATTCTGTAAACTTAACCGACCCAATTTCCTGTTGAATTTACACACCCTTAGATATTCAATTTCTCTGCAAATCCAGACATTCCATACCTATATAATGTACACAATTTCAGGCCAAATTTACGAAATTCTGGATATTCAATTTGTCTGCAAATCCAGACAATCCGTACATATATATTGTGCCCGATTTTGGGCTGAATGTACGAAATTCTGGATAATCAATTTCTCCCCAAATCTAGTCATTCCGTATACTTAACCGACCCAATTTCCTGTTGAATTTACACACCTCTAGATATTCAACTTCTCTTCAAATCCAGACATTCCGTACAATTAATGTACACAATTTCGGTTGAATTTAAAAACTTCTAGACATTTAATTTCTTTTCAAATCCAGACATTCCGTACATATATAATGTACACAATTTCAAACTGAATTTACGAAATTCTGGATATTGAATTTCTCTGCAAATCCAGACATTCTGTAAACTTAACCGACCCAATTTCCAGTTGAATTTACACACCTCTAGATATTCAATTTCTATGCAAATCCAGACATTCCGTACATATATAATATACCCGATTTCAGGCTGAATGTACGAAATTCTGGATATTCAACTTCTCCGCAAATCTATTCATTCCGTAAACTAAACCTACCCAATTTCTAGTTAAATTCTGGATATTCAATTTCTCTGCAAATCCAAACATTCCGTACAATTAATGTAAACAATTTCCCGTTGAATTTCAAAACTTCTATTTAATTTCTCAGCAAATCCAAACATTCCGTACATATATAATGTACACAATTTCAGGCTGAATTTAGGAAATTCTGGATTTTGAATTTCTCTGTAAATCCGGACATTTCGTAAACTTAACCGACCCAATTTCCTGTTGAATTTACACACTCGTAGATATTCAATTTCTCTGCAAATCCAGACATTCCGTACCTATATAATGTACACAATTTCAGGCCAAATTTACGAAATTCTGGATATTCAATTACTCTGCAAATCCAGACAATCCGTACATATATATTTTACCCGATTTTAGGCTGAATGTACGAAACTCTGGATAATCAATTTCTCCCCAAATCTAGTCATTCCGTAAACTTAACCTACCCAATTTCCAGTTGAATTCTGGACGTTCAATTTCTCTACAAATCCGGACATTCCGTACAATTAATGTACACAATTTCACGATGAATTTAAAAACTTCAGGATATTTAATTTCTTCGCAAATCCAGACAATCTGTACATATATAATGTACCCGATATCAGGAACAATGTACGAAATTATGGATATTCAACTTCACTGCAAATCTAGTCATTCCTTAAATATAACCTACCCAATTTCCGGTTGAATTTTGGACATTCCATTTCTCTACAAAACCCGACATTCCGCACAATTAATGTACACAATTTCCCGTTGAATTTAAAAACTTCTAGATATTTAATTTCTCTGCAAATCCAGACATTTCGTACATATATAATGTACGCAATTTCAAATGGAATTTACAAAATTCTGGATATTTAATTTCTCTGCAAATCCAGACATTCTGTAAACTTAACCGACCCAATTTCCTGTCGAATTTACACACCTCTGGATATTCAATTTCTCTGCAAATCCAGACATTCCGTACATATATAATGTACCCGATTTAAGGCTGAATGTACGAAATTCTGAATATTCAATTTCTCCGCAGATCGAGTCATTCCGTAAACTTGACCTGCCCAATTTCCTGTTAAATTATGGATATTCAATTTTTCTGCAAATCCAAACATTCCGTACAATTAATACACACAATTTCCCGTAGAATATAAAAACTTCTGGATATTTATTTTCTCTGCAAATCCAGACATTCCGTACATATATAATATCCACAATTTCAGGCTGAATTTACAAAATTCTGGATACTCAATTTCTCTGGAAATCCAGACATTCCGTAAACTTAACCGACCCAATTTCCTGTTGAATTTACACAGCCCTAGATATTCAACTTCTTTGCAAATCCAGACATTCCGCACATATATAATGTTCACAATTTCATGCTGAATTTACGAAATTCGGGATATTCAATTTCTCTACAAATCTAGATATTCTGTAAACTTAACCTACTCAATTTCCTGTTGAATTTACACACCTCTGGATATTCAACTTCTCTGCAAATCCAGACATTCCGTACAATTAATGTACACAATTTCCCGTTGAATTTACAAACTTCAGGATATTAAATTATTCTACAAATCCAGACATTCCGTACATATATAATGGACACGATTTCAGGTTGAATGTACGAAATTCTAGATATTCAATTTCTCCGCCAATCTAGACATTCCGTAAACTTAACCAACCTAATTTCCCGTTGAATTCTGGATATTCAATTTCTCTGCGAATCCAGACATTCCGTACAATTAATGTACACAATTTCCCGTTGAATTTCTAAACTTCTGGATATTTAATTTCTCAGAGAATCCAGACATTCCGTACATATATAATGTACCCGATTTCAGGCTGAATGTACGAAATTCTGGATATTCAATTTCTCCGCAAATCGAGTCATTCCGTAAACTTAACCGACCCAATTTCTTGTTGAATTTACGCACCCCTAGATATTCAATTTCTCTGCAAATCCAGACATTCCGTACATGTATAATGTACACAATTTCAGACCAAATTTACGAAATTTTGGATATTCAACTTCTCTGCAAATCCAGACAATCTGTACATATATAATGTACCTGATAGCAGTAAGAATGTACGAAATTCTGGATATTCAATTTCTCCGCAAATCTAGTCATTCCTTAAATATAACCTACCCAATTTCCGGTTGAATTTTGGACATTCCATTTCTCTACAAAACCCGACATTTCGCACAATAAATGTACACAATTTCCCGTTGAATTTAAAAACTTCTAGATATTTAATTTCTCTGCAAATCCAGACATTCCGTACATATATAATGTACACAATTTCAAACTGAATTTACAAAATTCTGGATATTGAATTTCTCTGCAAATCCAGACATTCCGTAAACTTAACAGACCCAATTTCCAGTTGAATTTACACACCTCTAGATATTCAATTTCTCTGCAAATCCAGACATTCCGTACATATATAATATACCCGATTTCAGGCTGAATGTACGAAATTCTGGATATTCAACTTCTCCGCAAATCTATTCATTCCGTAAACTAAACCTACCCAATTTCCCGTTAAATTCTGGATATTCAATTTCTCTGCAAATCCAAACATTCCGTACAATTAATGTACACAATTTCCCGTTGAATTTCAAAACTTCTGGATATTTAATTTCTCAGCAAATCTAGACATTCCGAACATATATAATGTACACAATTTCGGGCCGAATTTATGAAATTCTGGATATTGAATTTCTCTGCAAATCCGGACATTCCGTAAACATAACCGACCCAATTTCCTTTTGAATTTACACAACCCTAGATATTCAATTTCTCTGCAAATCTAGACATTCCGTACGTATATAATGTTCACAATTTCAGGCCAAATTTACGAAATTCTGGATATTCAATTTCTCTGCAAATCCAGACAATTCGTACATATATATTGTACCCGATTTTAGGCTGCGTGTACGAAATTCTGAATAATCAATTTCTCCCCAAATCTAGTCATTTCGTAAACTTAACCTACCCATTTTCCAATTGTATTCTAGACGTTCAATTTCTCTACAAATCCAGACATTCCGTACAATTAATGTACACAATTTCCCGTTGAATTTAAAAACTTCTGGATATTTAATTTCTCTGCAAATCCAGACAATCTGTACATATATAATGTACCCGATATCAGGAACAATGAACAAAATTATGGATATTCAACTTCTCTGCAAATCTAGTCATTCCTAAAACTTAATCTACCCAATTTCCGGTTGAATTCTGGACATTCAATTTCTCTACAAATCCAGACATTCCGTACAATTAATGTACACAATTTCCGGTTGAATTTAAAACTTCTAGATATTTAATTTCTCTGCAAATCCAGACATTCCGTACATATATAATGTACACAATTTAAAACTGAATTTACAAAATTTTGGATATTGAATTTCTCTACAAATCCAGACATTCTGTAAACTTAAACTACCCAATTTCCTGTTGAATTTACACATCTCTGGATATTCAATTTCTTTGCAAATCCAGACATTCCGTACAATTAATGTACACAATTTCCCGTTGAATTTAAAAACTTCTAAATATTTAATTTCTCTGCAAATCCAGACATTCCGTACACATATAATGTTCACAATTTCAAACTGAATTTACAAAATTCTGGATATTGAATTACTCTGCAAATCCAGACATTCCGTAAACTTAACCGACCGAATTTCCAATTGAATTTACACACCTCCAAATATTCAATTTCTCTGCAAATCCAGACATTCCGTACATATGTAATGTACCCGATTTCAGGCTGAATGTACGAAATTCTGGATATTCAATTTCTCCGCAATTCGAGTCATTCCGTAAACTTGACCTGCCCAATTTCCTGTTAAATTCTAGATATTCAATTTTTCTGCAAATCCAAACATTCCGTACAATTAATATACACAATTTCCCGTAGAATTTAAAAACTTCTGGATATTCAATTTCTCTGCAAATCCAGACATTCCATACATATATAATATCCACAATTTCAGGCTGAATTTACGAAATTCTGGATATTCAATTTCTCTGGAAATCCAGACATTCCGTAAATTTAACCGACCCAATTTCCTGTTGAATTTACACAGCCCTAGATATTCAACTTCTTTGCAAATCCAGACATTCCGCTCATATATAATGTTCACAATTTCAGGCTGAATTTACGAAATTTTGGATATTCACTTTCTCTACAAATCCAGACATTCTGTAAACTTAACTGACCCAATTTCTTTTTGAATTTACACACCCCTAGATATTCAATTTCTCTGCAAATCCAGACATTCCGTACCTAAATAATGTACACAATTTCAGGCCAAATTTACGAAATTCTGGATAATCAGTTTCTCTGCAAATCCAGACAATCCGTACAAATATATTGTACCCGATTTTAGGCTGAATGTACGAAATTCTGGCTAATCAATTTCTCCCCAAATCTAGTCATTCCGTAAACTTAACCTACTCAATTTCTAGCTGAATTCTGGACGTTCAATTTCTCTACAAATCCAGACATTCCGAACAATTAATGTACACAATTTCCCGTTGAATTTAAGAACTTCTAGATAATTAATTTCTCAGCAAATCCAGACAATCTGTACATATATAATGTACCCGATATCGGGAACAATGTACGAAATTATGGATATTCAACTTCTCTGCAAATCTAGTCATTCCTAAAACTTAATCTACCATTTTCCTGTTGAATTCTGGACATTCAATTTCTGTACAAATCCAGACATTCCATACAATAAATGTACACAATTTCCGGTTGATTTTAAAAACTTCTAGATATTTAATTTTTCTGCAAATCCAGACATTCCGTACATATATAATGTACGCAATTTGAAACTGAATTTACAAAATTCTAGATATTGAATTTCTCTGTGAATACAGACATTCTGTAAACTTAACCGACCCAATTTCCTGTTGAATTTACACACCTCTGAATATTCAATTTCTCTGCAAATCCAGACATTCCGTACAATTAATGTACACAATTTCCCGATGAATTTAAAAACTTCTAGATATTTAATTTCTCTGCAAATCCAGACAATCTGTACATATATAATGCACCCGATATCAGGAAGAATGTACGAAATTATGGAAATTCAACTTCTCTGCAAATCTAGTCATTCCTAAAACTTAATCTGCCCAATTTCCGGTTGAATTCTCGACATTCAATTTCTCTACAAATCCAGACATTCCGTACAATTAATGTACACAATTTCCGGTTGAATTTAAAAATTTCGAGATATTTAATTTCTCTGCAAATCCAGACATTCTGTAAACTTAACCGACCTAATTTCCTGTTGAATTTACGCACCTCTAGATATTCAATTTCTCTGCAAATCCAGACATTCCGTACAATTATTGTACACAATTTCCCGTTGAATTTAAAAACTTCTGGATATTTAATTTCTCTACAAATTAAGACAATCTGTACATATATAATGTACCCGAAATCATGAAGAATATACGAAATTATGGATATTCAATTTCTCTGCAAATCTAGTCATTCCTAAAACTTAATCTACCCAATTTCCGGTTGAATTCTGGACATTCAATTTCTCTTCAAATCCAGACATTCCGTACAATTAATGTACACAATTTCCGGTTGAATTTAAAAATTTCCAGATATTTAATTTCTCTGCAAATCCAGACATTCCGAACATATATAATGTACATAATTTCAAACTGAATTTACAAAATTCTGGATGTTGAATTTCCCTGCAAATCCAGACATTCTGTAAACTTAACCGATCCAATTTCCTGTTGAATTTACACAGCCCTAGATATTCAACTTCTTTGCAAATCCAGACATTCCGCACATATATAATGTTCACAATTTCAGGTTGAATTTACGAAATTTTGGATATTCACTTTCTCTACAAATCCAGACATACTGTAAACTTAACCGACCCAATTTCCTGTTGAATTTACACACCCCTATATATTCAATTTCTCTGCAAATCCAGACATTCCATACCTATATAATGTACACAATTTCAGGCCAAATTTACGAAATTCTGGATATTCAATTTCTCTGCAAATCCAGACAATCCGTACATATATATTGTACCCGATTTTGGGCTGAATGTACGAAATTCTGGATAATCAATTTCTCCCCAAATCTAGTCATTCCGTATACTTAACCGACCCAATTTCCTGTTGAATTTACACACCTCTAGATATTCAATTTCTCTGCAAATCCAGACATTCCGTACAATTAATGTACACAATTTCCCGTTGAATTTAAAAACTTCTGGATATTTAATTTCTCTGCAAATCCAGACAATCTGTACATATATAATGTACCCGATATCAGGAACAATGTACGAAATTATGGATATTCAACTTCTCTGCAAATCTAGTCATTCCCTAAACTTAACCTACCCAATTTCGGGTTGAATTCTGGACTTTCAATTTCTCTACAAATCCAGTCATTCCGTACAATTAATGTACACAGTTTCCCGTTGAATTTAAAAACTTCTAAATATTTAAGTTCTCTGCAAATCCAGACATTCCGTACATATATAATGTACACAATTTCAAACTGAATTTACAAAATTCTGGATATTGAATTTCTCTGCAAATCCAAACATTCCGTAAACTTAATAGACCCAATTTCCAGTTGAATTTTCACACCTCTACAGATTCAATTTCTCTGCAAATCCAGACATTCCGTACATATATAATATACCCGATTTCAGGCAGAATGTACGAAATTCTGGATATTCAACTACTCCGTAAATCTATTCATTCCGTAAACTTAACCTACCCAATTTCCTGTTCAATTTACACAGCCCTAGATATTCAACTTCTTTGCAAATCCAGACATTCCGCACATATATAATGTTCACAATTTCAGGTTGAATTTACGAAATTTTGGATATTCACTTTCTCTACAAATCCAGACATACTGTAAACTTAACCGACCCAATTTCCTGTTGAATTTACACACCCCTATATATTCAATTTCTCTGCAAATCCAGACATTCCATACCTATATAATGTACACAATTTCAGGCCAAATTTACGAAATTCTGGATATTCAATTTCTCTGCAAATCCAGACAATCCGTACATATATATTGTACCCGATTTTGGGCTGAATGTACGAAATTCTGGATAATCAATTTCTCCCCAAATCTAGTCATTCCATATACTTAACCGACCCAATTTCCTGTTGAATTTACACACCTCTAGATATTCAATTTCTCTGCAAATCCAGACATTCCGTACAATTAATGTACACAATTTCCCGTTGAATTTAAAAACTTCTGGATATTTAATTTCTCTGCAAATCCAGACAATCTGTACAAATATAATGTACCCGATATCAGGAACAATGTACGAAATTATGTATATTCAACTTCTCTGCAAATCTAGTCATTCCTAAAACTTAATCTACCCAATTTACGGTTGAATTCTGGATATTCAATTTCTTTACAAATCCAGACATTCCGTACAATTAATGTACACAATTTCGGTTGAATTTAAAATCTTCTAGATATTTAATTTCTTTACAAATCCAGACATTTCGTACATATATAATGTACACAATTTCAAACTGAATTTACAAAATTCTGGATATTGAATTTCTCTGCAAATCCATACATTCTGTAAACTTAACCGACCCAATTTCCAGTTGAATTTACACACCTCTAGATATTCAATTTCTATGCAAATCCAGACATTCCGTACATATATAATATACCCGATTTCAGGCTGAATGTACGAAATTCTGGAAATTCAACTTCTCCGCAAATCTATTCATTCCGTAAACTAAACCTACCCAATTTCCAGTTAAATTCTGGATATTCAATTTCTCTGCAAATCCAAACATTCCGTACAATTAATGTACACAATTTCCCGATGAATTTCAAAACTTCTATTTGATTTCTCAGCAAATCCAAACATTCCGTACATATATAATGTACACAATTTCAGGCTGAATATAGGAAATTCTGGATATTGAATTTCTCTGTAAATCCGGACCCTCCGGAAACTTAACCGACCCAATTTCCTGTTGAATTTACACACCCGTAGATATTCAATTTCTCTGCAAATCCAGACATTCCGTACCTATATAATGTACACAATTTCAGGCCAAATTTACGAAATTCTGGATATTCAATTACTCTGCAAATCCAGACAATCCGTGCATATATATTGTACCCGATTTTAGGCTGAATGTACGAAACTCTGGATAATCAATTTCTCCCCAAATCTAGTCATTCCGTAAACTTAACCTACCCAATTTCCAGTTGAATTCTGGACGTTCAATTTCTCTACAAATCCAGACATTCCGTACAATTAATGTACACAATTTCACGATGAATTTAAAAACTTCTGGATATTTAATTTCTCTGCAAATCCAGACAATCTGTACATATATAATGTACCCGATATCAGGAACAATGTACGAAATTATGGATATTCAACTTCACTGCAAATCTAGTCATTCCTAAAACTTAATCTACCCAATTTCCGGTTGAATTCCGGACATTCAATTTCTCTACAAATCCAGACATTCCGTACAATTAATGTACACAATTTCCAGTTGAATTTAAAAACTTCTAGACATTTAATTTCTCTGCAAATCCAGACATTTCGTACATATATAATGTACGCAATTTCAAATGGAATTTACAAAATTCTGGATATTGAATTTCTCTGCAAATCCAGACATTCTGTAAACTTAACCGACCCAATTTCCTGTCGAATTTACACACCTCTGGATATTCAATTTCTCAGCAAATCCAGACATTCCGTACATATATAATGTACCCGATTTAAGGCTGAATGTTCGAAATTCTGGATATTCAATTTCTCCGCAAATCGAGTCATTCCGTAAACTTGACCAGCCCAATTTCCTGTTAAATTCTGGATATTCAATTTTTCTTCAAATCCAAACATTCCGTACAATTAATACACACAATTTCCCGTAGAATATAAAAACTTCTGGATATTTATTTTCTCTGGAAATCCAGACATTCCGTACATATATAATATCCACAATTTCAGGCTGAATTTACAAAATTCTGGATACTCAATTTCTCTGGAAATCCAGACATTCCGTAAACTTAACCGACCCAATTTCCTGTTGAATTTACACAGCCCTAGATATTCAACTTCTTTGCAAATCCAGACATTCCGTACATATATAATGTTCACAATTTCATGCTGAATTTACGAAATTCGGGATATTCAATTTCTCTACAAATCTAGATATTCTGTAAACTTAACCTACTCAATTTCCTGTTGAATCTACACACCTCTGGATATTCAACTTCTCTGCAAATCCAGACATTCCGTACATATATAATGGACACGATTTCAGGTTGAATGTACGAAATTCTGGATATTCAATTTCTCCGCCAATCTAGACATTCCGTAAACTTAACCAACCTAATTTCCCGTTGAATTCTGGATATTCAATTTCTCTGCGAATCCAGACATTCCGTACAATTAATGTCCACAATTTTCCGTAAAATTTAAAACCATCTGGATATTTAATATCTCTGTAAATCCAAACAATCCGAAAACTTTAGCTTCCCAATTTCTCGTTGAATTTACACACGCTGGATATTCAGTTTCTCTGCAAATCTAGACATCCCCTGCAAATAATGTACACAATTTCCGTTGAATTTACATAGTTCTGGATATCTCTTTTCTCTGCAAATCCAGACATTCCGTACATGTATAATGCACACAATTTCTGGCCAAATTTACAAAATTCTG
The DNA here is from genome assembly GCA_028535165.1 of Quercus tomentella. Taxonomy (NCBI): domain Eukaryota; kingdom Viridiplantae; phylum Streptophyta; class Magnoliopsida; order Fagales; family Fagaceae; genus Quercus; species Quercus tomentella. The sequence goes on from JAPQVY010000089.1 coordinate 40,449,811, forward strand.
GATATTCAACTTCTTTGCAAATCCAGACAATCTGTACATATATAATGTACCCGATATCAAGAAGAATGTACGAAATTATGGATATTCAATTTCTCTGCAAATCTAGTCATTCCTTAAACTTAACCTACACAATTTCCGGTTGAATTCTGGACATTCAATTTCTCTACAAATCCAGTCATTCCGTACATTTAATGCACACAATTTCCGGTTGAATGTAAAAACTTCTAGATATTTAATTTCTCTGCAAATCCAGACATTCCGTAAATATATACTGTACACAATTTCAAACTGAATTTACAAAATTCTGGATATTGAATTTCTCTACAAATCCAGACATTCCGTAAACTTAACCGACCCAATTTCCTGTTGAATTTACACACCCCTAGATATTCAATTTCTCTGCAAATCCAGGCATTCCGTACATATATAATGTACACAATTTTCGTTGAATTTACATAGTTCTGGATATCACAATTCTCTGCAAATCCAGACATTCCGTACATGTATAATGTACACAATTTCAGGCCAAATTTACAAAATTCTGGATATTCAACTTCCCTGCAAATGCAGACAATCTGTACATATATAATGTACCCAATATCAGGAAGAATGTACGAAATTATGGATATTCAACTTCTCTGCAAATCTAGTCATTCCCTAAACTTAACCTACCCAATTTCGGGTTGAATTCTGGACTTTCAATTTCTCTACAAATCCAGTCATTCCGTACAATTAATGTACACAGTTTCCCGTTGAATTTAAAAACTTCTAAATATTTAAGTTCTCTGCAAATCCAGACATTCCGTACATATATAATGTACACAATTTCAAACTGAATTTACAAAATTCTGGATATTGAATTTCTCTGCAAATCCAAACATTCCGTAAACTTAATAGACCCAATTTCCAGTTGAATTTTCACACCTCTACAGATTCAATTTCTCTGCAAATCCAGACATTCCGTACATATATAATATACCCGATTTCAGGCAGAATGTACGAAATTCTGGATATTCAACTACTCCGTAAATCTATTCATTCCGTAAACTTAACCTACCCAATTTCCCGTTAAATTCTGGATATTTAATTTCTCTGCAAATCCAAACATTCCGTACAATTAATGTACACAATTTCCCGTTGAATTTCAAAACTTCTAGATTTTTAATTTCTCTGCAGATCCAGACATTCCGTACATATATAATGTACACAATTTCAGGCTGAATTTACGAAATTCTGGATATTGAATTTCTCTGCAAATCCGGACATTCCGTAAACTTAACCGACCCAATTTCCTGTTGAATTTACACACCCCTAGATATTCAATTTCTCTGCAAATCCAGACATTCCGTACATATATAATGTACACAATTTCAAGCCAAATTTACGAAATTCTGGATATTCAATTTCTCTGCAAATCCAGACAATCCGTACATATATATTGTACCCGATTCTAGGCTGAATGTCCGAAATTCTCGATAATCAATTTCTCCCCAAATCTAGTCATACCTTAAACTTAACTTACCCAATTTCCAGTTGAAGTCTGGAGGTTCAATTTCTCAACAAATCCAGACATTCCGTACAATTAATGTTCACAATTTCCTGTTGAATTTAAAAACTTCTGGATATTTAATTTCTCTGCTAATCCAGACAATCTGTACATATATAATGTACCCGATATCAGGAACAATGTACGAAATTATGGATATTCAACTTCTCTGCAAATCTAGTCATCCCTAAAACTTAATCTGCCCAATTTCCAGTCGAACTCTAGACATTAAATTTCTCTGCAAATCCAGACATTCCGTACAATTAATGTACACAATTTCCGGTTGAATTTAAAAACTTCTAGATATTTAATTTCTCTGCAAATCCAGACATTCCGTACATATATAATGTACACAATTTCAAACTGAATTTACAAAATTCTGGATATTGAATTTCTCTGCAAATCCAGACATTCTGTAAACTTAACCGACCCAATTTCCTGTTGAATTTACACACCTCTGAAAATTCAATTTCTCTGCAAATCCAGACATTCCGTACAATTAATGTACACAATTTCCCGTTGAATTTAGAAACTTCTGGATATTTAATTTCTCTGCAAATCCAGACAATCTGTACATATATAATATACCCGATATCAGGAAGAATGTACGAAATTATAAATATTCAACTTCTTTGCAAATCTAGTCATTCCTAAAACTTGATCTACCCGATTTCTGGTTGAATTCTGGACATTCAATTTCACTACAAATCCAGACATTCCGTAAAATTAATGTACACAATTTCCGGTTAAATTTAAAAACATCCAGATATTTAATTTCTCTGCAAATCCAGACATTCCGTACATATATAATGTACACAATTTCAAACTGAATTTAAAAAATTCGGGATGTTGAATTTCTCTGCAAATCCAGACATTCCGTAAACTTAACCGACCCAATTTCCTGTTGAATTTACACACCTCCGGATATTCAATTTCTCTGCAAATCTAGACATTCCGTACATATATAATGTACACAATTTCAGGCTGAATTTACGAAATTTTGGATATTAAATTTCTCTGCAAATCCAGACATTCCGTAAACTTAACCGACCCAATTTCCTGTTGAATTTACACACCCCTAGATATTCAATTGCTCTGCAAATCTAGACATTCCGTACAAGTATAATGTACACAATTTCAGGCCAAATATACGAAATTCTGGATATTCAACTTCTCTGCAAATCCAGACAATATATACATATATAATGTACCCGATATCAGGAAGAATGTACGAAATTCTGGATATTCAATTTCTCTGCAAATCTAGTCATTCCTTAAACATGACCTACCCAATTTCCGGTTGAATTCTGGACATTCCATTTCTCTACAAAACCCGACATTCCTTACAATTAATGTACACAATTTCCCGTTGAATTTAAAAACTTCTAGATATTTAATTTCTCTGCAAATCCAGACATTCCGTACATATATAATGTACACAATTTCAAACTGAATTTACAAAATTCTGGATATTGAATTTCTCTGCAAATCCAGACATTCCGTAAACTTAACCGACCAAATTTCCAGTTGAATTTACACACCTTTAGATATTCAAATTCTCTGCAAATCCTGACATTCCGTACATATATAATGTACCCGATTTCAGGCTGAATGTACGAAATTCTGGATATTCAATTTCTCCGCAAATCGAGTCATTCCGTAAACTTCACCTACCCAATTTCCTGTTAAATTCTGGATATTCAATTTTTCTGCAAATCCAAACATTTCGTACAATTAATATACACAATTTCCCGTAGAATTTAAAAACTTCTGGATATTTAATTTCTCTGCAAATCCAGACATTCCGTACATATATAATATCCACAATTTCATGATGAATTTACGAAATTCTGGATATTCAATTTCTTTGGAAATCCAGACATTCCGTAAAATTAATCGACCCAATTTCCTGTTGAATTTACACACCCCTAGATATTCAATTTCTCTGCAAATCTAGACATTCCGTACATATATAATGTACACAATTTCAGGATGAATTTACGAAATTCGGGATATTCAATTTCTCTACAAATCCAGATATTCCGTAAACTTAACCTACTCAATTTCCTGTTGAATTTACACACCTCTAGATATTCAACTTCTCTGCAAATCCAGACATTCTGTACTATTAATGTACACAATTTCCCGTTGAATTTATAAACTTCTGGATATTAAATTACTCTGCAAATCCAGACATTACGTACACAAATAATGGACAAGATTTCAGGCTGAATGTACGAAATTTTGGATATTCAATTTCTCCGCCAATCTAGACATTCCGTAAACTTAACCTATCTAATGTCCCGTTAATTCTGGATAATCAATTTCTCTGCAAATCCAGAGATTCCGTACAATTAATGTCCACAATTTTCTGTAGGATTTAAAAACTTCTGGATATTTAATTTCTCTGCAAATCCAAACATTCCGCACATATATAATGTACAAAATTTCAGGCTGAATTTACGAAATTCAGGATATTGAATTTCTCTGCAAATCCAGACATTCCGTAAACTTAACCGACCCAATTTCCTGTTGAATTTACACACCCCCAGATATTCAATTTCTCTGCAAATCCAGACATTCCGTACATATATAATGTACACAATTTCAGGCCAAATTTACGAAATTCTGGATATTCAATTTCTCTGCAAATCCAGACAATCCGTACATATATATTGTACCCGATTTCAGGCTAAATGTACGAAATTCTGGATATTCAATTTCTCCGCAAATCTAGTCATTCCGTAAACTTAACCAACCCAATTTCCAGTTAAATTCTGGACATTCAATTTCACTACAAATCCAGATATTTCGTACAATGAATATTCAAAATTTCCCGTTGAATTTAAAAACTTCTGCATATTTAATTTCTCTGCAAATACAGACATTCCGTACATATATAATGTACACAATTTCAATCTGAGTTTACAAAATTCTGGATATTGAATTTCTCTGCAAATCCAGACATTCCGTAAACTTAACCGACCCAATTTCCAGTTGAATTTACACACCTCTAGATATTCAATTTCTCTGCAAATCTAGACATTCCGTACATATATAATGTACCCGATTTCAGGCTGAATGTACGAAGTTCTGGATATTCAATTTCTCCGCAAATCGTGTAATTCCGTAAACTTAACCTACCCAATTTCCTGTTAAATTCTGGATATTCAATTTTTCTGCAAATCCAAACATTCCGTACAATTAATATACACAATTTCCCGTAGAATTTAAAAACTTCTGGATATTTAATTTCTCTGCAAATCCAGACATTCCGTACATATATAATATCCACAATTTCAGGTTGAATTTACGAAATTCTGGATATTCAATTTCTCTGGAAATCCAGACATTCCGTAAACTTAACCGACCCAATTTCCTGTAGAATTTACACAGCCCTAGATATTCAACTTCTTTGCAAATCCAGACATTCCGCACATATATAACGTTCACAATTACAGGCCGAATTTACGAAATTTTGGAAATTCACTTTCTCTGCAAATCCAGACATTCTGTAAACTTAACCGAACCAATTTCCTGTTGAATTTACACACCCCTAGATATTCAATTTCTCTTCCAATCCAGACATTCCGTACATATATAATGTACACAATTTCATGATGAATTTACGAAATTCTGGATATTGAATTTCTTTGCAAATCTAGACATTCCGTAAACTTAACCGACCCAATTTCCTGTTGAATTTACACACCCCTAGATATTCGATTTCTCTGCAAATCCAGACATTTCGTACATATATAATGTACACAATTTCAGGCCAAATTACGAAATTCTGGATATTCAATTTCTCTGCAAATCCAGACAATCCGTACATATATAATGCACACAATTTCAATCCGAATTTACAAAATTCTGGACATTCAATTTCTCTACAAATCCAGATATTTCGTAAACTTAACCAACCCAATTACCTGTAGAATTTACACACCTCTGGATATTCAATTTCTCTGCAAATCCAAACATTCTGTACAATTAATGCACACAATTTCCCGTTGAATTTACAAGCTTTTGGATATTAAATTACTCTGCAAATCCAGACATTCCGTACACATATAATGGACACGATTTCAGGCTCTATGTACAAAATTCTGGATATTCAATTTCTATGCCAATATAGACTTTCTATAAACTTAACCTACCCAATTTCCCGTTGAATTCTGGATTTTCAATTTCTCTGCAAATCCAGACATTCCGTGCAATTAATGGACACAATTTCCCGTAGAATTTAAAAACTTCTGGATGTTTAATTTCTCTGCAAATCCAGACATTCTGAACATATATAATGTCCACAATTTCAGGCTGAATTAAGGAAATTCTCTATATTCAATTTCTATGGAAATCCAGACAATCCGTAAACTTAGCCGACCCAATTTCCTGGTGAATTTACACAGCCCTAGATATTCAATTTCTTTGCAAATCCAGACAATCCGCACATATATAATGTTCACAATATCAGGCTGAATTTACGAAATTTTGGATATTCACTTTCTCTGCAAATCCAGACATTTTGTAAACTTAAACGAACCAATTTCCTGTTGAATTTACACACCCCTAGATATTCAATTTCTCTGCAAATCCAGACATTCCGTACTTATAAAATGTACACAATTTCAGGCTGAAATTACGAAATTTGGGATATTCAATTTCTCTACAAATCCAGATATTCCGTAAACTTAACCTACCCAATATCCTGTTGAATTCACACACCTCTGGATATTCAATTTCCCGGCAAATCCAGACATTCCGTACAATTAATGTACACAATTTCCCATTGAATTTACAAGCTTCTGGATATTATATTACTCTGCAAATCCAGACATTCCGTACATATATAATGGACACGATTTGAGGATGAATGTACGAAATTCTAGATATTCAATTTCTCCGCCGATCTAGACATTCCGCAGACTAAACCTACCCAATTTCCTGTTGAATTCTAGATATTCAATTTCTCTGCAAATGTAGAAATTCTGTACAATTAATGTACACAATTTCCGTTGAATTTACATAGTTCTGGATATCCAATTTCTCTGCAAATCCAGACATTTCGTACATATATAATGTACACAATTTCATGATGAATTTACGAAATTCGGGATATTCAATTTCTCTACAAATCCAGATATTCCGTAAACTTAACCTACTCAATTTTCTGTTGAATTTACACACCTCTGGATATTCAACTTCTCTGCAAATCCAGACATTCCGTAAAATTATTGTACACAATTTCCCGTTGAATTTTCAAACTTCAAGAAATTAAATTACTCTACAAATCCATACATTCCGTACACATATAATGGACACGATTTAAGGCTGAATGTACGAAATTATGGATATTCAATTTCTCCGCCAATCTAGACATTCCGTAAACTTAACCTACCTAATTTCCCGTTGAATTCTGGATAATCAATTTATCTACAAATCCAGACAATCCGTACAATTAATGTCCACAATTTTCTGTAGAATTTAAAAACTTCTGGATATTTAATTTCTCTGTAAATCCAAACATTCCGAAAACTTTGCCTTCCCAATTTCCCGTTGAATTTACACACCTCTGGATATTCAATTTCTCTGCAAATCTAGACATTCAGTACAATTAATGTACACAATTTCCGTAGAATTTACATAGTTCTGGATATCTAATTTCTCTGCAAATCCAGACATTCCGTACATGTATAATGTACACAATTTCAGGCCAAATTTACGAAATTCTGGATATTCAACTTCTCTGCAAATCCAGACATTTCGTACATATATAATGTACACAATTTCAGGCCAAATTACGAAATTCTGGATATTCAATTTCTCTGCAAATCCAGACAATCCGTACATATATAATGCACACAATTTCAATCCGAATTTACAAAATTCTGGACTTTCAATTTCTCTACAAATCTAGATATTTCGTAAACTTAACCAACCCAATTACCTGTAGAATTTACACACCTCTGGATATTCAATTTCTCTGCAAATCCAAACATTCTGTACAATTAATGCACACAATTTCCCGTTGAATTTACAAGCTTTTGGATATTAAATTACTCTGCAAATCCAGACATTCCGTACACATATAATGGACACGATTTCAGGCTCTATGTACAAAATTCTTGATATTCAATTTCTCTGCCAATATAGACTTTCTATAAACTTAACCTACCCAATTTCCCGTTGAATTCTGGATTTTCAATTTCTCTGCAAATCCAGACATTCCGTGCAATTAATGGACACAATTTCCCGTAGAATTTAAAAACTTCTGGATGTTTAATTTCTCTGCAAATCCAGACATTCTGAACATATATAATGTCCACAATTTCAGGCTGAATTAAGGAAATTCTCTATATTCAATTTCTATGGAAATCCAGACAATCCGTAAACTTAGCCGACCCAATTTCCTGGTGAATTTACACAGCCCTAGATATTCAATTTCTTTGCAAATCCAGACAATCCGCACATATATAATGTTCACAATATCAGGCTGAATTTACGAAATTTTGGATATTCACTTTCTCTACAAATCCAGACATTTTGTAAACTTAAACGAACCAATTTCCTGTTGAATTTACACACCCCTAGATATTCAATTTCTCTGCAAATCACATTCCGTACTTATAAAATGTACACAATTTCAGGCTGAAATTACGAAATTTGGGATATTCAATTTCTCTACAAATCCAGATATTCCGTAAACTTCACCTACCCAATATCCTGTTGAATTCACACACCTCTGGATATTCAATTTCCCGGCAAATCCAGACATTCCGTACAATTAATGTACACAATTTCCCATTGAATTTACAAGCTTCTGGATATTAAATTACTCTGCAAATCCAGACATTCCGTACATATATAATGGACACGATTTGAGGATGAATGTACGAAATTCTAGATATTCAATTTCTCCGCCGATCTAGACATTCCGCAGACTAAACCTACCCAATTTCCTGTTGAATTCTAGATATTCAATTTCTCTGCAAATGTAGAAATTCTGTACAATTAATGTACACAATTTCCGTTGAATTTACATAGTTCTGGATATCTAATTTCTCTGCAAATCCAGACATTTCGTACATATATAATGTACACAATTTCATGATGAATTTACGAAATTCGGGATATTCAATTTCTCTACAAATCCAGATATTCCGTAAACTTAACCTACTCAATTTCCTGTTGAATTTACACACCTCTGGATATTCAACTTCTCTGCAAATCCAGACATTCCGTAAAATTATTGTACACAATTTCCCGTTGAATTTTCAAACTTCAAGAAATTAAATCCATACATTCCGTACACATATAATGGACACGATTTAAGGCTGAATGTACGAAATTATGGATATTCAATTTCTCCGCCAATCTAGACATTCCGTAAACTTAACCTACCTAATTTCCCGTTGAATTCTGGATAATCAATTTATCTACAAATCCAGACAATCCGTACAATTAATGTCCACAATTTTCTGTAGAATTTAAAAACTTCTGGATATTTAATTTCTCTGTAAATCCAAACATTCCGAAAACTTTGCCTTCCCAATTTCCCGTTGAATTTACACACCTCTGGATATTCAATTTCTCTGCAAATCTAGACATTCAGTACAATTAATGTACATAATTTCCGTAGAATTTACATAGTTCTGGATATCTAATTTCTCTGCAAATCCAGACATTCCGTACATGTATAATGTACACAATTTCAGGCCAAATTTACGAAATTCTGGATATTCAACTTCTCTGCAAATCCAGACATTTCGTACATATATAATGTACACAATTTCAGGCCAAATTACGAAATTCTGGATATTCAATTTCTCTGCAAATCCAGACAATCCGTACATATATAATGCACACAATTTCAATCCGAATTTACAAAATTCTGGACATTCAATTTCTCTACAAATCTAGATATTTCGTAAACTTAGCCAACCCAATTACCTGTAGAATTTACACACCTCTGGATATTCAATTTCTCTGCAAATCCAAACATTCTGTACAATTAATGCACACAATTTCCCGTTGAATTTACAAGCTTTTGGATATTAAATTACTCTGCAAATCCAGACATTCCGTACACATATAATGGACACGATTTCAGGCTCTATGTACAAAATTCTGGATATTCAATTTCTCTGCCAATATAGACTTTCTATAAACTTAACCTACCCAATTTCCCGTTGAATTCTGGATTTTCAATTTCTCTGCAAATCCAGACATTCCGTGCAATTAATGGACACAATTTCCCGTAGAATTTAAAAACTTCTGGATGTTTAATTTCTCTGCAAATCCAGACATTCTGAACATATATAATGTCCACAATTTCAGGCTGAATTAAGGAAATTCTCTATATTCAATTTCTATGGAAATCCAGACAATCCGTAAACTTAGCCGACCCAATTTCCTGGTGAATTTACACAGCCCTAGATATTCAATTTCTTTGCAAATCCAGACAATCCGCACATATATAATGTTCACTATATCAGTCTGAATTTACGAAATTTTGGATATTCACTTTCTCTACAAATCCAGACATTTTGTAAACTTAAACGAACCAATTTCCTGTTGAATTTACACACCCCTAGATATTCAATTTCTCTGCAAATCCAGACATTCTTTACTTATAAAATGTACACAATTTCAGGCTGAAATTACGAAATTTGGGATATTCAATTTCTCTACAAATCCAGATATTCCGTAAACTTCACCTACCCAATATCCTGTTGAATTCACACACCTCTGGATATTCAATTTCCCGGCAAATCCAGACATTCCGTACAATTAATGTACACAATTTCCCATTGAATTTACAAGCTTCTGGATATTAAATTACTCTGCAAATCCAGACATTCCGTACATATATAATGGACACGATTTGAGGATGAATGTACGAAATTCTAGATATTCAATTTCTCCGCCGATCTAGACATTCCGCAGACTAAACCTACCCAATTTCCTGTTGAATTCTAGATATTCAATTTCTCTGCAAATGTAGAAATTCTGTACAATTAATGTACACAATTTCCGTTGAATTTACATAGTTCTGGATATCTAATTTCTCTGCAAATCCAGACATTTCGTACATATATAATGTACACAATTTCATGATGAATTTACGAAATTCGGGATATTCAATTTCTCTACAAATCCAGATATTCCGTAAACTTAACCTACTCAATTTCCTGTTGAATTTACACACCTCTGGATATTCAACTTCTCTGCAAATCCAGACATTCCGTAAAATTATTGTACACAATTTCCCGTTGAATTTTCAAACTTCAGGAAATTAAATTACTCTACAAATCCAGACATTCCGTACACATATAATGGACACGATTTAAGGCTGAATGTATGAAATTATGGATATTCAATTTCTCCGCCAATCTAGACATTCCGTAAACTTAACCTACCTAATTTCCCATTGAATTCTGGATAATCAATTTCTCTACAAATCCAGACAATCCGTACAATTAATGTCCACAATTTTCTGTAGAATTTAAAAACTTCTGGATATTTAATTTCTCTGTAAATCCAAACATTCCGAAAACTTTGCCTTCCCAATTTCCCGTTGAATTTACACACCTCTGGATATTCAATTTCTCTGCAAATCTAGACATTCAGTACAATTAATGTACACAATTTCCGTAGAATTTACATAGTTCTGGATATCTAATTTCTCTGCAAATCCAGACATTCCGTACATGTATAATGTACACAATTTCAGCGCAAATTTACGAAATTCTGGATATTCAACTTCTCTGCAAATCCAGACATTCCGTACATATATAATGTACCCGATTTCATGCTGAATGTACGAAATTCTGGATATTCAATTTCTCCGCAAATCTATTCATTCCGTAAACTTAACCTGCCCAATTTCCCGTTAAATTCTGGATATTTAGTTTCTCTGCAAATCCAAACATTCCGTACAATTAATGTACAAAATTTCCCGTTGAATTTCAAAACTTCTGGATGTTTAATTTCTCAGCAAATCCAGACATTCCGTACATATATAATGCACACAATTTCATGATGAATTTACGAAATTCTGGATATTGAATTTCTTTGCAAATCTAGACATTCCGTAAACTTAACCGACCCAATTTCCTGTTGAATTTACACACCCCTAGATATTCGATTTCTCTGCAAATCCAGACATTTCGTACATATATAATGTACACAATTTCAGGCCAAATTACGAAATTCTGGATATTCAATTTCTCTGCAAATCCAGACAATCCGTACATATATAATGCACACAATTTCAATCCGAATTTACAAAATTCTGGACATTCAATTTCTCTACAAATCTAGATATTTCGTAAACTTAACCAACCCAATTACCTGTAGAATTTACACACCTCTGGATATTCAATTTCTCTGCAAATCCAAACATTCTGTACAATTAATGCACACAATTTCCCGTTGAATTTACAAGCTTTTGGATATTAAATTACTCTGCAAATCCAGACATTCCGTACACATATAATGGACACGATTTCAGGCTCTATGTACAAAATTCTGGATATTCAATTTCTCTGCCAATATAGACTTTCTATAAACTTAACCTACCCAATTTCCCGTTGAATTCTGGATTTTCACTTTCTCTGCAAATCCAGACATTCCGTGCAATTAATGGACACAATTTCCCGTAGAATTTAAAAACTTCTGGATGTTTAATTTCTCTGCAAATCCAGACATTCTGAACATATATAATGTCCACAATTTCAGGCTGAATTAAGGAAATTCTCTATATTCAATTTCTATGGAAATCCAGACAATCCGTAAACTTAGCCGACCCAATTTCCTGGTGAATTTACACAGCCCTAGATATTCAATTTCTTTGCAAATCCAGACAATCCGCACATATATAATGTTCACAATATCAGGCTGAATTTACGAAATTTTGGATATTCACTTTCTCTGCAAATCCAGACATTTTGTAAACTTAAACGAACCAATTTCCTGTTGAATTTACACACCCCTAGATATTCAATTTCTCTGCAAATCCAGACATTCCGTACTTATAAAATGTACACAATTTCAGGTTGAAATTACGAAATTTGGGATATTCAATTTCTCTACAAATCCAGATATTCCGTAAACTTAACCTACCCAATATCCTGTTGAATTCACACACCTCTGGATATTCAATTTCCCGGCAAATCCAGACATTCCGTACAATTAATGTACACAATTTCCCATTGAATTTACAAGCTTCTGGATATTAAATTACTCTGCAAATCCAGACATTCCGTACATATATAATGGACACGATTTGAGGATGAATGTACGAAATTCTAGATATTCAATTTCTCCGCCAATCTAGACATTCCGCAGACTAAACCTACCCAATTTCCTGTTGAATTCTAGATATTCAATTTCTCTGCAAATGTAGAAATTCTGTACAATTAATGTACACAATTTCCGTTGAATTTACATAGTTCTGGATATCTAATTTCTCTGCAAATCCAGACATTTCGTACATATATAATGTACACAATTTCATGATGAATTTACGAAATTCGGGATATTCAATTTCTCTACAAATCCAGATATTCCGTAAACTTAACCTACTCAATTTCCTGTTGAATTTACACACCTCTGGATATTCAACTTCTCTGCAAATCCAGACATTCCGTAAATTTATTGTACAAAATTTCCCGTTGAATTTTCAAACTTCAGGAAATTAAATTACTCTACAAATCCAGACATTCCGTACACATATAATGGACACGATTTAAGGCTGAATGTACGAAATTATGGTATTCAATTTCTCCGCCAATCTAGACATTCCGTAAACTTAACCTACCCAATTTCCCGTTGAATTCTGGATTTTCACTTTCTCTGCAAATCCAGACATTCCGTGCAATTAATGGACACAATTTCCCGTAGAATTTAAAAACTTCTGGATGTTTAATTTCTCTGCAAATCCAGACATTCTGAACATATATAATGTCCACAATTTCAGGCTGAATTAAGGAAATTCTCTATATTCAATTTCTATGGAAATCCAGACAATCCGTAAACTTAGCCGACCCAATTTCCTGGTGAATTTACACAACCCTAGATATTCAATTTCTTTGCAAATCCAGACAATCCGCACATATATAATGTTCACAATATCAGGCTGAATTTACGAAATTTTGGATATTCACTTTCTCTGCAAATCCAGACATTTTGTAAACTTAAACGAACCAATTTCCTGTTGAATTTACACACCCCTAGATATTCAATTTCTCTGCAAATCCAGACATTCCGTACTTATAAAATGTACTCAATTTCAGGTTGAAATTACGAAATTTGGGATATTCAATTTCTCTACAAATCCAGATATTCCGTAAACTTAACCTACCCAATATCCTGTTGAATTCACACACCTCTGGATATTCAATTTCCCGGCAAATCCAGACATTCCGTACAATTAATGTACACAATTTCCCATTGATTTTACAAGCTTCTGGATATTAAATTACTCTGCAAATCCAGACATTCCGTACATATATAATGGACACGATTTGAGGATGAATGTACGAAATTCTAGATATTCAATTTCTCCGCCGATCTAGACATTCCGCAGACTAAACCTACCCAATTTCCTGTTGAATTCTTGATATTCAATTTCTCTGCAAATGTAGAAATTCTGTACAATTAATGTACACAATTTCCGTTGAATTTACATAGTTCTGGATATCTAATTTCTCTGCAAATCCAGACATTTCGTACATATATAATGTACACAATTTCATGATGAATTTACGAAATTCGGGATATTCAATTTCTCTACAAATCCAGATATTCCGTAAACTTAACCTACTCAATTTCCTGTTGAATTTACACACCTCTGGATATTCAACTTCTCTGCAAATCCAGACATTCCGTAAATTTATTGTACACAATTTCCCGTTGAATTTTCAAACTTCAGGAAATTAAATTACTCTACAAATCCAGACATTCCGTACACATATAATGGACACGATTTAAGGCTGAATGTACGAAATTATGGATATTCAATTTCTCCGCCAATCTAGACATTCCATAAACTTAACCTACCTAATTTCCCGATGAATTCTGGATAATCAATTTCTCTACAAATCCAGACAATCCGTACAATTAATGTCCACAATTTTCTGTAGAATTTAAAAAATTCTGGATATTTAATTTCTCCGTAAATCCAAACATTCCGAAAACTTTGCCTTCCCAATTTCCCGTTGAATTTACACACCTCTGGATATTCAATTTCTCTGCAAATCTAGACATTCTGTACAATTAATGTACACAATTTCCGTAGAATTTACATAGTTCTGGATATCTAATTTCTCTGCAAATCCAGACATTCCGTACATGTATAATGTACACAATTTCAGGGCAAATTTACGAAATTCTGGATATTCAACTTCTCTGCAAATCCAGACATTCCGTACATATATAATGTACCCGATTTCAGGCTGAATGTACGAAATTCTGGATATTCAATTTCTCCGCAAATCTATTCATTCCGTAAACTTAACCTGCCCAATTTCTCGTTAAATTCTGGATATTCAGTTTCTCTGCAAATCCAAACATTCCGTACAATTAATGTACACAATTTCCCGTTGATTTCAAAACTTCTGGATGTTTAATTTCTCTGCAAATCCAGACATTCCGTACATATATAATGTACACAATTTCATGATGAATTTACGAAATTCTGGATATTGAATTTCTTTGCAAATCTACACATTCCGTAAACTTAACCGACCCAATTTCCTGTTGAATTTACACACCCCTAGATATTCGATTTCTCTGCAAATCCAGACATTTCGTACATATATAATGTACACAATTTCAGGCCAAATTACGAAATTCTGGATATTCAATTTCTCTGCAAATCCAGACAATCCGTACATATATAATGCACACAATTTCAATCCGAATTTACAAAATTCTGGACATTCAATTTCTCTACAAATCCAGATATTTCGTAAACTTAACCAACCCAATTACCTGTAGAATTTACACACCTCTGGATATTCAATTTCTCTGCAAATCCAAACATTCCGTACAATTAATGCACACAATTTCCCGTTGAATTTACAAGCTTTTGGATATTAAATTACTCTGCAAATCCAGACATTCCGTACACATATAATGCACACGATTTCAGGCTCTATGTACAAAATTCTGGATATTCAATTTCTCTGCCAATATAGACATTCTGTAAACTTAACCTACCCAATTTCCCGTTGAATTCTGGATTTTCTATTTCTCTGCAAATCCAAACATTCCGTGCAATTAATGGACACAATTTCCCGTAGAATTTAAAAACTTCTGGATGTTTAATTTCTCTGCAAATCCAGACATTCTGAACATATATAATGTCCACAATTTCAGGCTGAATTAAGGAAATTCTCTATATTCAATTTCTATGGAAATCCAGACAATCCGTAAACTTAGCCGACCCAATTTCCTGGTGAATTTACACAGCCCTAGATATTCAATTTCTTTGCAAATCCAGACAATCCGCACATATATAATGTTCACAATATCAGGCTGAATTTACGAAATTTTGGATATTCACTTTCTCTGCAAATCCAGACATTTTGTAAACTTAAACGAACCAATTTCCTGTTGAATTTACACACCCCTAGATATTCAATTTCTCTGCAAATCCAGACATTCCGAACATATGAAATGTACACAATTTCAGGCTGAAATTACGAAATTTGGGATATTCAATTTCTCTACAAATCCAAATATTCCGTAAACTTAACCTACCCAATATCCTGTTGAATTCACACACCTCTGGATATTCAATTTCCCGACAAATCCAGACATTCCGTACAATTAATGTACACAATTTCCCATTGAATTTACAAGCTTCTGGATATTAAATTACTCTGCAAATCCAGACATTCTGTACATATATAATTGACACGATTTGAGGATGAATGTACGAAATTCTAGATATTCAATTTCTCCGCCAATCTAGACATTCCGCAGACTTAACCTACCCAATTTCCCGTTGAATTCTAGATATTCAATTTTTCTGCAAATGTAGAAATTCTGTACAATTAATGTACACAATTTCCGTTGAATTTACTTAGTTCTGGATATCTAATTTCTCAGCAAATCCAGACATTCCGTACATGTATAATGTACCCAATTTCAGGCCAAATTTTCGAAATTCTGGATATTCAATTTCTCTGAAAATCAAGACAATTCGTACATATATAATGTACCTGATTTCAGGCTGAATGTACGAAATTCTGGATATTCAATTTCTCCGCAAATCTAGTCATTCCGTAAACTTAACCTACCCAATTTTCGGTTGAATTCTGGACATTCAATTTCTCTACAATTCCAGACATTCCGTACAATTAATGTACACAATTTCCCGTTGAATTTTAAAACTTCTAGATATTTAATTTCTCTGCAAATCCAGACGTTCCGTACATATATAATGTACTCAATTTCAAACTGAATTTACAAAATTCTGGGTATTGAATTTCTCTGCAAATCCAGACATTCCGTAAACTTAACCGACCCAATTTCCTGTTGAATTTACACACACCTAGATATTCAATTTCTCTGCAACTATAGACATTTCGTACATATATAATGTACACAATTTCAGGCTGAATTTTCGAAATTCTGGATATTCAATTTCTCTACAAATCCAGATATTCCGTAAACTTAACCTACCCAATTTCCTGTTGAATTTACACACCTCTGGATATTCAAATTCTCTGCAAATCTAGACATTCCGTACAATTAATGTACACAATTTTCCGTTGAAGTTACAAGCTTCTGCATATTAAATTACTCTGCAAATCCAGATATTCCGTACATATATAATGGACACGATTTCAAACTGTATCCACGAAATTTTGGATATTCAATTTCTCCGCCAATCTAGACTTTCCGTAAACTTAACCTACCCAATGTCGCGTTGAATTCTAGATATTCAATTTCTCTTTAAATCCAGACATTCCGTGCAATTAATGTACACAATTTCCCGAAAAATTTAAAAACTTCTTGATATTTAATTTCTCTGCAAATCCAGACATTCCGTACATGTATAATGTCCACAATTTCAGGCTGAATTTACGAAATTCTAGATATTCAATTTCTCTGGAAATCCGGACAGTCTGTACATATATAATGTACCCGATATCAGGAAGAATGTACAAAATTCTTGATATTCAATTTCTCCGCAATTTTAGTCATTCCTTAAACTTAACCTACCCAATTTCCGGTTGAATTCTGGACATTCAACTTCTCTACAAATCCGGACATTCCGTACAATTAATGTACACAATTTCCCGTTGAATTTAAAAACTTCTAGATATTTAATTTCTCTGCAAATCCAGACATTTCGTAAACTTAACCGACCCAATTTCCAATTGAATTTACACACCTCTAGATATTCAATTTCTCTGCAAATCCAGACATTCCGTACGTATAAATGTACCCGATTTCAGGCTAAATGTACGAAATTCTGGATATTCAATTTCTCCGCAAATCCAGTCATTCCGTAAACTTAACCTACCCAATTTCCTGTTAAATTCTGGATATTCAATTTCACAGCAAATCCAAACATTCCGTACAATTAATGTACACAATTTCAGGCTGAATTTACGAAATTCTGGATATTGAATTTCTCTGCAAATCCAGACATTCCGTAAACTTAACCGACCCAATTTCCTGTTGAATTTACACACCCCTAGATATTCAATTTCTCTGCAAATCCAGACAATCCGTACATATATATTGTACCCGATTTCAGGCTAAATGTACGAAATTCTGGATATTCAATTTCTCCACAAATCCAGTCATTCCGTTAACTTAACCTACCCAATTTCCTGTTAAATTCTGGATATTCAATTTCCCTGCAAATCCAAACATTCCGTACAATTATTGTACACAATTTCAGGCTGAATTTACGAAATTCTGGATATTGAATTTCTCAGCAAATCCAGACATTCCGTAAACTGAACCGACCCAATTTCATGTTGAATTTACACACCCCTAGATATTCAATTTCTCTGCAAATTGAGACATTCCGTACATATATAATGTACACAATTTCAGACCAAATTTACAAAATTCTGGATATTCAATTTCTTTGCACATCCAGACAATCCGTACATATACACTGTACCCGATTTCAGGCTGAATGTATGAAATTATGGATATTCAAATTCTCTGCAAATCAAGTTATACCGTAAACTTAACCTACACAATTTCCAGTTGAATTCTGGATATTTAATTTCTCTGCAAATCCAGACATTCCGTACATATATAATGTACACAATTTTAGGCTGAATTTACGAAATTCTGGATATTGAATTTCTCTGCAAATCCAGACATTCCGTAAACTTAACCGACCCAATTTCCTGTTGAATTTACACACCCCTAGATATTCAATTTCTATGCAAATCCAGACATTCCGTACATATATAATGTACACAATTTCAGGCTGAATTTTTTATATTCTGGATATTCAATTTCTCTACAAATCCAGATATTTCGTAAACTTAACCAACCCAATTTCCTGTTGAATTTACACACCTCTATATATTCAATTTCACTACATATCCAGACAATCCGTACAATTAATGCACTCAATTTTCCGTTGAATTTACAAGCTTCTGGATATTAAATTACTCTGCAAATCCAGACATTCCGTACTTATATAATGGACCCGATTTCAGGCTGAATTTTCGATATTCTAGATATTCAATTTCTCTACAAATCCAGATATTTCGTAAACTTAACCAACCCAATTTCCTGTTGAATTTACACACCTCTTGATTTTCAATTTCACTGCAAATCCAGACAATCCGTACAATTAATGCACTCAATTTCCCGTTGAATTTACAAGCTTCTGGATATTAAATTACTCTGCAAATCCAGACATTCCGTACATATATAATGGACACGATTGCAGGCTCTATGTACGAAATTCTGGATATTCAATTTCTCCGCCAATCTAGACTTTTCGTAAACTTAACATACCCAATTTCCCGTTGAATTCTGCATATTCAATTTCTCTGCAAATCCAGACATTCCGTGCAATTAATGTACACAATTTCCTGTAGAATTTAAAAACTTCTGGAAGTTTAATTTCTCTGCAAATCCAGACATTCCGAACATATATAATGTCCACAATTTCAGGCTGTATTAACGAAATTCTAGATATTCCAATTTCACTGGAAATCCAGACATTCCGTAAACTTAACCCACCCAATTTCCTGTTGAATTTACACAACCCTAGATATTCAATTTCTTTGCAAATCCAGACATTCCGCACATATAAAATGTTAACAATTTCAGGCTGAATTTACGAAATTTTGGATATTCACTTTCTATGCAAATCCAGGCATTCTGTAAACTTAAACGAACCAATTTCCTGTTGAATTCACACACCCCTAGATATTCAATTTCTCTGCAAATCCAGACATTCTGTACATATAAAAGGTACGCAATTTCAGGTTGAAATTACGAAATTCGGGATATTCAATTTCTCTACAAATCCAGATATTCCGTAAACTTAACGTACCCAATTTCCTGTTGAATTCACACACCTCTGGATATTCAATTTCTCTGCAAATCCAGACATTCCGTACAATTAAAGTAAACAATTTCCCATTGAATTTACAAGCTTCTTGATATTAAATTACTCTGCAAATCCAGACATTCCGAACATATATAATGGACACGATTTCAGGCTGAATGTACGAAATTCTAGATATTCAATTTCTCCGCCAATCTAGACATTCCGAAAACTCAACCTACCAAATTTCCCGTTGAATTCTGGATATTCAATTTCTCTGCAAATCTAGACATTCCGTACATATATAATGTACACAATTTCGGGCCAAATTTACGAAATTCTGGATATTCAATTTCTCTGCAAATCCAGACAATCCATACATATATATTGTACTCGATTTCAGGCTGAATGAACGAAATTTTGGATATTCAATTTCTCCGCAAATCTGGTCATTCCGTAAACTTAACCTACCCAATTTCCGGTCGAATTTTGGACATTCAATTTCTCTACAAATCAAGACATTCCGTACAATTAATGTACACAATTTCCCGTTGAATTTAAAAACTTCTGGATATTTATTTTCTCCGCAAATCCTGACATTCCGTACATATATAATGTACACAATTTGAATCTGAATTTACAAAATTCTTGATATTCAATTTCTCTACAAATCCGGATATTTTGTAACCCTAACCTTCCCAATTTCCTGTTGAATTTACACACCTCTGGATATTCAATTTCTCTGCAAATCCAGACATTCCATACATATATAATGTACACAATTTCAAACTGAATTTACAAAATTCTGTATATTCAATTTCTCTACAAATCCAGATATTTCGTAAACTTAACCTACCCAATTTCCTGTTGAATTTACACACCTCTGGATATTCAATTTATCTGCAAATCCAGACATGCCATACATATATAATGTACACAATTTCAGGCTGAATTTTCGAAATTCTGGATTTTCAATTTCTCTACAAATCCAGATATTTCGTAAACTTAACCTACCCAATTTCCTCTTGAATTTACACACCTCCGGATATTCAATTTCACTGCAAATCCAGACATTCCGTACAATTAATGTACACAACTTCCCGTTGAATTTACAAGCTTCTGGATATTAAATTACTCTACAAATCCAGCCATTCCGTACATATATAATGCACACGATTTCAGGCTCCATGTACGAAATTCTGGATATTCAATTTCTTCGCCAATCTAGACTTTCCGTAAACTTAACCTACCCAATTTCCCGTTGAATTCTGGATATTCAATTTCTCTACAAATCTAGACATTCCGTGCAATTAATGTACACAATTTCCGGTAGAATTTAAAAATTTCTAGATATTCAATTTCTCTTGAAATCCAGACATTCCGCAAACTTAACTGACCCAATTTCCTCTTGAATTTACACAGCCCTTGATATTCAATTTCTTTGCAAATTCAGACATTCCGCACATATATAATGTTCACAATTTCAGGCTGAATTTACGAAATTTTGGATATTCACTTTCTCTGCAAATTCAGACATTCTGTGATCTTAACCGACCCAATTTCCAGTTGAATTTACACACCCCTAGATATTCAATTTCTCTGCAAATCCAGACATTCCGTACATATATAATGTACACAATTTCAGGCTGAATTTACGAAATTCGGGATATTTAATTTCTCTACAAATCTAGATATTCCGCAAACTTAACAAACTCAATTTCCTGTTGAATTTACACACCTCTGGGTATTCAACTTCTCTGCAAATCCAGACATTCTGTACAATTAATGCACACAATTTCCCGTTGAATTTTCAAGCTTCTAGATATTAAATTACTCTGCAAATCCAAACATTCCGTACATATATAATGGACACGATTTTAGGATGAATGTACGAAACTCTGGATATTCAATTTCTCCGCCAATCTAGACATTTCGCAAACTTAACCTACCTAATTTCCCGTTGAATTCTGGATATTCAATTTCTTTGCAAATCCAGACATTCCGTACAATTAATGTCCATAATTTTCCGTAAAATTTAAAAACTTCTGGATATTTAATTTCTCTTCAAATCCAGACATTCCGAAAACTTTACCTTCCCAATTTCCCGTTGAATTTACACACCTCTGGATATTCAATTTCTCTGCAAATCTAAACATTCCGTACAATTAATGTACACAATTTCCGTTGAATTAACATAGTTCTGGATATCTAATTTCTCTGCAAATCCAGACATTCCGTACATGTATAATGTACACAATTTCAGGCCAAATTTACGAAATTCTGGATATTCAACTTCTCTGCAATTAACGCACACAATTTCCCGTTGAATTTTCAAGCTTTTAGATATTAAATTACTCTGCAAATCCAAACATTCCGTACATATATAATGTACCCGATCTCAGGAAGAATGTACGAAATTCTGGATATTCAATTTCTCCGCAAATCTAGTCATTCCTTAAACTTAACCTACCCAATTTCCGGTTGAATTCTAGACTTTCAATTTCTCTACAAATCCAGACATTCCGTACAATTAATGTACACAATTTCCCGTTGAATTTAAAAATTTCTTGATATTTAATTTCTCTGCAAATCCAGACATTACGAATTAATGTACACAATTAATGTACACAATTTCAAATTGAATTTACAAAATACTGAATATTGAATTTCTCTGGAAATCCAGACATTCCGTAAACTTAACCGACCCAATTTCCAGTTGAATTTACACACCTCTAGATATTCAATTTCTCTACAAATCCAGACATTCCGTACATAAATAATGTACCCGATTTCGGGCTGAATGTACGAAATTCTGGATACGCAATTTCTCCGCAAATCTAAGCATTCCGTAAACTTAACCTACCCAATTTCCAGTTAAATTCTAGATATTCAATTTCTCTGCAAATCCAGACATTCCGTAGATATATAATGTACACAATTTCAGTCTAAATTTTCGATATTCTGGATATTCAATTTCTCTGCAAATCTAGACAATCCGTACAATTAATGCACACAATTTCCCATTGAATTTACAAGCTTCTAGACATTGAATAACTCTACAAATCCAGACATTCCGTACATATATAATGGACACGATTTCAGGCTGAATGTACGAAATTCTAGATATTCAATTTCTCCGCCAATCTAGACATTCCGTAAACTTAACCTACCCAATTTCCCGTTCAAGTCTGGATATTCAATTTCTCTGCAAATCTAGACATTCCGTACAATTAATGTTCACAATTTCCGTTGAATTTACATAGTTCTGGATATCTAATTTCTCTGCAAATCCAAACATTCCGTACATGTATAATGTACACAATTTCAGGCCAAATTTACGAAATTATGGATATTCAATTTCTCTGCAAATCAAGACAATCCGTACATATATAATGCACCCGATTTCAGGCTGAATGTACGAAATTCTGGATATTCAATTTCTCCGCAAATCTAGTCATTCCGTAAACTTAACCTACCCTATTTCCGATTGAATTCTGGACATTCAATTTCTCTACAATTCCAGACATTCCGTACAATTAATGTACACAATTTCCCGTTGAATTTTAAAACTTCTAGATATTTAATTTCTCTGCAAATCCAGACGTTCCGTACATATATAATGTACTCAATTTCAAACTGAATTTACAAAATTCTGGATATTGAATTTCTCTGCAAATCCAGACATTCCGTAAACTTAACCGACCCAATTTCCTGTTGAATTTACACACCCCTAAATATTCAATTTCTCTGCAAATCCAGACATTCCGTACATAAATAATGTACACAATTTCAGGCTGAATTTTCGAAATTCTGGATATTCAATTTCTCTACAAATCCAGATATTCTGTAAACTTAACCTACCCAATTTCCTATTGAATTTACACACCTCTGGATATTCAAATTCTCTGCAAATCCAGACATTCCGTACAATTAATGTGCACAATTTCCCGTTGAATTTACAAGTTTCATGATATTAAATTACTCCGCAAATCCAGGCATTCCGTACATATATAATGGACACGATTTCAAACTGTATCTACGAAATTCTGGATATTCAATTTCTCCGCCAATCTAGACTTTCCGTAAACTTAACCTACCCAGTTTCCCGTTGAATTCTAGATATTCAATTTCTCTGCAAATCCAGACATTCCGTGCAATTAATGTACACAATTTCCTGAAAAATTTAATAACTTCTGGATATTTAATTTCTCTGCAAATCCAGACATTCCGTACATGAATAATGTCCACAATTTCTGGCTGAATTTACGAAATTCTAGATATTCAATTTCTCTGGGAATCCAGACATTCCGTAAACTTACCCGACCCAATTTCCTGTTGAATTTACACAGCCCTAGATATTCAACTTCTTTGCAAATCCAGACATTCTGCACAAATATAATGTTCACAATTTCAGGCTGAATTTACGAAATTTTGAATCTTCACTTTCTCTGCAAATCCAAACATTCTCTGAACTTAACCGACCCAATTTCCTGCTGAATTTACACACCCCTATATATTCAATTTCTCTGCAAATCCAGACATTCCGTACATGTACAATGTACACAATTTCAGGCCAAATTTACGATATTCTGGATATTCAAGTTCTCTGCAAATCCAGACAATCTGTACATATATAATGTACCCGATATCAGGAAGAATGTACGAAATTCTGGATATTCAATTTCTCCGCAAATCTAGTCATTCCTTAAACTTGACCTACCCAATTTCCTGTTGAATTCTGGACATTCAGTTTCTCTACATATCCAAACATTCCGTACAATTAATGTACACAATTTCCCGTTGAATTTAAAAACTTCTAGATATTTAATTTCTCCGCAAATCCAGACATTCCGTACATATATAATGTACACAATTTCAAACTGAATTTACAAAATTCTGGATATTGAATTTCTCTGCAAATCCAGACATTCCGTAAACTTAACCGACCTAATTTCCTGTTGAATTTACACACCCCTATATATTCATTTTCTCTGCAAATCCAGACATTCCGTACTTATATAATGTACACAATTTCAGGCCAAATTTACAAAATTCTGGATATTCAATTTCTCTGCAAATCCAGACAATCCATACATATATATTGTACCCGATTTCGGGCTGAATGTACGAAATTCTGGATATTCAATTTCTCCGCAAATCTAGTCATTCCATAAACTTAACCTACCCAATTTCCAGTTGAATTCTGGACATTCAATTTCTCTACAAATCCAGACATTCCGTACAATTAATGAACACAATTTCCCGTTGAATTTAAAAACTTCTGGATATTTAATTTCTCTGCAAATCCAGACATTCCGTACATATATAATGTACACAATTTCAAACAGAATTTTCAAAATTCTGGATATTCAATTTCTCTACAAATCCGGATATTTCGTAAATTTAACCTTCCTAGAAAATTCCAAAAAATATGGTGAAAAAATTCAAAAAATTAAAAAACTTCATCCGGGCATTATTTCTATCCAAACTGGGTTTAGATAGGCCGAGAAAGAGAGTAAAAAATTTCAGTCCCGAATTCCTTTCGTATCCGACACTTGCTAGAAAATTCCAAAAAAAAAAGGCAAAAAAATTCAAAAAATTAAAGAACTTCATTTCGGCGTTATTTCTATCCAAATCGGGTTGAGATAGACCGGGAAAGAGACTACAAAATTTTAGACCCGAATTTCGTTCCTATCTGACCCTAGCTAGAAAATTTCAAAAAAAATTGTAAAAATATTAAAAAACTTCCTTCCGGCATCGTTTCTATCCCAACCGGCTTGACAAAGGCCGAGAAAGAGAGTAAAAAATTTTAGTCCTGAATTCCTTTCCATCCGACCATAGCTAGAAAATTCCAAAAAAATATAGCAAAAAAATTTAAAAAATTAAAAAACTTCATTCCGGCATTATTGCTATCCAAACTGGGTTGAGATTCGCCGAGGAAGAGAAAAAAAAAAATTTGTCCCGAATTCCGTTCCTATCCGACCCTAGTTAGAAAATTTAAAAAAAAAAATAGCAAAAAAATTCAAAAATTTAAAACCTTCATTCCGGCAATATTTCTATCCTAATCGGGTTGAGATAGGCCAAGAAAGAGAGAAAAAAATTTTAGTCCCGAATTTCGTTCCTATCCGACCCTAGCTAGAAGAATCCAAAAAAAATGGCAAAAAAATACAAAAAATTAAAAAACATCATTCTTGCATTATTTCTGTCCAAACTGAGTTGAGATAGGCTGAGAAAGAGAGTAAAAAATTTTAGTCCGGAATTCCGTTCTTATCCGACCCTAGCTAGAAAAATTCAAAAAAAATAGTAAAAAAATAAAAAAAATAAAAAAAACTTCATTCCGGCATTATTTCTATCCCAACCGGGTTGACATAGGCCGAGAAAGAGAGTAAAAAATTTTTGTCTAGAATTCCTTTCCGTCCGACCATAGCTAGAAAATTCCAAAAAAAATAGCAAAAAAATTCAAAAAATTGAAAAACTTCATTCCGACATTATTTCTATCCAAATCGGGTTGAGATAGGCCAGGAATGAGAGAAAAAAATTTTAGTCCCGAATTCCGTTCCTATCCGACCCAACCTAGAAAATTCCAAAAAAAATGGTAAAAAAATTGAAAAAATTAAAAAACTTCATTCTGGCATTATTTCTATCAAACTAGGTTTAGATAGGCCGAGAAAGAGAGTAAAAAATTTCAGTCCCGAATTCCTTTCGTATCCGACACTTGCTAGAAAATTCCAAAAAATAAGGCAAAAAATTCAAAAAATTAAAGAACTTCATTCCGGCGTTATTTCTATCCAATCCGGGTTGAGATAGACCGAGAAAGAGACTAAAAAATTTTAGACCCGAATTTCGTTCCTATCTGACCCTAGCTAGAAAATTTCAAAAAAAATTGTAAAAATATTAAAAAACTTCATTCCGGCATCGTTTCTATCCCAACCGGCTTGACATAGGCTGAGAAAGAGAGTAAAAAATTTTAGTCCTGAATTCCTTTCCATCCGACCATAGCTAGAAAATTCCAAAACAAAATAGCAAAAAAATTAAAAAACTTCATTCCGGCATTATTGCTATCCAAACTGGGTTAAGATTCGTCGAGGAAGAGAAAAAAAAAATTTTGTCCCGAATTCCGTTCCTATCCGACCCTAGTTAGAAAATTTAAAAAAAAAATAGCAAAAAAATTCTAAAAATTAAAAACCTTCATTCCGGCAATATTTCTGTCCAAATCAGGTTGAGATAGGCTAGGAAAGAGAAAAAAAAAATTTAGTCCCGAATTTCGTTCCTGTCCGACCCTAGCTAGAAGATTCCAAAAAAAAATGGCAAAAAAATTAAAAAAATTAAAAAACTTCATTCTGGCAATATTTCTATCCAAAATGAGTTGAGATAGGATGAGAAAGAGAGTAAAAAATTTTTGACCCGAATTCCGTTCTTATCCGACCCTAGCTAGAAAATTCCAAAAAAAAATGGCAAAAAAATTCTAAAAATTAAAAAACTTTATTCCGGCAGAATTTCTATCCAAATCAGGTTTAGATTGGCCGAGAAAGAGAGTAAAAAATTTTAGTTCCGAATTCCGTTCCTATCCGACCCTAGGTAGAAAATAGAAACAAAATTCAAAAAACTAAAAAACTTCATTCCGGCATTATTTCTAACCAAACCGGGTTTAGATTGGCCGAGAAAGAGAGTAAAATATTTTAGTCCCGAATTCCGTTCTTATCCGACCCTAGCTAGAAAATAGCAAAAAAATTCAAAAAACTTAAAAACTACATTCCGGCATTATTTCTATCCAAACCGGGTTGAGATAGACCGAGAAAGAGGCTAAAAAATTTTAGACCCGAATTTCGTTCCTATCTGACCCTAGCTAGAAAATTTCAAAAAAAATTGTAAAAATATTAAAAAACTTCATTTCGGCATCGTTTCTATCCCAACCGGCTTGACATAGGCTGAGAAAGAGAGTAAAAAATTTTAGTCCTGAATTCCTTTCCATCCGACCATAGCTAGAAACTTACAAAAAAAAATAGCAAAAAAATTCAAAAAATTTAAAAACTTCATTCCGGCATTATTTCGATCCAAATCGGGTTGAGATAGGCGAGGAAAGTGAGAAAAAAATTTTAGTCCCGAACACCGTTCCTATCCGACCCTAGCTAGAAAATTTTTTAAAAAAAAAGGCAAAAAAATTCAAAAAATTAAAGAACTTCATTCCGGCATTATTTCTATCCAAACCGGGTTGAGATAGACCGAGACAGAGACTAAAAAATTTTAGTCCCGAATTACGTTCCTATCTTACCCTAGCTAGAAAATTTCAAAAAAAATTGTAAAAAAATTAAAAAACTTCATTCCGGCATTATTTCTATCCCAACCGGGTTGACATAAGAGAGTAAAAAATTTTACATAACCGACCCAATTTCCTGTTGAATTTACGCAGCCCTAGATATTCAATTTCTTTGCAAATCCAGACATTCTGCACAAATATAATGTTCACAATTTCGGGCTGAATTTACGAAATTTTGGATATTTACTTTCTCTGTAAATCCAGACATTCCGTAAACTTAACCTACCCCAATTTCCTGTTGAATTCTGGATATTCAATTTCTCTGCAAATCCAGACATTCCGTACAAATAATGTACACAATTTGCCGTTGAATTTACATAATTCTTGATATTCAATTTTTTTTGCAAATCCAGACATTCCGTACGTATATAGTGTGCACAATTTCAGGATGAATTTACGAAATTCTGGATATTCGATTTCTCTGCAAATCCAGACATTCCGTAAACTTAACCAACCCATTTTCCTGTTGAATTTACACACCCCTAGATATTCAATTTTTCTGCAAATCTAGACATTCCGTACAATTAATGTACACAGTTTCCCGTTGAATTCAAAAACTTCTGGATATTTAATTTCTCTGCAAATTCAGACATTCCGTACATATATAATGTACACAATTTCAAGCTGAATTTACGAAATTCTGGATATTTAAATTCTCTGCAAATCCAGACATTCCTAAACTTAGCCAACCCAATTTCCTGTTGAATTGACACAACCCCAGATATTCAATTTCTTTGCGACTCTAGACATTCCGTACATATATAATTTACACAATGTTAGGCTGAATTTACGAAATTCTGGATATTCAATTTCTCTGCAAATCCAGACATTCCGTACATATATAATGTGCCCGATTTCAGTCTGAATGTACGAAATTCTGGATATTCAATTTCACCGCAAATCTATTCATTCCGTAAACTTAACCTACCCAATTTCCCGTTGAATTCTGGATATTCAATTTCTCTACAAATCTAGACATTCCGAATAATTAATGTACACAATTTCCCGTTGAATTTAAAAACATCTGGATAATTAATTTCTCTGCAAATCCAGACATTCTGTACATGTATAATGTACCCGATTTCAGGCTGAATGTACGAAATTCTGGATATTCAATTTCTCCGCAAATCTAGTCATTCCGTAAACTTAACCTACCCAAATTCCCACTAAATTCTGGATATTCAATTTCTCTGCAAATCCAGACTTTCCTTACAATTAATGTACACAATTTCCCGTTGAATTTAAAAACATTTGGATATTTAATTTCTCTGCAAATCCAGGCATTTCGTACATATATAATGTACACAATTTCAAGCAGAATTAACGAAATTCTGGATATTGAATTTCTCTGCAAATCCAGACATTCGGTAAACTTAACCGACCCAATTTCCTGTTAAATTTACACACCCCTAGATATTCAATTTCTCTGCAAATTCAGACTTTCCGTACATATATAATGTACACAATTTCAGGCTGAATTTACGAAATTCGGGATATTCAATTTCTCTACAAATCCAGATATTCCGTAAACTTAACCTACCTAATTTCCTGTAGAATTTATACACATCTGGATATTCAATTTCTCTGCAAATCCAGACATTCTGTACATATATAATGTACCCGATTTCAGGCTGAATGTACGAAATTCTGGATATTCAATTTCTCCGCAAATATAGTCATTCCATAAACTTAACCTACCCAATTTCCCGTTAAATTCTGAATATTCAATTTCTCTGCAAATCCAGACATTGCGGACAATTAATGTACACAATTTCCCGTTGAATTTAAAAACTTGTGTATATTTAATTTCTCTGCAAATCCAGACATTCCGTACATATATAATGTACACAATTTCAGGCTGAATTTACGAAATTCAGGATATTCAATTTCTCTACAAATCCAGATATTCCGTAAACTTAGCCTACCCAATATCCTATTGAATCTACACACCTCTGGATATTCAATTTCTCTGCAAATCCAGACATTCCGTACAATTAATGTACACAATTTCCCATTGAATTTACAAGCTTCTGGATATTAAATTACTCTGCAAATCTAGACATTCCGTACATATATAATGGACACGATTTTAGGCTGAATGTACGAAATTCTGGATCTTGAATTTCTCCGCCAATCTAGACATTCCGTCAACTTAACCTACCCAATTTCCCGTAGAATTCTGGATATTCAATTTCTCTGCAAATCCAGACATTCCGTACAATTAATGTACATAATTTTCCGTAGAATTTAAAAACTTCAGGATATTTAATTTCTCTGCAAATCCAGACATTCCGAAAACTTTACCTTCCCAATTTCCCGTTGAATTTACAAACCTCTGGATTTTCAATTTCTTTGCAAATCTAGACATTCAGTACAATTAATGTACACAATTTCCGTTGAATTTACATAGTTGTAGATATCTAATTTCTCTACAAATCCAGACATACCGTACACGTATAATGTACACAATTTCAGGCCAAATTTACGAAATTCTGGATATTCAATTTCTCTGCAAATCCAGACGATCCGTACATATATAATGTACCCGTTTTCAGGCTGAATGTACGAAATTCTGGAAATTCAATTTCTCCGCAAATCTAGTCCTTCCGTAAACTTAACTTACCCAATTTCCAGTTGAATTCTGGACATTCAATTTCTCTGCAAATCCAGACATTCCGTACAATTAATGTACATAATTTTCCGTAGAATTTAAAAACTTCTGGATATTTAATTTCTCTGCAAATCCAGACATTCCGAAAACTTTACCTTCCCAATTTCCCGTTGAATTTACACACCTCTGGATATTCAATTTCTCTGCAAATCTAGACATTCAGTACAATTAATGTACACAATTTCCGTTGAATTTACATAGTTCTAGATATCTAATTTCTCTGCAAATCCAGACATACCGTACACGCATAATGTACACAATTTCAGGCCAAATTTACGAAATTCTGGATATTCAATTTCTTTGCAAATCCAGACGATCCGTACATATATAATGTACCCGATTTTCAGGCTGAATGTATGAAATTCTGGATATTCAATTTCTTCGCAAATCTAGTCCTTCCGTAAACTTAACTTACCCAATTTCCAGTTGAATTCTGGACATTCAATTTCTCTACAAATCCAAACATTCCGTACAATTAATGTACACAATTTCCCGTTGAATTTAAAAACTTCTGGATATTTAATTTCTCTGTAAATCCAGACATTCCGTATATATATAATGTACACAATTCCAAACTGAATTTACAAAATTCTGGATATTCAATTTCTCTACAAATCCAGATATTCTGTAAACTTAACCTACCCAATTTCCTGTTGAATTCACACACCTCTGGATATTCCATTTCTCTGCAAATCCAAACATTCCGTACAATTAATGTACATAATTTCCCTTTGAATTTAAAAGCTTCTGGATATTAAATTACTCTGCAAATCCAGGCATTCTGTACATATATAATGGACACAATTTCGGGCTGTATGTACAAAATTCTGGATATTCAATTTCTCCGCCAATCTAGACTTTCCATAAACTTAACCTACCCAATTTTCCGTTGAATTCTGGATATTCAATTTCACTGCAAATCCAGACATTCCGTGAAATTAATGTACACAATTTCCCGTAGAATTTATAAACTTCTGGATATTTAATTTCTCTGCAAATCCAGACATTCCGTACATATATAATGTCCACAATTTCAGGCTAAATTTACGAAATTCTAGATATTCACTTTCTCTGCAAATCCAGACATTCCATAAACTTAACCTACCCAATTTCATGTTGAATTCTGGATATTCAATTTCATGTACACAATTTGTCGTTGAATTTATATAATTCTTGATATTCAATTTTTTTTGCAAATCCAGACGTTCCGTATGTATATAGTGTGCACAATTTCAGGATGAATTTGCGAAATTCTGGATATTCGATTTCTCTGCAAATCCAGACATTCCGTAAACTTAACCAACCCATTTTCCTGTTGAATTTCCACACCTCTAGATATTCAATTTCTCTGCAAATCTAGACATTCCGTACAATTAATGTACACAGTTTCCAGTTGAATTCAAAAACTTCTGGATATTTAATTTCTCTGCAAATCCAGACATTCCGTACATATATAATGTACACAATTTCAGGCTGAATTTACGAAATTCTGGATATTCAAATTCTCTGCAAATCCAGACATTCCGTACATATATAAGGGACACGATTTCAGGCTGTATGTACGAAATTCTGGATATTCAATTTCTCCGCAAATCTAGTCATTCCGTAAACTTAACCTACCCAATTTCCCGTTAAATTCTGCATATTCAATTTCTCCGCAAATCCAGACATAGAGTACAATTAGTGTACACAATTTCCCGTTGAATTTAAAAACTTGTATATATTTAATTTCTCTGCAAATCCAGACATTTCGTACATATATAATGTACAAAATTTCAGGCTGAATTTACGAAATTCTAGATATTGAATTTCTCTGCAAATCCAGACATTCTGTAAACTTAACCGACCCAATTTCTTATTGAATTTACACACCCCTAGATATTCAATTTCTCTACAAATCCAGACATTCTGTACATATATAATGTACACAATTTCAGGCCGAATTTACGAAATTCGGGATATACAATTTCTCTACAAATCCAGATATTCCGTAAACTGCCTACCCAATTTCCTGTTGAATTTACACACCTATGGATATTCAATTTCTCTCCAAATCCAAACATTCCACACATATATAATGCACACAAATTCAGGCTGAATTTTCGAAATTCTGGATATCCAATTTCTCTACGAATCCAGATATTTCGCAAACTTAACCTAACCAATTTCATGATGAATTTACACAACTCTGGATATTCAATTTCTCTGCAAATCCAGACATTCCGTACAATTAATGTACACAATTTCCCGTTGAATTTACATGCTTCTGGATATTAAAATACTCTGCAAATCCAGACATTCCGTACAAATTTAACGGACACAAGTTCAGGCTGTATGTACGAAATTCTGGATATTCAATTTCTCTGAGAATCTAGACTTTCCGTAAACTTAACCTACCCAATTTTCCGTTGAATTCTGGATATTCAATTTCTCTGCAAATGTATACATTCCGTGCAATTAATGTACACAATTTCCCGTAGAATTTAAAAACTTCTGGATATTTAACTTTTCTGTAAATCCAGACATTTCGAACATATATAATGTCCACAATTTCAGGCTGAATTTACGAAATTCAAGATATTCAATTTCTCTGGAAATCCAGACATTCCGTAATCTTAACCGACCCAATTTCCTGTTGAATTTACACAGCCCAAGATATTCAATTTCTTTGCAATTCCAGACATTCCGCACATATATAATGTTCACAATTTCAGGCTGAATTTTCGAAATTTTGGTTATTCACTTTCTCTGCAAATCCAGGCATACTGTAAACTTAACCGACCCAATTTCCTGTTGAATTTACACACCCCTAGATATTCAATTTCTCTGCAAATCCAGACATTACGTACATATAAAATGTACACAATTTCAGGCTGAATTTACGAAATTCAGGATATTCAATTTCTCAACAAATCCAGATATTCCGTAAACTTAACCTACCCAATTTCCTGTTGAATTCACACACCTTTGGATATTCCATTTCTCTGCAAATCCAAACATTCCGTACAATTAATGTACATAATTTCCCTTTGAATTTACAAGCTTCTGGATATTAAATTACTCTGCAAACCCAGACATTCCGTACATATATAACGGACATGATTTCCGGCTGTATGTACGAAATTCTGGATATTCAATTTCTCCCCCAATCTAGAGTTTCCGTAAACTTAACCTACCCAATTTTCCGTTGAATTCTAGATATTCAATTTCTCTGCAAATCCAGACATTCCGTGAAATTAATGTACACAATTTCCCGTAGAATTTAAAAACATCTGGATATTTAATTTCTCTGCAAATCCAGACATTCCGTACATATATAATGTCCACAATTTCAGGCTAAATTTACGAAATTATAGATATTCAATTTCTCTGGAAATCCAGACATTCCGTAAACTTAACCGACCCAATTTCCTGTTGAATTTACGCAGCCCTAGATATTCAATTTCTTTGCAAATCCAGACATTCTGCACATATATAATGTTCACAATTTCGAGCTGAATTTACGAAATTTTGGATATTCACTTTCTCTGCAAATCCAGACATTCCGTAAACTTAACCTACCCAATTTCTTGTTGAATTCTGGATATTCAATTTCTCTGCAAATCCAGACATTCCATACAATTCATGTACACAATTTGCCGTTGAATTTATATAACTCTTGATATTCAATTTTTTTTTGCAAATCCGGACATTCCGTATGTTTATATTGTGCACAATTTCAGGATGAATTTACGAAATTCTGGATATTCAATTTCTCTGCAAATCCAGGCATTCCGTAAACTTAACCAACCCATTTTCCTGTTGAATTTACACACCCCTAGATATTCAATTTCTCTACAAATCTAGACATTCCGTACAATTAATGTACACAGTTTCCCGTTGAATTCAAAAACTTCTGGATATTTAATTTCTCTGCAAATCCAGAAATTTCGTACATATATAATGTACACAATTTCAAGCTGAATTTACGAAATTATGGATATTCAAATTCTCTGCAAATCCAGGCATTCCGTACATATATAATGGATACGATTTCGGGCTGTATGTTCGAAATTCTGGATATTCAATTTCTCCGCAAATCTAGTCATTCCGTAAACTTAACCTACCAAATTTCCCGTTAAATTCTGCATATTCAATTTCTCTGCAAATCCAGACATAGAGTACAATTAGTGTACACAATTTCCCGGTGAATTTAAAAACTTGTAGATATTTAATTTCTCGGCAAATCCAGACATTCCGTACATATATAATATACAAAATTTCAGGCTGAATTTACGAAATTCTGGATATTGAATTTCTCTGCAAATCTAGACATTCTGTAAACTTAACCGACCCAATTTCTTGTTGAATTTACACACCCCTAGATATTCAATTTCTCTACAAATCCAGACATTCCGTACAAATATATTGTACACAATTTCAGGCTGAATTTACGAAATTCGGGATATTCAATTTCTCTACAAATCCAGATATTCCGTAAACTTTGCCTACCCAATTTCCTTTGAATTTACACACCTCTGGATATTCAATTTCTCTGCAAATCCAGACAATCCGTACAATTAATGTACACAATTTCCCGTTGAATTCACAAGTTTCTGGATATTAAATTACTCTGCAAATCCAGACATTCCGTACATATATAATGGACACGATTTCGGGCTGAATGTACGAAATTCTAGATATTCAATTTCTCCGCCAATCTTGACATTTCGTCAACTTGACCTACCCAATTTCCCGTTGAATTCTAGATATTCCATTTCTCTATAAATCTAGACATTCCGTTCAATTAATGTAAACAATTTTCCGTAGAATTTAAAAACTTCTGGATATTTAATTTCTCTGCAAATCCAGACATTCCGGAAAATTTATCTTCCCAATTTCCCGTTGAATTTACACACCTCTGGATATTCAATTTCTATGCAAATCCAGACATTCCGTACATATATAATGTACACAATTTCAGTCTGAATTTTCGAAATTCTGGATATTCAATTTCTCTACAAATCCAGATATTTCGTAAACTTAACCTACCCAATTTCCTGTTGAATTTACACACCTCTGAATATTCAATTTCTCTGCAAATCTAGACATTCAGTACAATTAATGTACACAATTTCCGTTGAATTTACATAGTTCTAGATAAATAATTTCTTTGCAAATCCAGACATACCGTACATGTATAATGTACACAATTTCAAGCCAAATTTACGAAATTCAGGATATTGAATTTCTCTAAAAAATCCAGACAATCCGTACATATATAATGTACCCGATTTCCCGTTGAATATCAAACTTCTGGATATTTATTTCTCTACGAATCCAGACATTCCGTACATATATAATGTACCCAATTTCAGGCTGAATTTACGAAATTCTGGATATTGAATTTCTCTGCAAATGCAGACATTCCGAAAACTTAACCGACCCAATTTCATGTTGAATTTACACACCCCCAGATATTCAATTTCTCTGCAAATCCAGACATTCCGTACATATATAATGCACACAATTTCAAGCTGAATTTTTGAAATTCTGGTTATTCAATTTCTCTACAAATCCAGATATTCCGTAAACTTAACCTACCCAATTTCCTGTTGAATTTACACACCTCTGGATATTCAATTTCTCTGCAAATCCAGACATTTCGTACAATTAATGTACACAATTTCCCGTTGAATTTACAAGCATCTGGATATTAAACTACTCTGCAAATCCAGACATTCCGTGCATATATCATGGACACGATTTCGGGCTGAATGTACAAAATTCTGGATATTCAATTTCTCCACCAATCTAGACTTTCCGTAAACTTAACCTACCCAATTTCCCATTGAATTCTGGATATTCAATTTCTCTGGAAATCCAGACATTCCGTGTAATTAATGTACATAATTTCCCGTAGAATTTAAAAACTTCTGGATATTTAATTTCTCTGCAAATCCAGACATTCCGTACATATATAATGTCCACAACTTCAGGCTGAAATTATGAAATTTTGGATATTCACTTTCTCTGCAAATCCAGACATTCCGTAAACTTATCCAACCCAATTTCCTGTTGAATTCTGGATATTCAATTTCTCTGCAAATCTAGACATTCCGTACAATTAAAGTACACAGTTTCCCGTTGAATTCAAAAACTTCTGGATATTTAATTTCTCTGCAAATTCAGACATTCCGTACATATATAATGTACACAATTTCAGGCTGAATTTACGAAATTCTGGATATTTAAATTCTCCGCAAATCTAGACATTCCTAAACTTAGCCAACCCAATTTCCTGTTGAATTGACACAACCCCAGATATTCAATTTCTTTGCGAATCTAGACATTCCGTACATATATAATTTACACAATGTTAGGCTGAATTTACGAAATTTTGGATATTCAATTTCTCTGCAAATCCAGACATTCCGTACATATATAATGTGCCCGATTTCAGTCTGAATGTACGAAATTATGGATATTCAATTTCACCGCAAATCTATTCATTCCGTAAACTTAACCTACCCAATTTCCCGTTGAATTCTGGATATTCAATTTCTCTACAAATCCAGACATTCCGAATAATTAATGTACACAATTTCCCGTTGAATTTAAAAACATCTGGATAATTAATTTCTCTGCAAATCCAGACATTCTGTACATGTATAATGTACCCGATTTCAGGCTGAATGTACGAAATTCTGGATATTCAATTTCTCCGCAAATCTAGTCATTCCGTAAACTTAACCTACCCAAATTCCCGCTAAATTCTGGATATTCAATTTCTCTGCAAATCCAGACTTTCCTTACAATTAATGTACACAATTTCCCATTGAATTTAAAAACTTTTGGATATTTAATTTCTCTGCAAATCCAGGCATTTCGTACATATATAATGTACACAATTTCAGGCTGAATTAACGAAATTCTGGATATTGAATTTCTCTGCAAATCCAGACATTCGGTAAACTTAATAGACCCAATTTCCTGTTAAATTTACACACCCCTAGATATTCAATTTCTCTGCAAATTCAGGCATTCCGTACATATATAATGTACACAATTTCAGGCTGAATTTACAAAATTCGGGACATTCAATTTCTCTACAAATCCAGATATTCCGTAAACTTAACCTACCTAATTTCCTGAAGAATTAGACACATCTGGATAATCAATTTCTCTGCAAATCCAGACATTCTGTACATATATAATGTACCCGATTTCAGGCTGAATGTACGAAATTCTGGATATTCAATTTCTCCGCAAATATTGTCATTCCGTAAACTTAACCTACCCAATTTCCCGTTAAATTCTGCATATTCAATTTCTCTGCAAATCCAGACATTGTGTACAATTAATGTACACAATTTCCCGTTGAATTTAAAAACTTTTGTATATTTAATTTCTCTGCAAATCCAGACATTTCGTACATATATAATGTCCACAATTTCAGGCTGAATTTAAGAAATTCTGGATATTCAGTTTCTCTGGAAATCCAGACATTCCGTAAACTTAACCGACCCAATTTCCTGTTGAATTTACACAACCCTAGATATTCAATTTCTTTGCAAATCTAGACATTCTGCACATATATAATGTTCACAATTTTAGGCTAAATTTTCGAAATTTTGGTTATTCACTTTCTCTGCAAATCCAGACATTCTGTAAACTTAACCGACCCAATTTCCTGTTGAATTTACACAACCCTAGATATTCAATTTCTCTGCAAATCCAGACATTCCGTACATATAAAATGTACACAATTTCAGGCTGAATTTACGAAATTCAGGATATTCAATTTCTCTACAAATCCAGATATTCCGTAAACTTAACCTACCCAATTTCCTGTTGAATTCACACACCTCTGGATATTCCATTTCTCTGCAAATCCAAACATTCCGTACAATTAATGTACATAATTTCCCTTTGAATTTAAAAGCTTCTGGATATTAAATTACTCTGCAAGTCCAGGCATTCCGTACATATATAATGGACACAATTTCGGGCTGTATTTACAAAATTCTGAATATTCAATTTCTCCGACAATCTAGACTTTCCATAAACTTAACCTACCCAATTTTCCGTTGAATTCTGGATATTCAATTTCTCTGCAAATCCAGACATTCCGTGAAATTAATGTACACAATTTCCCGTAGAATTTAAAAACTTCTGGATATTTAATTTCTCTGCAAATCCAGACATTCCGTACATATATAATGTCCACAATTTCAGGCTAAATTTACGAAATTCTAGATATTCACTTTCTCTGCAAATCCAGACATTCCGTAAACTTAACCTACCCAATTTCATGTTGAATTCTGGATATTCAATTTCTCTGCAAATCCAGACATTCCGTACAATTAATGTACACAATTTCCCGTTGAATTTAAAAACTTCTAGATATTTAATTTCTCTGCAAATCCAGACAATCTGTACATATATAATGTACCCGATATCAGGAACAATGTACGAAATTATAGATATTCAACTTCTCTGCAAATCTAGTCATTCCTAAAACTTAATCTACCCAATTTCCGATTGAAATCTGGACATCTAATTTTTCTACAAATTTAGACATTCCGTACAATTAATGTACACAATTTATGGTTGAATTTAAAAACTTCTGGATATTTAATTTCTCTGCAAATCCAGACAATCTGTACATATATAATGTACCCGATATCAGGAACAATGTACGAAATTATGGATATTCAACTTCTCTGCAAATCTAGTCATTCCTAAAACTTAATCTACCCAATTTCCGGTTGAATTATGGACATTCAATTTTTCTACAAATCCAGACATTCCGTACAATTAATGTACACAATTTCCAGTTGAATTTAAAAACCTTCTAGATATTTAATTTCTCTGCAAATCCAGACATTCCGTACATATAAAATGTACGCAATTTCAAACTAAATTTACAAAATTCTGGATATTGAAT
Organism: Quercus tomentella; assembly: GCA_028535165.1. Taxonomy (NCBI): domain Eukaryota; kingdom Viridiplantae; phylum Streptophyta; class Magnoliopsida; order Fagales; family Fagaceae; genus Quercus; species Quercus tomentella. The sequence goes on from JAPQVY010000089.1 coordinate 40,489,824, forward strand.
TTCTCTGCAAATCCAGACATTCTGTAAACTTCACCGACCCAATTTCCTGTTGAATTTACACACCTCTGGATATTCAATTTCTATGCAAATCCAGACATTCAATTTCCTGTTGAATTTCTGGATATTCAACTTCTCTGCAAATCCAGACAATCTGTACATATATAATGTACCCGATATCATGAAGAATGTACGAAATTCTGGATATTCAATTTCTCCGCAAATCTAGTCATTCCTTAAACTTAACCTACCCAATTTCCGATTGAATTCTAGACTTTCAATTTCTCTACAAATCCAGACATTCCGTACAATTAATGTACATAATTTCCCGTTGAATTTAAAAATTTCTAGATATTTAATTTTTCTGCAAATCCAGACATTTCGTACATATATAATGTACACAATTTCAAACTGAATTTACAAAATTCTGGATATTGAATTTCTCTGTAAATCCAGACATTCCGTAAACTTAACCGACCCAATTTCCAGTTGAATTTACACACCTCTAGATATTCAATTTCTCTGCAAATCCAGACATTCCGTACATATATAATGTACCCGATTTCAGGCTGAATGTACGAAATTCTGGATATTCAATTTCTCCACAAATCTAGGCATTCCGTAAACTTAACCTACCCAATTTCCTATTAAATTCTGGATATTCAATTTCTCTGCAAATCCAAACATTCCGTACAATTACTGTACACAATTTCTCGTTGAATTTCAAACTTCTGGATATTTAATTTCTCTGCAAATCCAGACATTCCGTAAACTTAGCCGGCCCAATTTCTTGTTGAATTTACACACCCTTAGATATTCCCGGTTTTAATTTTTTGATTTCTTTTTTCTTTTTCTTTTTTTTTCTTTTTTTTTTTTTGTATTTTCTATCTAGGGTCGGATGGGAACGGAATTCGAGACTCAAATTTTTTTTTTCTCTTTCTAGAACTATCTCAACCTAGTTTGGTTAGAAATAATGCGGCAATGAAGTTTTTCAATTTTTTGAATTTTTTTGCCAATTTTTTTCGAATTTTCTAACTAGGGTCAACTTGGAACGGAATTAGGGAAATATTTTTTTTTTCTCTCTTTCTCAGCCTATCTCCACCCGGTTTAGACACTAATAATGCCGGAATGAAGTTTTTTAATTTTTTGAATTTTTTTGCTATTTTTTTTGGAATTTTCTAGGTAGGGTCGGGTGTAAACAGAATTCAGGACTAAATTTTTTTTTTCTCTTTCTTGGCCTATCTCAATCTAGTTTGGATAAAAATAATGTTGGAATGAAGTTTTTTAGTTTTTTGTATTTTTTTGCCAATTTTTTTTCGAATTTTCCAGCTGGGGGTTTGATAGGAACGGAATTCGGGACAAATTTTTTTTTTCTCTTTCCTGGCCTATCTCAACCCGATGTAGATAGAAATAATGCCGGAATGAAGTTTTTTAATTTTTTGAATTTCTTTTTCTATTTTTTTTGGATTTTTCTGGCTAGGGTCAGAATGGGACGGAATTCGGGACTTAAATTTTTTTCCCTCTTTTTTAGCCTATCTCAACCCGGTTTGGACAGAAATATTTCCGGCATGAAATTATTTTAGTTTTTTGAATTTTTTTGCTATTTTTTTTGGAATTTTCTAGGTAGGGTCGGGTGTGAACGGAATTCGGGACTAAAATTTTTTTCCCTCTTTCTCGTCCTATCTCACCTCGGTTTGGACAGAAATATTGCCAGAATGATTTTTTTTAATTTTTTGAATTTTTTTGCTATGTTTTTTGAATTTTCTAGCTTGGGTTGGATAGGAACGGAATTCGGGACTAAATTTTTTTTCTCTATTTCATGGCCTATTTCAACCCGGTTTGGATAGTAATATTGCCGGAATGATGATTTTTAATTTTTTCAATTTTTTTTTTTTTTTTTTTTTTTGGAATTTTCCAGCTAGAGTCGGATAGGAATGGAACGGAATTCAGGACTAAAATTTTTCTCTCTCTTTCTCAGCCTATCTCAACCCGGTTTAGATAGAAGTAATGCCGGAATGAAGTTTTTTCATTTTTTGAATTTTTTTGCCAGTTGTTTTCGAATTTTCTAGCTAGGGTCGGATAGGAACAGAATTCGGGACTAAATTTTTTTTTCCCTCTTTCCCTGCCTATTTCAACTCGGTTTGGATAGAAATATGGCCAGAATGATGTCTTTTAATTTTTTGAATTTTTTTGTTTTTTTTTTTTGTTTTTTTTTTTTTTTTTTCTATCTAGGGTCTGATGGGAACGGAATTCAAGACTCAAATTTTTTTTTTCTCTTTCTAGAACTATCTCAACCTCGTTTGGTTAGAAATAATGCAGGAATGAAGCTTTTTAATTTTTTGAATTTTTTTGCCAGTTTTTTTCTCTCTTTCTCAGCCTATCTCACCCCTGTTTGGATAGAAATATTGCCGGAATGATTTTTTTTTTTTTTTTTTGAATTTTTTTGCTTTTTTTTTTTGGAAATTTCTAGCTTGGGTTGGATAGGAATGGAATTCGGGACTAAAATTTTTTTCTCTATTTCACGGCCTATTTCAAACCGGTTTGGATAGAAATATTGCCGGAATGATGTTTTTTAATTTTTTGAATTTTTTTGTATTTTCTAGCTAGGGTCGGATAGGAACAGAATTCGGGACTAAATTATTATTATTTTTTTCTTTCTCGGCCTATTTCAACCCAGTTCAGATAAAAGTAATGCCGGAATGAAGTTTTTTAATTTTTTTGAATTTTTTTGCTATTTGTTTTGGAATTTTCAAAGCTAGGGTTGGATAGGAACGGAATTCGGGACTAAAATTTTTTTTCCCTCTTTCCCTGCCTATTTCAATTTGGTTTGGATAGAAATATGGCCAGAATGAAGTCTTTTAATTTTTCAAATTTTTTTGCTTTTTTTTTTTTAAATTTTCTAGCTAGGGTCGGATCGGAACGGAATTCGGGACTAAATTTTTTTTCTCTATTTCACAGCCTATTTCAACTCGGTTTGGATAGAAATATTGCCAGAATGATGTTTTTTGATTTTTTGAATTTTTTTGCTATTTTTTTTTGTATTTTCTAGCTAGGGTCGGATAGGAACGAAATTCGGGAAATATTTTTTTTTTCTCCCTTTCTCAGCCTATCTCAACCCGGTTTAGACAGAAATATTGCCAAAATGAAGTTTTTTAATTTTTTGAATTTTTTTTTTCTATTTTTTTTGGAATTTTCTGGCTAGGGTCAGAATGGGACGGAATTCGAGACTAAAATTTTTTTTCTCTTTCTCAGCCTATCTCAACCCGGTTTGGACATAAATATTTCCGGCATGAAATTTTTTTAGTTTTTTGAATTTTTTTGCTATTTTTTTTGGAATTTTCTAGGTAGGGTCGGGTGTGAACGGAATTCGAGGCTAAAATTTTTTTCCCTCTTTCTCGTCCTATCTCACCTCGGTTTGGACAGAAATAGTGCCGGAATGATTTTTTTTAATTTTTTGAATTATTTTGCTATTTTTTTTGAATTTTCTAGCTTGAGTTGGATAGGAACGGAATTCGGGACTAAAATTTTTTTCTCTATTTTCACGGCCTATTTCAACCCGGTTTGGATAGTAATATTGCCGGAATGATGATTTTTAATTTTTTCAATTTTTTTTTTTTTTTTTTTGGAATTTTCCAGCTAGAGTCGGATAGGAATGGAACGGAATTCAGGACTAAAATTTTTCTCTCTCTTTCTCAGCCTATCTCAACCCGGTTTAGATAGAAGTAATGCCAGATTGAAGTTTTTTCATTTTTTGAATTTTTTTGCCATTCGTTTTGGAATTTTCTAGCTAGGGTCGGATAGGAACAGAATTCGGGACTAAAATTTTTTTTCCCTCTTTCCCTGCCTATTTAAACTCGGTTTGGATAGAAATATGGCCAGAATGATGTTTTTTAATTTTTTGAATTTTTTTGTTTTTTTGTTTTTTCTTTTTTTTTTTTTTTGTATTTTCTATCTAGGGTATCTGGGAACGGAATTCGAGACTCAAATTTTTTTTTTCTCTTTCTAGAACTATCTCACCTCTGTTTGGATAGAAATATTGCCGGAATGATTTTTTTTATTTTTTGAATTTTTTTGCTATTTTTTTTTTTGTATTTCCTAGCTAGGGTCGGATAGGAACGGAATTCGGGACTAAATTATTATTATTTTTTTCTTTCTCAGCCTATTTCAACCCAGTTCGGATAAAAGTAATGCCGGAATGAAGTTTTTTAATCTTTTTGAATTTTTTTGCTATTTGTTTCGGAATTTTCGAAGCTAGGGTCGGATAGGAACAGAATTCGAGACTAAAATTTTTTCTCCCTCTTTCCCTGCCTATTTCAACTCGGTTCGGATAGAAATATGGCTAGAATGATGTCTATTAATTTTTTGAATTTTTTTTTTTTTTTTTTTTTTTTTTTTTTTTTTGTATTTTCTAGCTAGGGTCGGATGGGAACGAAATTCGAGACTCAAATTTTTTTTTCTCTTTCTAGAACTATCTCAACCTGGTTTGGTTAGAAATAATGCAGGAATGAAGTTTTTCAATTTCTTGAATTTTTTTCGCCAATTTTTTTTGAATTTTCTAGCTAGGATCGGATAGGAATGGAATTCGGGAAATTTTTTTTTTTCTCTCTTTCTCAGCCTATCTCACCATGGTTTGGATAGAAATATTGCCGGAATGATTTTTTTTTTTTTTTTTGCTTTTTTTTTTGGAATTTTCTTGCTAGGGTCAGATAGGAACAGAATTCGGGACTAAAATTTTTTTCTCTCTTTTGACAGCCTATTTCAACCCAGTTTGGATAGAAATATTTCCGGAATGATTTTTTTAATTTTTTTGCTATTTTTTTTTTGTACTTTCTAGCTAGGGTCGGATGGGAACGGAATTCGGGACTAAATTTTTTTTCTTTTTTCTTTCTCGGCCTATTCCAACCCAGTTCAGATAAAAGTAAAGCTGGAATGAAGTTTTTTAATTTTTTTGAATTTTTTTGCTATTTGTTTTGGAATTTTCTAGCAAGGGTCGGATAGGAACAGAATTCGTGACTAAAATTTTTTTTCCCTCTTTGCCTGCCTATTTAAACTCGGTTTGGATAGAAATATGGCCAGAATGATGTTTTTTAATTTTTTGAATTTTTTTGCTTTTTTTTTTTTGTATTTTCTAGCTAGGGCCGGATGGGAACGGAATTCGAGACTCAAATTTTTTTCTCTTTCTAGAACTATCTCAACCTGGTTTGGTTAGAAATAATGCATGAATGAAGTTTTTTAATTTTTTTAATTTTTTTGCCAATTTTTTTCGAATTTTCTAGCTTGGGTCGGATAGGAACGGAATTCGGGAAATTTTTTTTTTTCTCTCTTTCTCAGCCTATCTCACCTCTGTTTGGATAGAAATATTGCAGGAATGATTTTATTTTATTTTTTTTTGAATTTTTTTGCTTTTTTTTTTTTTTGAAATTTTCTAGCTAGGGTCGGATAGGAATGGAATTCGGGACTAAATTTTTTTTCTCTATTTCACGGCCTATTTCAACTCGGTTTGGATAGAAACATTGCCAGAATGATGTTTTTTAATTTTTTGAATTTTTTTGCTTTTTTTTTTTTTTGTATTTTCTAGCTAGGGTCGGATAGGAACGGAATTCGGGAAATATTTTATTTTTTCTCTCTTTCTCAGCCTATCTCAACCCGGTTTAGACAGAAATAATGCCAAAATGATGTTTTTTAATTTTTTTGAATTTTTTTTTGGAATTTTCTGGCTAGGGTCAGAATGGGACGGAATTCGGGACTAAAATTTTTTCTCTCTTTCTCAGCCTATCTCAACCCGGTTTGGACAGAAATATTTCCGGCATGAAATTTTTTAATTTTTTAAATTTTTTTGCTATTTTTTTTGGTATTTTCTAGGTAGGGTCGGGTGTGAACGGAATTCGGGATTAAAATTTTTTTACCTCTTTCACGGCCTATTTCAACCCGGTTTGAATAAAAAAAATTGCCTCAATGATGTTTTTTAATTTTTTCAATTTTTTTTCTTTTTTTTTTTGGGTAATTTTCTAGCTAGAGTCGGATAGGAACGGAACAGAATTCAGGACTAAAATTTTTCTCTCTCTTTCTCAGCCTATCTCAACCCGGTTTAGATAGAAGTAATGCCGGAATGAAGTTTTTTCATTTTTTGAATTTTTTTGCCATTTGTTTTGGAATTTTCTAGCTAGGATAGGAATAGAAATCGGGACTAAAATTTTTTTTCCCTCTTTCCCTGCCTATTTCAACTCGGTTTGGATAGAAATATGGCCAGAATGATGTCTTTTAAATTTTTGACTATTTTTGCTTTTTTTTTTTTTTTTTTTTTTTTTGGTATTTTCTAGCTAGGGTCGGATGGGAACGGAATTCGAGACTCAAAATTTTTTTTTTTCTCTTTCTAGAACTATCTGAACCTTGTTTGATTAGAAATAATGTAGGAATGAAGTTTTTGAATTTTTTGGATTTTTTTGCCAATTTTTTTCGAAAGTTCTAGCTAGGGTCAGATAGGAACGGAATTTGAACCCGGTTTGGATAGAAATATTGCCGAAATGATGTTTTTTAGTTTATTGAATTTTTTTGCTTTTTTTTTTTTTTTTTTTTTTTTTTTTTGTATTTTCTAGCTAGGGTCGGGTGTGAACGGAATTCGGGACTAAAATTTTTTTCCCTCTTTCTCGTCCTATCTCACCTCGGTTTGGACAGAAATATTGCCAGAATGATTTTTTTTAATTTTTTGAATTTTTTTGCTATGTTTTTTGAATTTTCTAGCTTGGGTTGGATAGGAACGGAATTCGGGACTAAAATTTTTTCCTCTATTTCACGGCCAATTTCAACCCGGTTTGGATAGAAATATTGCCGGAATGATGTTTTTTAGTTTATTGAATTTTTTTTGTTTTTTTTTTTTTTTTTTGTATTTTCTAGCAAGGGTCGGATGGGAACGGAATTTGAGACTCAAAACTTGCAGGAATGAAGTTTTTCAATTTCTTGAATTTTTTTCCCAATTTTTTTCGAATTTTCTAGCGAGGGTCGGATAGGAACGGAATTTGGGAAATATTTTTTTTTTCTCTCTTTCTCAGCCAATCTCAGACTCGAATTCCGTTCCCATCCGACCCTAGATAGAAAATACAAAAAAAAAAAAAAATGCAAAAAATTTCAAAAAACTAAAAGACATCATTCTGGCCATATTTCAATCCAAACCGAGTTGAAATAGGCCAGGAAAGAGGGAAAAAAAATTTTAGTCCCGAATTCTGTTCCTATCCAACCCTAGCATCGAAAATTCCACAACAAATAGCAAAAAAATTAAAAAAAATTAAAAAACACCATTCCGGCATTATTTCTAACCAAACCAGGTTGAGATAGTTCTAGAAAGAGAAAAAAAAAATTTCAGACTCGAATTCCGTTCCCATCCGACCCTAGCTAGAAAATACAAAAAAAAAAAAAAAAAAAAAAAGCAAAAAAGTTCAAAAAATTAAAAGACATCATTCTGGCCATATTCCTATCCAAACCAAGTTGAAATAGGCAGGGAAAGAGGGAAAAAAAATTTTAGTCCCGAATTCTGTTCCTATCCAACCCTAGCTTCGAAAATTCAAAAACAAATAGCAAAAAAATTCAAAAAATTAAAAAACTTTATTCCGGCATTCTTTCTGTCTAAATCGGGTTGAGATAGGCTGAGAAAGAGAGAAAAAAAAAAAATATTTCCCGAATTCCGTTCCTATCCGTCCCTAGCTAGAAAATTCCAAAAAAAAAAGCAAAAAAATTCAAAAAATAATTCCGGCAATATTTCTATCCAAACAGAGGTGAGATAGGCAGAGAAAGAGAGAGAAAAAAAAAATATTTCCCAAATTCTGTTCCTATCCGACCCTAGCTACGAAAATTAAAAAACAAATAGCAAAAAAATTAAAAAACTTCATTTCCGGCATTAGTTTTACCCGAACTGGGTTTAAATAGGCCGAGAAATAGAAAAATAATAATAATTTAGTCCCGAATTCCGTTCCTATCCGACCCTAGCTAGGAAATACAAAAAAAAAATAGCAAAAAAATTCAAAAAATAAAAAAAATCATTCCGGCAATATTTCTATCGAAACTGGGTTGAAATAGGCCGTGAAATAGAGAAAAAAAATTTTAGTCTCGAATTCCGTTCCAATCTGACCCTAGCTAAAAAATTCCAAAAAAAAAGCAAAAAAAAAAAAAAAAAAAAATCATTCCGGCAATATGTCTATCCAAACCGAGGTGAGATAGGCTGACAAGGAGAAAAAAAAAAATTTCCCGAATTCCGTTCCTATCCGAACCTGGCTAGAAAATTCGAAAAAAATTGGCAAAAAAATTCAAGAAATTAAAAAACTCCATTCCGGCATTATTTCTAACCAAACCAGGTTGAGATAGTTCTAGAAAGAGAAAAAAAAAATTTCAGACTCGAATTCCGTTCCCATCCGACCCTAGATAGAAAATACAAAAAAAAAAAAAAAAAAAAAAAGCAAAAAATTTCAAAAAACTAAAAGACATCATTCTGGCCATATTTCAATCCAAACCGAGTTGAAATAGGCAAGGAAAGAGGGAAAAAAAATTTTAGTCCCGAATTCTATTCCTATCCAACCCTAGCATCGATAATTCCAAAACAAAGAGCAAAAAAATTCAAAAAAATTAAAAAACTCAATTCCGGCATTATTTCTAACCAAACCAGGTTGAGATAGTTCTAGAAAGAGAAAAAAAAAATTTCAGACTCGAATTCCGTTCCCATCCGACCCTAGCTAGAAAATACAAAAAAAAAAAAAAAAAAAAAAAGCAAAATATTTCAAAAAATTAAAAGACATCATTCTGGCCATATTCCTATCCAAACCAAGTTGAAATAGGCAGGGAAAGAGAGATAAAACATTTTAGTCCCGAATTCTGTTCCTATCCAACCCTAGCTTCGAAAATTCCAAAACAAATAGCAAAAAAATTCAAAAAATTAAAAAACTTTATTCCGGCCTTCTTTCTGTCTAAATCGGGTTGAGATAGGCTGAGAAAGAGAGAAAAAAAAAATATTTCCCGAATTCCGTTCCTATCCGTCCCTAGCTAGAAAATTCCAAAAAAAAAAGCAAAAAAATTCAAAAAATAATTCCGGCAATATTTCTATCCAAACAGAGGTGAGATAGGTAGAGAAAGAGAGAAAAAAAAATATTTCCCAAATTCTGTTCCTATCCGACCCAAGCTATAAAATTCGAATAAAATTGGCAAAAAAATTCAAGAACTTCGTTCCTGCATTATTTCTAACCAAACCAGGTTGAGATACTTCTACAAAGAGAAAAAAAAGATTTGGGTCTCGACTTCCGTTCCCATCCGAGCCTAGGTAGAAAATACAAAAAAAAAAAAAAAAAAAAAAAGCAAAAAAATTCAAAAAGTTAAAAGACGTCATTCTGGCCATATTTCTATCCAAACCGAGTTGAAAAAGGCGGGGAAAGAGGGAAAAAAAATTTTAGTCCCGAATTCCGTTCCTATCAGACCCAAGCTAGAAAATTCCAAAAAAGAAAGCAAAAAAAAAAAAAAAAAAAAAAAAAATCATTCCGGCAATATGTCTATCCAAACCGAGGTGAGATAGGCTGAGAAGGAGAAAAAAAAAAAATTTCCCGAATTCCGTTCCTATCCGACCCTAGCTAGAAAATTCGAAAAAAATTGGCAAAAAAAGTCAAGAAATTGAAAAACTTCATTCCTGCATTATTTATAACCAAACCAGGTTGAGATAGTCCTAGAAAGAGAAAAAAAAAAATTTGAGTCTCGAATTCCGTTCCCATCCGACCCTATCTAGAAAATACAAAAAAAAAAAAAAAAGCAAAAAATTTCAAAAAATTAAAAGACATCATTCTGGCCATATTTCTATCCAAACCGAGTTGAAATAGGCAGGGAAAGAGGGAAAAAAAATTTTAGTCACGAATTCTGTTCCTATCCGACCCTAGCTAGAAAATTCCAAAACAAATAGCAAAAAAATCCAAAAAAATTAAAAAACTTCATTCCGGCTTTACTTTTATCCGAACTGGGTTGGAATAGGCCGAGAAAGAAAAAACAAAAAAAAAATTTAGTCCCGAATTCCTTTCCCATCCGGCAATATTTCTATCCAAACCGAGGTGAGATAGGCTGAGAAAGACTGAAAAAAAAAAATATTTCCCAAATTCCGTTCCTATCCGACCCTAGCTAGAAATTTCGAAACAAATTGGCAAAAAAATTCAAAAAATTGAAAAACTTCATTCCTTTATTATTTCTAACCAAACCAGTTTCAGATAGTTCTAGAAAGAGAAAAAAAAAATTTTGAGTCTCGAATTCCGTTCCCATCCGACCCTAGCTAGAAAATACAAAAAAAAAAAATGCAAAAAAATTCAAAAAATTAAAAGACTTCATTTTGGCCATATTTCTATCCAAACCGAGTTGAAATAGGCGGGGAAAGGGGGAAAAAAAAAATTTTAGTCCCGAATTCTGTTCCTATACGACCCTAGCTAGAAAATTCCAAAACAAATGGCAAAAAAATTCAAAAAATGAAAAAAAACTTCATTCCGGCATTACTTCTATCTAAACCGGGTTGAGATAGGCTAAGAAGGAGAGAGAAAAATTTTAGTCATGAATTCCGTTCCTTTCCTATCCGACTCTAGCTAGAAAATTCCCAAAAAAAAAAAAATGAAAAAAAATGAAAAATCATCATTCCGGCAAAGAGGGAAAAAAAAACGAAGCAAAAAAATTCAAAAATTTCAAAGACATCACTCTGGCCATATTTCTATCCAATCCGAGTTGAAATAGGCAGGGAAAGAGGGAAAAAAAAAATTAGTCCCGAATTCTGTTCCTATCCGACCCTAGCTAGAAAATTCCAAAACAAAAGGCAAAAAATTTCAAAAAATGAAAAAACTTCATTCCGGCATTACTTCTGTCTAAACCGGGTTGAGATGTGTTGAGAAAGAGAGAGAAAAATTTTAATCCTGAATTCCGTTCCGTTCCTATCCGACTCTAGCTAGAAAATTCCAAAAAACAAAAAGAAAAAAAATTGAAAAAATTAAAAAACATCATTCCGGCAATATTTCTATCCAAACTGGGTTGAAAAAGGCCGTGAAATATAAAAAAATTTTAGTCCCGAATCCCGAGGTGAGATTGGCCGCGAATGAGGGAAAAAAAATTTAGTCTCTAATTCCGTTCCTATTCGCCCCTAGATAGAAAATTCCAAAAAAAATGGCAAAAAAATTCAAAAAATGAAAAAACGTCATTCCGGCATTACTTCAATCTAAACCGGGTTGAGATAGGCCGAGAAAGAGGGAAAAATTTAGTCCTGAATTCCGTTCCGTTCCTATCCGACTCTAGGTTGAATAATCCAAAAAATAATTCAAAAAAAATTCAAAAAATTAATAAATATGATTCCGGCAATAATTGTATCCAAACTGGGTTGAAATAGGCTGTGAAATAGAGAAAAAAATTTTAGCCCCGAATTCCGTTCGAATCCGACCCAAGCTAGAAAATTCCAAAAAAAAATTGCAAAAAAATTCCACAAATTAAAAGACATAATTCAGGCCATATTTCTATGCAAACCGAGTTGAGATAGGCCATGAAAGAGGGAAAAAAATTTTTGTCCCGAATTCCGTTCCTATCCGACCCTAGCTAGAAAATCCAAAAACAATAGAAAAAAAAATTAAAAAATTTAAAAACTTCATTCCGGCATTATTTCTATCTTTACCAAGTTGAGATAGGCTGAGAAAGAGAGAAAAAAAAAAATATTTCCCGAATTTCGTTCCTTTCCGACCCTAGCTAGAAAATTCGAAAAAAAATGGTAAAAAAATTCAAAAAATCAAACCACTTCATTCCTACATTATTTCTCACCAAACCAGGTTGAGATAGTCCTATAAAGATAAAAAAAAAAAATTGATTCTCGAATTCCGTTCCCATCCGACCCTAGCTAGAAAATACAAATAAAAAATAAAATAAAAAAAGGAAAAAAAATCAAAAAATTAAAAGACATCATTCTGGCCATATTTCTATATTCAAACCGACTTGAAATAGGCTGGGAAAGAGGGAAAAAAAATTTTAGTCCCGAATTCTGTTCCTATCAGACCCTAGCTAGAAAACTTCAAAACAAATAACAAAAAAATTCAAAAAAATTGAAAAACTTCATTCCGGCATTACTTTTATCTGAACTGGGTTGAAATAGGCCGAGAAAGAAAAAAGAAAAAAAAAATTTAGTCCCGAATTCCGTTCCCATCCGACCCTAGCTATAAAATACAAAAAAAAAAAAAAAAAAAAAAAATTCAAAAACATCATTCCGGCAATATTTCTATCCAAACCGGGATGAAATAGGCCGTGAAACGGAGAAAAAAATTTTAGTCCCGAACTCTGTTCCCATCCGACCCCGTCTAGCAAATTATAAAAAAAATAGCTAAAAAATTAAAAAATTTCATGCCCGAAATATTTGTGTCCAAACCAGGTTGAGATAGGCTGAGGAAGAGAGAAAAAAATTTTAGTCACAAATTCCGTCCCATTCTGACCCTAGCCAGAAAACTCCAAAAAAAATAGAAAAAAAAATTCAAAAAATTAAAAAACCTCATTCCGGTATTATTTATGTCTAAACCGTGTTGAGCTAGGCCGAGGAAGAGAGAAAAACTCTTCTCCCGAATTCCGTTCCTTTCCGACCCTGGCTAGAAAATTCCAAAAAAATTGGTAAAAAAATTCAAAGAATTAAAAAACTTTATTCCGGCAATATTTTTATCCAAACTGGGTTAAGATAGGCCGAGAAAGAGAAAAAAAAAAAATTTAGTCCCGAATTCCGTTCCCATCCGACCCTTGCTAGAAAATACAAAAAAAAAAAAAAAAATATAGCAAAAAAATAAAAGACCTCACTATGGCCATATTTCTATCCAAACCGACTTCGAATTGGCCGAGAAAGAGGGAAAAAAATTTTAGTCCTGAATTCCGTTACTCTCCGACCCTAGCTAGAAAATTTCAAAAAAATTCAAAAAGTTTAAAAACTTTATTGCAGTATTATTTTTATCCAAACTGGGTTGAGATAGGCCGAGAAGAGAAAAAAAAAATTTTGCCCCAAATTCCGTTCCCATCCGACCCTTGCTAGAAAATTCCAAAAAAAAAAGGCAAAAAAATTAAGAAACTTGATTCCCGCATTATTTCTATCCTAACCGGGATGAGATAGTCCGAGAAAGAGAAAAAAAAAAAGTTAGTCCCGAATTCCGTTCCTATCCAAACCTAGGTAGAAAATTCCAAAAAAAAAAGAAAAAAAAAATTCAAAAAACTAAAAAACATCATTCCGACAATATATCTATCCAAACCGAGTTGAAATAGGCGATGCAATAGTGAAAAAAATTTCCGTCCCGAATTCCGTTCCTATCCGACCCTAGCTAGAAAATTCCATAATAAATAGCAAAAAATTTCAAAAAATTAAAAACCATCATTTCGGCAATATTTCTATCCAAACCGCGTTGAGATAGGCAGGGAAGGAGGGAAAAAAAATTTAGTCCCGAATTCTGTTCCTATCCGACCCTAGCTAGAAAATTCCAAAACAAATAGGAAAAAAATTCAAAAAAATTAAAAAACTTCATTCCGGCATTAGTTTTATCGAAACTGGGTTGAAATAGGCCGAGAAAGAAAAAAAAAAAAAAAAATTTAGTCCCAAATTCCGTTCCGATCCGACCCAAGATAGAAAATTCCAAAAAAAAAAAGGTAAAAAAATTCAAAATACGAAAAACCTTCATTCCGGCATTACTTCTTTCTAAACCGGGTTGAGATAGGCCGAGAAAGAGAGAAAAATTTTAGTCCTGAATTCCGTTCCGTTCCTATCTGACTCTAGCTAGAGAATTCCAAAAAAAAATAGAAAAAAAATTCAAAAAATTAAAAAACATCATTCCGGCAATATTTCTGTTCAAACCGGGTTGAAATAGGTCGTGAAATAGAGAAAAAAATTTTAGCCCCGAATTTCGTTTCTATTCGACCCTGTCTAGAAAATTCCAAAAAAAATAGCAAAAAAATTCAAAAAATTAAAAGGCATCATTCTGGCCATATTTCTATCCAAACCGAGTTGAGATAGTCCGTGAAAGAGGGAAAAAAATTTTAGTCCCGTATTCCGTTCCCATCCGACCCTAGCTAGAAAATTCCAAAAAGAATGGAAAAAAAATTCAAAAAACTTCATTCCGGCAATATCTCTATCCAAAACGCAATGAGGTAGGCCTAGAAAGGGGGAAATAAATTTTAGTCCCAAATTCCGTTCCTATTCGACCCTAGATAGAAAATTCCAAAAAAATTCAAATTATGAAAAAACTACATTCCGGCATTACTTCTATCTAAACCGGGTTGAGATAGGCCGAGAAAGAGAGAGAAAAATTTTAGTCCTGAATTCCGTTCCGTTCCTATCCGACTCTAGCTAGAGAATAACAAAAAAAAATTCAAAAAAAATTCAAAAAATTAAAAACATCATTCCGGCATTATTTATGTCTAAACCGGGTTGAGATAGGCCGAGAAAGAGATAAAAAAAAAAAAATTTCCCGTATTCCGTTCCTATCCGACCCTAGCTAGAAAATTCGAAAAAAATTGGCAAAAAATTCAAAAAATTAAAAAACTTTATTCCATCATTATTTTTATCCAAACTGGGTTCAGATAGGCCGAGAAAGAGAAAAAAAAATATTATTCCGGCAATAATTCCTTCCAAACCGAGGTGAGATAGACCGAGAAAGAGGGAAAAAAATTTTAGTCCGTAATTCCATTCCTATTCAACCCTAGACAGAAAGTTCCAGAAATAATGGCAAAAAAATTCAAAAAATGAAAAAACTTCATTCTGGCATTACTTCTATCTAAATCGGGTTGAGATAGGACGAGAAAGAGAGAAAAAAATTTTAGACCCGAATTCCGTCCCATTCTGACCCTAGCCAGAAAATTATAAAATAAAAAATAAAAAAAATTCAAAATATTAAAAAACTTCATTCCGGCATTATTTCTGTCTAAACCGAGTTGAGATAGGCCGAGAAAGAGAGGAAAAAAAATATTTCCCGAATTCCGTTCCTATTCGACCCTTGCTAGAAAATTCGGAAAAAATCGGCAAAAAAATTCAAAAAATTAAAAACTTTATTCCGTCATTATTTTTATCCACACTGGGTTGAGATAGTCTGAGAAAGAGAAAAAAAAAAAATTTAGTTTCGAATTCCGTACCCATCTGGCACTAACCAAAAAATACAAAAAAAAAAAAAAAAAAAAAAAAAACTAGCAAAATATTTCAAAAAATTAAAAGACATCATTCTGGCCATATTTCTATCCAAACCGAGTAGAAATAAGCAGGGAAAGAGGGAAAAAAAATTTTAGTCCCGAATTCTGTTCCTATCCAATCCTAGCTTCGAAACTTCCAAAACAAATAGCAAAAAAATTCAAAAAAATTAAAAAACTTCAATCCGGCATTACTTTAATCCGAACTGGGTTGAAATAGGCCGAGAAAGAGAAAAAAAATAATAATTTAATCCCGAATTCCGTTCCTATCCGACCCTAGCTAGAAAATACAAAAAAAAAAAAAAAAAGCAAAAAAATTCAAAAAATTAAAAAACATCATTCTGGCAATATTTCTATCCAAACCGGGTTGAAATAGGCCGTGAAATAGAGAAAAAAATTTTCGTCCCGAATTCCGTTCCTATCCGACCCAGCAAGAAAATTCCAAAAAAAAAAAAATCATTCCGGCAATATTTATATCCAAACAGAGGTGAGATAGGCTGAGAAAGAGAGAAAAAAAAAAATTTCCCGAATTCCGTTCCTATTCGACCCAAGCTAGAAAATTCGAAAAAAATTGGCAAAAAAATTCAAAAAATTAAAAAACTTCATTCCTGCATTATTTCTAACCAGACCAGGTTGAGATTGTTCTAGAAAGAGAAAAAAAATATTTGAGTCTCGAATTCCGTTCCCATCCGACCCTAGCTAGAAAATACAAAAAAAAAAAAAAAAAAAAAAAAAAAAAAACAGCAAAAAAATTGAAAAAATTAAATGGCATCATTTTGGCCATATTTCTATCAAAACCGAGTTGAAATAGGCAGTGAAAGAGGGAAAAAAAATTTTACTCACGAATTATGTTCCTATCCGAACCTAGCAAGAAAATTCCAAAACAAATAGCAAAAAAATTCAAAAAAATTAAAAAACTTCATTCCGGCTTTACTTTTATCCGAACTGGGTTGGAATAGGCCGAGAAAGAAAAAAAAAAAATTCAGTCCCGAATTCCGTTCCCATCCGAACCTAGGTAGAAAGTACAAAAAAAAAAATTGCAAAAAAATTAAAAAAATCATTCCGGCAATATTTCTATCGAAACTGGGTTGAAATAG
Source organism: Quercus tomentella (assembly GCA_028535165.1). Classification (NCBI taxonomy): domain Eukaryota; kingdom Viridiplantae; phylum Streptophyta; class Magnoliopsida; order Fagales; family Fagaceae; genus Quercus; species Quercus tomentella. The sequence continues at coordinate 40,506,098 of JAPQVY010000089.1, forward strand.
GCCGTGAAATAGAGAAAAAAAATTTTAGTCCCGAATTCCGTTCCAATCTGACCCTAGCTAGAAAATTCCAAAAAAAAAGCAAAAAAAAAAAATCATTCCGGCAATATGTCTATCCAAACCGAGGTGAGATAGGCTGAGAAGGAGAAAAAAAAAAAAATTTCCCGAATTCCGTTCCTATCCGACCCTGGCTAGAAAATTCGAAAAAAATTGGCAAAAAAATTCTAGAAATTGAAAAACTTCATTCCTGCATTATTTCTAACCAAACCAGGTTGAGATAGTTCTAGAAAGAGAAAAAAAAATTTGAGTCTCGAATTCCGTTCCCATCCGACCCTAGCTAGAAAATACAAAAAAAAAAAAAAAAAAAAAAAAAAAAAGCAAAATATTTCAAAAAATTAAAAGACATCATTCTGGCCATATTTCTATCCAAACCGAGTAGAAATAAGCAGGGAAAGAGGGAAAAAAAATTTTAGTCCCGAATTCTGTTCCTATCCAATCCTAGCTTCGAAACTTCCAAAACAAATAGCAAAAAAATTCAAAAAAATTAAAAAACTTCAATCCGGCATTACTTTAATCCGAACTGGGTTGAAATAGGCCGAGAAAGAGAAAAAAAATAATAATTGAATCCCGAATTCCGTTCCTATCCGACCCAAGCTAGAAAATACAAAAAAAAAAAAGCAAAAAAATTCAAAAAATTAAAAAACATCATTCTGGCAATATTTCTATCCAAACCGGGTTGAAATAGGCCGTGAAATAGAGAAAAAAATTTTCGTCCCGAATTCCGTTCCTATCCGACCCTAGCTAGAAAATTCGAAAAAAATTGGCAAAAAAATTCAAGAAATTGAAAAACTTCATTCCTGCATTATTTCTAACCAAACCAGGTTGAGATAGTTGTAGAAAGAGAAAAAAAAATTTGAGTCTCGAATTCCGTTCCCATCCGACCCTAGATAGAAAATACAAAAAAAAAAAAAAAAAAAAAAAAAAGCAAAAAATTTCAAAAAACTAAAAGACATCATTCTGGCCATATTTCAATCCAAACCGAGTTGAAGGCAAGGAATGAGGGAAAAAAAATTTTAGTCCCGAATTCTGTTCCTATCCAACCCTAGCATCGAAAATTCCAAAACAAATAGCAAAAAAATTCAAAAAAATTAAAAAACACCATTCCGACATTATTTCTAACCAAACCAGGTTGAGATAGTTCTAGAAAGAGAAAAAAAAGATTTGAGTCTCGAATTCCGTCCCCATCCGACCCTAGCTAGAAAATACAAAAAAAAAAAAAAAAAAAAAAAAAGCAAAAAATTGAAAAAATTAAATGGCATCATTTTGGCCATATTTCTATCAAAACCGAGTTGAAATAGGCAGGGAAAGAGGGAAAAAAATTTTTACTCACGAATTATGTTCCTATCCGAACCTAGCTAGAAAATTCCAAAACAAATAGCAAAAAAATTCAAAAAAATTAAAAACTTCGTTCCGGCTTTACTTTTATCCGAACTGGGTTGGAATAGGCCGAGAAAGAAGAAAAAAAAATTTAGTCCCGAATTCCATTCCCATCCGACCCTAGGTAGAAAGTACAAAAAAAAAATTGCAAAAAAATTAAAAAAATCATTCCAACATTATTTCAATCCAAACCGGGTTGAAATAGGTTGTGAAATAGAGAAAAAAAATTTTAGTCCCGAATTCCGTTCCTATCTGACCCTAGTTAGAAAATTCCAAAAATAAAAAGCAAAAAAAATAAAAAATAAAAAAATAATTCCGGTAATATGTCTATCCAAACCGAGGTGAGATAGGCTGAGAAAGAGAAAAAAAAAAAAAATTTCCCGAATTCCGTTCCTATCCGACCCTAGCTAGAAAATTCGAAAAAAATTGGCAAAAAAATTCAAGAAATTGAAAAACTTCATTCCTGCATTATTTCTAACCAAACCAGGTTGAGATAGTTGTAGAAAGAGAAAAAAAAATTTGAGTCTCGAATTCCGTTCCCATCCGACCCTAGATAGAAAACACAAAAAAAAAAAAAAAAGCAAAAAATTTCAAAAAACTAAAAGACATCATTCTGGCCATATTTCAATCCAAACCGAGTTGAAATAGGCAAGGAATGAGGGAAAAAAAATTTTAGTCCCGAATTCTGTTCCTATCCAACCCTAGCATCGAAAATTCCAAAACAAATAGCAAAAAAATTCAAAAAAATTAAAAAACACCATTCCGGCATTATTTCTAACCAAACCAGGTTGAGATAGTTCTAGAAAGAGAAAAAAAAAATTTCAGACTCGAATTCCGTTCCCATCCGACCCTAGCTAGAAAATACAAAAATAAAAAAAATAAAAAAAGCAAAAAATTTCAAAAAATTAAAAGATATCATTCTGGCCATATTCCTATCCAAACCAAGTTGAAATAGGCAGGGAAAGAGGGAAAAAAAATTTTAGCCCCGAATTCTGTTCCTATCCAACCTTAGCATCGAAAATTCCAAAACAAATAGCAAAAAAATTAAAAAATTAAAAAACTTTATTCCGGCATTCTTTCTGTCTAAACCGGGTTGAGATAGGCTGAGAAAGAGAGAAAAAAAAAATATTTCCCGAATTCCGTTCCTATCCGTCCCTAGCTAGAAAATTCCAAAAAAAAAAGCAAAAAAATTCAAAAAATAATTCCGGCAATATTTCTATCCAAACAGAGGTGAGATAGGCAGAGAAAGAGAGAGAAAAAAAAAAATATTTCCCAAATTCTGTTCCTATCCGACCCAAGCTAGAAAATTCGAAAAAAATTGGCAAAAAAATTCAAAAACTTCGTTCCTGCATTATTTCTAACCAAACCAGGTTGAGATACTTCTACAAAGAGAAAAAAAAGATTGGGGTCTCGACTTCCGTTCCCATCCGACCCAAGCTAGAAAATACAAAAAAAAAAAAAAAAAAAAAAACAGTAAAAAAATTGAAAAAATTAAAAGGCGTCATTCTGGCCATATTTCTATCCAAACCGAGTTGAAAAAGGCAGGGAAAGAGGGAAAAAAAATTTTAGTCCCGAATTCCGTTCCTATCAGAGCCAAGCTAGAAAATTCCAAAAAAGAAAGCAAAAAAAAAAAAAAAAAAATCATTCCGGCAATATGTCTATCCAAACCGAGGTGAGATAGGCTGAGAAAGACAAAAAAAAAATTTTCCCGAATTCCGTTCCTATTCGACCCAAGCTAGAAAATTCGAAAAAAATTGGCAAAAAAATTAAAAAAATTAAAAAACTTCATTCCTGCATTATTTCTAACCAGACCAGGTTGAGATAGTTCTAGAAAGAGAAAAAAAAGATTTGAGTCTCGAATTCCGTTCCCATCCGACCCAAGCTAGAAAATACAAAAAAAAAAAAAAAAAAAAAAAACAGTAAAAAAATTGAAAAAATTAAATGGCATCATTTTGGCCATATTTCTATCAAAACCGAGTTGAAATAGGCAGGGAAAGAGGGAAAAAAAATTTTACTCACGAATTATGTTCCTATCCGAACCTAGCTAGAAAATTCCAAAACAAATAGCAAAAAAATTCAAAAAAAATTAAAAAACTTCCTTCCGGCTTTACCTTTATCCGAACTGGGTTGGAATAGGCCGAGAAAGAAAAAAAAAAATTTAGTCCCGAATTCCGTTCCCATCCGACCCTAGGTAGAAAGTACAAAAAAAAATTGCAAAAAAATTAAAAAAATCATTCCAGCATTATTTCAATCCAAACAGGGTTGAAATAGGTCGTGAAATAGAGAAAAAAAATTTTAGTCCCGAATTCCGTTCCTATCTGACCCTAGTTAGAAAATTCCAAAAATAAAAAGCAAAAAAAAAAAAAAAATAAATCATTCCGGCAATATGTCTATCCAAACCGAGGTAAGATAGGCTGAGAAAGAGAAAAAAAAAAAATTTTCCCGAATTCCGTTCCTATCCGACCCTAGCTAGAAAATTCGAAAAAAATTGGCAAAAAAATTCAAGAAATTGAAAAACTTCATTCCTGCATTATTTCTAACCAAACCAGGTTGAGATAGTTCTAGAAAGAGAAAAAAAAATTTGACTCTCGAATTCCGTTCCCATCCGACCCTAGATAGAAAATACAAAAAAAAAAAAAAAAAAAAAAAAGAAGCAAAAAATTTCAAAAAACTAAAAGACATCATTCTGGCCATATTTCAATCCAAACCGAGTTGAAATAGGCAAGGAAAGAGGGAAAAAAAATTTTAGTCCCGAATTCTGTTCCTATCCAACCCTAGCTTCGAAAATTCCAAAACAAATAGCAAAAAAATTAAAAAATTAAAAAACTTTATTCCGGCATTCTTTCTGTCTAAACTGAGTTGAGATAGGCTGAGAAAGAGAGAAAAAAAAAATATTTCCCGAATTCCGTTCCTATCCGTCCCTAGCTATAAAATTCCAAAAAAAAAGCAAAAAAATTCAAAAAATAATTCCGGCAATATTTCTATCCAAACAGAGGTGAGATAGGCAGAGAAAGAGAGAGAAAAAAAAAAAAAATTTCCCAAATTCTGTTCCTATCCGACCCAAGCTAGAAAATTCGAAAAAAATTGGCAAAAAAATTAAAAAAACTTCATTCCAGCATTATTTCTAACCAAACCAGGTTGAGATACTTCTACAAAGAGAAAAAAAAGATTTGGGTCTCGACTTCCGTTCCCATCCGACCCTAGGTAGAAAATACAAAAAAAAAAAAAAAAAAAAGCAAAAAAATTAAAAGGCGTCATTCTGGCCATATTTCTATCCAAACCGAGTTGAAAAAGGCAGGGAAAGAGGGAAAAAAAATTTTAGTCCCGAATTCCGTTCCTATCAGACCCAAGCTAGAAAATTCCAAAAAAGAAAGTAAAAAAAAAAAAAAAAAAAATCATTCCGGCAATATGTCTATCCAAACCGAGGTGAGATAGGCTGAGAAAGAGAAAAAAAAAAAAAATTTCCCGAATTCCGTTCCTATCCGACCCTAGCTAGAAAATTCGAAAAAAATTGGCAAAAAAAGTCAAGAAATTGAAAAACTTCATTCCTGCATTATTTATAACCAAACCAGGTTGAGATAGTCCTAGAAAGAGAAAAAAAAAAATTGAGTCTCGAATTCCGTTCCCATCCGACCCTATCTAGAAAATACAAAAAAAAAAAAAAAAAAAGCAAAAAATTTCAAAAAATTAAGAGACATCATTCTGGCCATATTCCTATCCAAACCGAGTTGAAATAGGCAGGGAAAGAGGGAAAAAAAATTTTACTCACGAATTCTGTTCCTATCCGACCCTAGCTAGAAAATTCCAAAACAAATAGCAAAAAAATCCAAAAAAATTAAAAAACTTCATTCCGGCTTTACTTTTATCCTAACTGGGTTGGAATAGGCCGAGAAAGAATGAAAAAAAAAAATTTAGTCCCGAATTCCTTTCCCATCCGACCCTAGCTAGAAAATTTTAAAAACAAAAAAGCAAAAAGAATAAAAAGAAATCATTCCGGCAATATTTCTATCCAAACCGAGGTGAGATAGGCTGAGAAAGACTGAAAAAAAAAAATATTTCCCAAATTCCGTTCCTATCCGACCCTAGCTAGAAATTTCGAAAAAAATTGGCAAAAAAATTCAAAAAATTGAAAAACTTCATTCCTTTATTATTTCTAACCAAACCAGGTTGAGATAGTTCTAGCAAGAGAAAAACAAAAATTTGAGTCTCGAATTCCGTTCCCATCCGACCCTAGCTAGAAAATTCCAAAACAAATGGCAAAAAAATTCAAAAAATGAAAAAAAACTTCATTCCGGCATTACTTCTATCTAAACCGGGTTGAGATAGGCTATGAAGGAGAGAGAAAAATTTTTTGTCATGAATTCCGTTCCTTTCCTATCCGACTCTAGCTAGAAAATTCCCAAAAAAAAAAAAAAAAAAATGAAAAAAAATTAAAAATCATCATTCCGGCAATATTTCTATCCAAACTGAGGTGAGATAGGCCGGGAAAGAGGGAAAAAAATTTTAGTCCCGAATTCCGTTCACACCCGACCCTACCTAGAAAATTCCAAAAAAAATAGCAAAAAAATTAAAAAAATTTCATGCCGGCAATATTTCTATCCAAACAGGGTTGAAATAGGCTGTGGAATAGAGAAAAAAATATTAGTCTCGAATTCCGTTACTGTAAGACCCTAGCTAGAAAATTCCAAAAAAAAAAAGCAAAAAAATAAAAAGAAATCATTCCGGCAATATTTCTATCCAAACCGAGGTGAGATAGGCTGAGAAAGGGAGAAAAAAAAAATTTCCCGAATTCCGTTCCTATCTGACCCTATCTAGAAAATTCGAAAAAAATCGGCAAAAAAAAATTTCCCGAATTCCGTTCCGTTCCGTTCCTATCCGACTCTAGGTTGAATATTCCAAAAAAAAATTCAAAAAAATTCAAAAAATTAAAAAATATGATTCCGGCAATATTGTATCCAAACTGGGTTGAAATAGGCTGTGAAATATAGAAAAAAATTTTAGCCCCGAATTCCGTTCGAATCCGACCCTAGCTAGAAAATTCCAAAAAAAAATGGGGAAAAATTCAACAAATTAAAAAACTTCATTCCGGCATTGTTTCTATCTAAACCGGGTTGAGATAGGCCGAGGAAGAGAGAAAAATTTTTGTCCCGAACTCCGTTCCTTTCCGAACCTAGCTAGAAAATCCAAAAACAATAGAAAAAAAAATTCAAAAAATTAAAAAACTTCATTCCGGCATTATTTCTATCTTTACCAAGTTGAGATAGGCTGAGAAAGAGAGAAAAAAAAAAATTTCCCGAATTCCGTTCCTATCCGACCCTAGCTAGAAAATTCGAAAAAAAAATGGTAAAAAAATTCAAAAATTCAAACCACTTCATTCCTACATTATTTCTCACCAAACCAGGTTGAGATAGTCCTATAAAGAGAAAAAAAAATTTGATTCTCGAATTCCGTTCCCATCCGACCCTAGCTAGAAAATACAAAAAAAAAAAAAAAAAAAAAAAAAAAAAGCAAAAAAATTCAAAAAATTAAAAGACATCATTCTGGCCATATTTCTATCCAAACCGACTTGAAATAGGCTGGGAAAGAGGGAAAAAAAAATTTAGTCCCGAATTCTGTTCCTATCAGACCCTAGCTAGAAAACTTTTAGCCCCGAATTCCGTTCCTATCCGACCCTGTCTAGCAAATTATAAAAAAAAATAGCTAAAAAATTAAAAAAATTCATGACCGAAATATTTGTGTCCAAACCAGGTTGAGATAGGCTGAGGAAGAGAGAAAAAAATTTTAGTCACAAATTCCGCCCCATTCTGACCCTAGCCAGAAAACTCCAAAAAAAAATAGAAAAAAAAATTCAAAAAATTAAAAAACCTCATTCCGGCATTATTTATGTCTAAACCGGGTTGAGATAGGCCGAGAAAGAGATAAAAAAAAAAAAAAAAAAAAAAAAAAAAAAAAAAAAAAAAAAAAAAAATTCCCTTATTCCGTTCCTATCCGACCCTAGCTAGAAAATTCGAAAAAAATTGGCAAAAAATTCAAAAAATTAAAAAACTTTATTCCATCATTATTTTTATCCAAACTGGGTTCAGATAGGCCGAGAAAGAGAAAAAAAAATATTATTCCGGCAATAATTCCATCCAAACCGAGGTGAGATAGGCCGAGAAAGAGGGAAAAAAATTTTAGTCCGTAATTCCATTCCTATTCAACCCTAGACAGAAAGTTCCAGAAAAATTGGCAAAAAAATTCAAAAAATGAAAAAACTTCATTTTGGCATTACTTCTATCTAAATCGGGTTGAGATAGGACGAGAAAGAGAGAAAAAAATTTTAGATCCGAATTCCGTCCCATTCTGACCCTAGCCAGAAAATTATAAAAAAATATAAAAAAAATTCAAAATATTAAAAAACTTCATTCCGGCATTATTTCTGTCTAAACCGAGTTGAGATAGGCCGAGAAAGAGAGGAAAAAAAATATTTCCCGAATTCCGTTCCTATTCGACCCTTACTAGAAAATTCGGAAAAAATTGGCAAAAAAATTCAAAAAATTAAAAACTTTATTCCGTCATTATTTTTATCCACACTGGGTTGAGATAGGCCGAGAAAGAGAAAAAAAAAAATTTAATCCCGAATTTCGTTCCCATCCGACCCAAGTTAGAAAATTCCAAAAAACAATGGCAAAAGAATTAAAAAACTTCATTCCTACATTATTTCTATCCAAACCAGGTTGAGATAGTCTGAGAAGGAGAAAAAAAAAAATTTAGTCTCGAATTCCGTTCCCATCTGGCACTAGCCAAAAAATACAAAAAAAAAAAAAAAAAAAAAAAAAACTAGCAAAAAAATTCAAAAAATTAAATGACATCATTCTGGCCAAATTTCTATCCAAACCGAGTTCAAATAGGCCGAGAAAGAGGAAAAAAAAATTAGTCTTGAATTCCGTTCCTCACCGACCCTAGCCAGAAAATTCCAATAAAATTCAAAAAATTAAAAAACTTTATTCCAGCGTTATTTTTATCCAAACAGGGTTGAGATAGGCCGAGAAAGAGAGAATAAAATTTTAGTCACGAATTCCGTTGACACACGACCCTACCTAGAATATTCCAAAAAAAATAGCAAAAAAATTCAAAAAATTAAAAGATTTCATGCCGGAAATATTTCTGTCCAAACCAGGTTGAGATAGGCTGAGAAAGAGGGAAAAAAATTTGAGTCCCGAATTCCGTCCCATTCTGAGCCAACCCTAAAAATTCCAAAAAAAATAGAAAAAAAAAATTCAAAAAATTAAAAAACTTCATGCCGGCATTGTTTCTATCTACACCGGGTTGAGATAGGCCAGGAAAGAGAAAAAAAAAAATTTTGCCCGAATTCCGTTCCAATCCTACCGCCAGCTGGAAAATTCGAAAAAAAATTCAAAAAAAAATTCAAAAAATTAAAAAACTTCATTCCGGCATTATTTCACTCTAAACCGGGTTGAGATAGGCTGAGAAAGTGAGAAAAAAGATATTTCACGAACTCCGTTCCTATCCGACCCTAGCTAGAAAATTCGAAAAAAATTGGCAAAAAAATTCAAAAACTTCATTCCAGCATTATTTCTAACCAAACCAAGTTGAGATAGCCTGAGAAAGAGAAAAAAAATTTGAGTCACGAATTCCGTTCCCATCCGACCCTAGCAAGAAAAAAAAAAAAAAAAAAAAAAAAAAAAAAAAAACCAAAAAAAAAAAAAAAATTAAAAGACATCATTCTGGTAATATTTCTATCCAAACAGAGTTGAAATAGGCAGGGAAAGAGGGAAAAAAAATTTAGTCCCAAATTCTGTACCTATCCGACCCTAGTTAGAAAATACCAAAAGAAATAGCAAAAAAATTCAAAAAAAATTAAAAAACTTCATTCCGGCATTACTTTTATCCGAACTGGGTTGAAATAGGCCGAGAAAGAAAAAAAAAAATTTAGTCCCGAATTCAGTTCCCATCCGACCGTAGCTAGAAAATTCGAAAAAAACATAGCAAAAAAATTAAAAAACTTTATTCCGACATTATTTTTATCCAAACTTGGTTGAGATAGGCCGAGAAAGAGAAAATAAAATTTTAGTCCCGAATTCCGTTCACACCCGATCCTACCTAGAAAATTCCACAAAAAATATCAAAAAAATTCAAAAAATTAAGAAACTTCATTCCGGCATTATTTCTGAATAAACTGGGTTGAGATAGGCCGAGAAAGAGAGAAAAAAAAAAATTTCCGAATTCCGTTCCTATCCGACCCACGCTAGAAAATTCCAAATAAAATGGCAAAAAAATTAAAAAACTTCATTTCGGCAATATTTCTATGCAAACCGAGTTGAGATAGGTAGGGAAAGAGGGAAAAAAATTATGGTCCCGAATTCTGTTACTATTCGACCCTAGCTACAAAATTCCAAAAAAATTAAAAAAAATTAAAAAAAATCATTCCGGCAATATTTGTATCCAAACCGAGGTGAGATAGGCCAAGAAAGAGGGAAAATAATTTTAGTCCCTAATTACGTTCCTATTCGACCCTGGCAAGAAAATTCCAAAAAAAAAAAAAAATCAAAAAATTAATTCCGGCATTATTTCTATCTAAACCGGGTTGAGATAGGCCAGGAAAGAGAAAAAAAATTGTCTCGAATTCCGTTCCTATCCAACCCCCAGCTAGAAAATTTGAAAAAAATTCAAAAAATTAAAAAACTTCATTCCGTCATTATTTTTGTATAAACCGGGATGAGATAGGCCGAGAAAGAGTGAAATAAAAAAATTTCCAGAATTCCGTTCCTAACCTACCCTCGCTAGAAAATTCGAAAAAAATTGGCAAAAAAATTAAAAAATTTATTCCGGCATTATTTTTATCCAAACTGGGTTGAGATAGGCCGAGAAAGAGAAAAAAAATTTTAGTCGCTAATTCCGTTTCTATTCGACCTTAGCAAGAAAATAGAAAAAAAAAAATCAAAAAACTAAAAAACATCATTCCGGCAATATTTCTATCCAAACCGGGTTGAAATAGGCCATGAAATAGTGAAAATAATTTCCATCCCGAATTCCGCTCCCATCCGACCCTAGCTAGAAAATACAAAAAAAAAAAAATTGCAAAAAAATTCAAAAAGTTAAAAAACATCATTCCGCCAATATTTCAATCCAAATCAGGTTGAAATAGGTCGTAAAATAGAGAAAAATTTCAGTCCCGAATTCCGTTCCTATCCAACACTAGCTAGAAAATTCCAAAAAAAATAGCAAAAAAATTCAAAAAAATCATTCTGGCAATATTTCTATCCAAACCGAGGTGAGATAGGCCGAGAAAGAGGGAAAAATATTTTAGTCTCTAATTCCGTTCCTATTCAACCCTAGACAGAAATTTCCAAAAAAAATGGCAAAAAAATTCAAAAAATGAAAAAACTTCATTCTGGCATTACTTCTATCTAAACCGGGTTGAGATAGGACGAGAAAGAGAGAGAAAAATTTTAGACCCGAATTCCGTCCCATTCAGACCCTAGCCAGAAAAATATAAAAAAAAAAAAAAAAAATTCAAAAAATTAAAAAACTTCATTCCGGCATTATTTCTGTCTAAACCGAGTTGAGGTAGGCCGAGAAAGAGAGGAAAAAAAATATTTCCCGAATTCCGTTCCTATCCGACCCTTGCTAGAAAATTTGAAAAAAATTGGCAAAAAAATTCAAAAAATTAAAAACTTTATTCTGTCATTATTTTTATCCACACTAGGTTGAGATAGGCCGAGAAAGAGAAAAAAAAAAATTTAATCCCGAATTTCGTTCCCATCCGACCCAAGCTAGAAAATTCCAAAAAAAAATGGCAAAAGAATTCAAAAACTTCATTCCTTCATTATTTCTATCCAAACCAGGTTGAGATAGTCTGAGAAAGAGAAAAAAAAAATTTAGTCTCGAATTCCGTTCCCATCTGGCACTAGCCAGAAAATACAAAAAAAAAAAAAAAAAACTAGCAAAAAAATTCAAAAAATTAAATGACATCATTCTGGCCATATTTCTATCCAAACCGAGTTCAAATAGGCCGAGAAAGAGGAAAAAAAAAATTAGTCTTGAATTCCGTTCCAGCGTTATTTTTATCCAAACAGGGTTGAGATAGGCCGAGAAAGAGAGAATAAAATTTTAGTCCCGAATTCCGTTCACACCAGACCCTACCTAGACTATTCCAAAAAAAATAGCAAAAAACTTCAAAAAATTAAAAGATTTCATGCCGGAAATATTTCTGTCCAAACCAGGTTGAGATAGGCTGAGAAAGAGGGAAAAAAATTTGAGTCCCGAATTTCGTCCCATTCTGACCCTACCCTTAAAATTCCAAAAAAAATAGAAAAAAAAATTCAAAAAATTAAAAAACTTCATGCCGGCATTGTTTCTATCTACACCGGGTTGAGATAGGCCAGGAAAGAGAAAAAAAAAAAAATTTTGCCCGAATTCCGTTCGAATCCTACCGCCAGCAGGAAAATTCCAAAAAAAATTGAAAAAAAAATTGAAAAAATTAAAAAACTTCATTCCGGCATTATTTCACTCTAAACCGGGTTGAGATAGGCTGAGAAAGTGAGAAAAAAGATATTTCCCGAAATCCGTTCCTATCCGACCCTAGATAGAAAATTCGAAAAAAATTGGCAAAAAAATTCAAAAAATTCAACAACTTCATTCCAGCATTATTTCTAACCAAACCAAGTTGAGATAGCCTGAGAAAGAGAAACGAAATTTGAGTCACGAATTCCGTTCCCATCCGACCCTAGCAAAAAAAAAAAAAAAAAAAAAAAAAAAAAAAAAAAGCAAAAAATTAAAAGACATCATTCTGGTAATATTTCTATCCAAACAAAGTTGAAATAGACAGGGAAAGAGGGAAAAAAATTTTAGTCCCGAATTTTGTACCTATCCGACCCTAGTTAGAAAATACCAAAAGAAATAGCAAAAAAATTCAAAAAAATTAAAAAATTTCATTCCGGCATTACTTTTATCCGAACTGGGTTGAAATAGGCCGAGAAAGAAAAAAAAAAAAAATTAGTCTCGAATTCAGTTCCCATCCGACCGTAGCTAGAAAATTCGAAAAAAACATGGCAAAAAAATTAAAAAAAATTAAAAAACTTTATTCGAGCATTATTTTTATCCAAACTTGGTTGAGATAGGCCGAGAAAGAGAGAATAAAATTTTAGTCCCGAATTCCGTTCACACCCGATCCTACCTAGAAAATTCCACAAAAAATATCAAAAAAGTTCAAAAAATTAAAAAACTTCATTCCGGCATTATTTCTGAATAAACTGGGTTGAGGTAGGCCGAGAAAGAGAAAAAAAAAAAAAAATTTCCGAATTCCGTTCCTATCCGACCGTCGCTAGAAAATTCCAAATAAAATGGCAAAAAAATTCAAAAAATTAAAAAACTTCATTTCGGCAATATTTCTATGCAAACCGAGTTCAAATAGGTAGGGAAAGAGGGAAAAAAATTATGGTCCCGAATTCTGTTACTATTCCACCCTAGCTACAAAATTCCAAAAAAATAGCAAAAAAATTAAAAAAAATCATTCCGGCAATATTTCTATCCAAACCGAGGTGAGATAGGCCGAGAAAGAGGGAAAATAATTTTAGTCCCTAATTACGTTCCTATTCGACCCTGGCAAGAAAATTCCAAAAAAAAAAAAATCAAAAAATTAAAGAAATTAATTCCGGCATTATTTCTATCTAAACCGGGTTGAGATAGGCCAGGAAAGAGAAAAAAAAAAATTGTCTCGAATTCCGTTCCTATCCAACCCCCAGCTAGAAAATTTGAAAAAAATTGGCAAAAAAATTCAAAAAATTAAAAAACTTCATTCCGGAATTATTTTTGTATAAACCGGGATGAGATAGGCCGAGAAAGAGAGAAAAAAAAATTTTCCAGAATTCCGTTCCTATCCGACCCACGCTAGAAAATTCGAAAAAAATTGGCAAAAAAATTCAAAAATTTATTCCGGCATTATTTTTATCCAAACTGGGTTGAGATAGGCCGAGAAAGAGAAAAAATTTTAGTCCCGAATTCCGTTCCTATTCGACCTTAGCAAGAAAATAGAAAAAAAAATCAAAAAACTAAAAAACATCATTCCGGCAATATTTCTATCCAAACCGGGTTGAAATAGGCCATGAAATAGTGAAAATAATTTCCATCCCGAATTCCGCTCTCATCCTACCCTAGCTAGAAAATACAAAAAAAAAAATTGCAAAAAAATTCAAAAAGTTAAAAAACATCATTCCGCCAATATTTCAATCCAAATCGGGTTGAAATAGGTCATAAAATAGAGAAAAAAATTTTAGTCCCGAATTCCGTTCCTATCCAACACTAGCCAGAAAATTCCAAAAAAAATAGCAAAACAATTCAAAAAAATCATTCCGGCAATATTTCTATCTAAACCGGGTTGAGATAGGACGAGAAAGAGAGAGAAAAATTTTAGACCCAAATTCCGTCCCATTCTGACCCTAGCCAGAAAATTATAAAAAAAATACAAAAAAATTCAAAATATTAAAAAACTTCATTCCGGCATTATTTTTGTCTAAACCGAGTTGAGATAGGCCGAGAAAGAGAGGAAAAAAATATTTCCCGAATTCCGTTCCTATCCGACCCTTGCTAGAAAATTTGAAAAAAATTGGCAAAATAATTCAAAAAATTAAAAACTTTATTCCGTCATTATTTTTATCCACACTGGGTTGAGATAGGCCGAGAAAGAGAAAAAAAAAAAATTTAATCCCGAATTTCGTTCCCATCCGACCCATGCTAGAAAATTCCAAAAAAAAAATGGCAAAAGAATTCAAAAACTTCATTCCTGCATTATGTCTATCCAAACCAGGTTGAGATAGTCGGAGAAAGAGAAAAAAAAAAATTTAGTCTCGAATTCCGTTCCCATCTGGCACTAGCCAGAAAATACAAAAAAAAAAAAAAAAAAAAAAAAAAAAAAAAGAAACTAGCAAAAAAATTCAAAAAATTAAATGACATCATTCTGGCCATATTTCTATCCAAACCGAGTTCAAATAGGCCGAGAAAGAGGACAAAAAAAAATTAGTCTTGAATTCTGTTCTTCACCGACCCTAGCCAGAAAATTCCAATAAAATTCAAAAAATTAAAAAACTTTATTCCAGCGTTATTTTTCTCCAAACAGGGTTGAGATAGGCCGAGAAAGAGAGAATAAAATTTTAGTCCCGAATTCCGTTCACACCCGACCCTACCTAGAATATTCCAAAAAAAATAGCAAAAAAATTCAAAAAATTCATGCCGGAAATATTTCTGTCCAAACCAGGTTGAGATAGGCTGAGAAAGAGGGAAAAAAATTTGAGTCCCGAATTCCGTCCCATTCTGACCCTACCCTTAAAATTCCAAAAAAAATAGAAAAAAAAATTCAAAAAATTAAAAAACTTCATGCCGGCATTGTTTCTATCTACACCGGGTTGAGATAGGCCAGGAAAGAGAAAAAAAAAAAAAAATTTGCCAAAATTCCGTACCTATCCTACCGCCAGCTGGAAAATTCCAAAAAAAATTCAAAAAAAAATTCAAAAAATTAAAAAACTTCATTCCGGCATTATTTCACTCTAAACCGGGTTGAGATAGGCTGAGAAAGTGAGAAAATTCGAAAAAAATTGGCAAAAAAATTCGAAAAATTCAAAAACTTCATTCCAGCAATATTTCTATCCAAACCGGGTTGAAATAGGCCGTGACGTAGTGAAAAAAATTTTCGTCCCGAATTCCGTTCCTGTTGGACCCAAGCTATAAAATTCCAAAAAAAATATAAAAAAATTTCAAAAAATTAAAACCCATCATTTTGGCAATATTTCTATGCAAACCGAGGTGAGATAGGCCGAGAAAGAGGGAAAAAAATTTTAGTCCCTAATTACGTTCCTATTCGAGCCTAGATAGAAAATTCCAAAAAAAAAAAAGAAAAAAATTCAAAAAATTAAAAAACATCATTCCAGCAATATTTCTATCCAATCCGGGTTGAAATAGGCTGTGAAATAGAGAAAAAAATTTTAGCCCCGAAGTCAGTACCTATCTGACCCAGGCTAGAAAATTCCAAAAAAAATGGCAAAAACATTGAAAAAAATAAAAAACTTCATTCCGGCATTATTTCTATCTAAACCGGGTTGAGATAGGCCGAGGAATAGAGAAAATTTTTTGCCCCGAATTCCGTTCCTTTCCGGCAATATTTCTATCCAAACCGCGTTGAGATAGGCAGAGAATGAGGGAAAAAAATTTTAGTCCCGAACTCTGCTCCTATCCGACCCTAGCTATAAAATTCCAAAACTAATAGAATAAATGTTTAAAAGAATTAAAAAACTTCATTCCGGCATTACTTTTATCCAAACTGGGTTGAAATAGGCCGAGAAAGATAAAAAATATATATATATATTGACCCGAATTCCGTTCCCACCCGACCCTAACTAGATATTTTTTTAAAAAAAAATAGCAAAAAAATAGCAAAAATTAAAAAACATCATTCCGGCAATATTTCTATCCAATCCAGGTTGAAATAGGCCGTAAAAATGGAGAAAAAGATTTTAGTCCCGAATTCCGTTCCTATTTGACCCAAGCCAGAAAATTCAAAATAAAATATCAGAAAAATTCAAAAAATTAAAAAAAATCATTCCGGCAATATTTTCAACCAAACCGAGGTGAGATAGGCCGAGAAAGAGGGAAAAAAAATTTGTGTCCCTAAGTCCGTTCCTATTCGACCCTAGATAGAAAATTCCAAAAAGAATGGCAAAAAAATTCAAAAAATGAAAAAATTTCATTCCAACACTACTTCTATCTAAACCGGGTTGAGATAGGCTGAGAAAGAGAGAAAAAAATGTTAGTCCTGAAATTCGTTCCGTTCCTATCCGACTCTAGCAAGAAAATTCCAAAAAAAAAAAAATTCAAAAAACTAAAAAACATCATTCCAGCAATATTTCTATCCAAACCGGGTTGAAATAGGCCGTGAAATAGAGAATAAAATTTTAGCCCCGAATTCCGTTCCTATCCGACCCTAGCTAGAAAATTTCAAAAAAAATAGCAAAAATATTCAAAAAAATAAAAAACTTCATTCCGGCATTATTTCTATCTAAACCGGGTTCAGATAGGCCAAGGAAGAGAGAAAAATTTTTGTCCCGAATTCTGTTGCTTTCCGACCCTAGCTAGAAAATTCCAAAAAAAACAGAAAAAAAAAAGTTCAAAAAATTAAAAAACTTCATTCCGGAATTATTTCTATCTAAACCCGGTTGAGATAGGCCAGGAAAGAGAGAAAAAAAAAATTTCTCCCGAATTCCGTTGCTATCTGATCCAAGCTAGAAAATTCCAAAAAAAATAGAAAAAAAAACTAAAAAAACTAAAAAAATCATTCTGGCAATATTTTTATCCAAATCGGGTTGAAATAGATCATGAATTAGTGAAAAAAAATTTCGTCCCGAATTCCGTTCCTATCTGACCTTAGCTAGAAAATTCCAAAAAAAAATAGCAAAAAATTTCAAAAAATAAGGAACCATCATTCCGGCAATATTTCTATCCAAACTGCGTTGAGATAGGCAGAGAATGAGGGAAAAAAATTTTAGTCCCGAACTCTGCTCCTATCCGACCGTAGCTATAAAATTCCAAAACAAATAGAATAAATGTTTAAAAAAATTAAAAAACTTCATTCCGGCATTACTTTTATCCAAACTGGGTTGAAATAGGCCGAGAAAGATAAAAAAAAAAAAAATATTGACCCGAATTCCGTTCCCACCCGACCCTAACTAGATATTTAAAAAAAAAATAGCAAAAAAATAGCAAAAATTAAAAAACATCATTCCGGCAATATTTCTATCCAATCCAGGTAGAAATAGGCCGTGAAATAGAGAAAAAGATTTTAGTCCCGAATTCCGTTCCTATTTGACCCAAGCCAGAAAATTCAAAATAAAATATCAGAAAAATTCAAAAAATTAAAAAAAAATCATTCCGGCAATATTTTCAACCAAACCGAGGTGAGATAGGCCGAGAAAGAGGGAAAATTTTTTTTTGTCCCTAAGTCCGTTCCTATTCGACCTAGATAGAAAATTCCAAAAAGAATGGCAAAAAAATTCAAAAAATGAAAAAATTTCATTCCAACACTACTTCTATCTAAACCGGGTTGAGATAGGCTGAGAAAGAGAGAAAAAAATGTTAGTCCTGAAATCCGTTCTGTTCCTATCCGACTCTAGCAAGAAAATTCCAAAAAAGAAAAAATTCAAAAAAGTAAAAAACATCATTCCAGCAATATTTCTATCCAAACCGGGTTGAAATAGGCCGTGAAATAGAGAATAAAATTTTGGCCCCGAATTCCGTTCCTATCCGACCCTAGCTAGAAAATTTCAAAAAAAATAGCAAAAATATTCAAAAAAATAAAAAACTTCATTCCGGCATTATTTCTATCTAAACCGGGTTCAGATAGGCCAAGGAAGAGAGAAAAATTTTTGTCCCGAATTCTGTTGCTTTTCGACCCAAGCTAGAAAATTCCAAAAAAAACAGAAAAAAAAAGTTCAAAAAATTAAAAAACTTCATTCCGGAATTATTTCTATCTAAACCCAGTTGAGATAGGCCAGGAAAGAGAAAAAAAAAAATTTGTCCCGAATTCCGTTCCAATCCAACCCCCAACTAGAAAATACGAAAAAAATTCGGAAAAAAATTCTAAAAATTAAAAAATTTCATTCTGGCATTATTTTTGTCCAAACTAGGTTGACATAGGCCGAGAAAGAGAGAATAAAATTTAGTCCCGAATTCCGTTCACACCCGACCGTACCTAGAAAATTACATAAAAAATACCAAGAAAATTCAAAAAATTAAAAAATTTCTTGCCGGAAATATTTCTATCCAAACCGGGTTGAGATACATTGAGAAAGAGGGAAAAAAATTTTAGTCACGAATTCCGTCCCAATCTGACCCTAGACTGAAAATTCCAAAAAAAATAGTAAAAAAAATTCTAAAAATTAAAAAACTTCATTCCGGCATTATTTCTGTCTAAACCAAGTTGAGATAGGCCGAGAAAGAGAGAAAAAAAAAATATTTCCCGAATTCCGTTCCTATCCGACCCTAGCTAGAAATTCCGAAAAAATTGGCAAAAAATTTCAAAAAATTAAAAAACTTTATTCCAGTATTATTTTTATCCAAACTGGATTGAGATAGGCCGAGAAAGAGAAAAAAAAATTTTAATCCCGAATTCCGTTCCATTCCGACCCTAGCTATAAAATTCAAAACAAAAATAGCAAAAAAATTAAAAAACTTCATTCCGGCATTATTTCAATCCAAACTGAGGTGAGACAGGCCGAGAAAGAGGGAAAAAGATTTTAGTCCCTAATTACGTTCCTATTCGACCCTAGAAAGAAAATTCCAGAAAAAATGGCAAAAAAATTCAAAAAATGAACAAACTTCATTCCGGCATTATTTCTATCTAAACCGGGTTGAGATAAGCCGAGGAAGAGAGAAAATTCTTTTTCCAGAATTCTGTTCCTTTCCAACCCTAGCAAGAAATTCCAAAAAAAAAAGAAAAAAAAAATCAAAAAATTAACAAAATTAATTCCGGCATTATTTATATCTAAACCGGGTTGAGATAGGCCAGGAAAGAGAAAACAAAAAAAAAATTTGTCACGAATTCCGTTCCAATCCAACCCCCAGCTAGAAAATTTGAAAAAAATTGGGAAAAAAATTCAAAAAATAAAAAACTGCATTCCGGCATTATTTTTATCCAAACTTGGTTGAGATGGGCTGAGAAAGAGGGAAAAAAATTTTAGTCTCGAATTCCATTCCCATCCAACCGTAGCTTGAAAATACCCAAAAAAAAAAAAAGCAAAAAAATTAAAAAAATTAAAAAACATCACTCCGGCAATATTTCTATCCAAACCGGGTTGAAATAGGCCATGAAATAGTGAAAAAAATTTCCGTCCCAAATTGCGTTCCTATCGGACCCAAGCTATAAAATTCTAAAAAAAATATAAAAAAATTTCAAATAATTAAAACCCATCATTTTGGCAATATTTCTATGCAAACCGAGTTGAGATAGGCAGGGAAAGAAGGAAAAAAATTTTAGTCTCGAATTCTGTTACTATTCGACCCTAGGTAGAAAATTCCAAAAAAATAGCAAAAAAATTCAAAAAATTAAAAAAAATAATTCTGGAAGTATTTCAATCCAAACTGAGGTGAGACAGGCCGAGAAAGAGGGAAAAAGATTTTAGTCCCTAATTACGTTCCTATTCGACCCTAAAAAGAAAATTCCAGAAAAAATGGCAAAAAATTCCAGAAAATTCCAGAACAAACTTCATTCCGGCATTATTTCTACCTAAACCGGGTTGAGATAGGCCGAGGAAGAGAGAAAATTCTTTTTCCCGAATTCTGTTCCTTTCCAACCCTTGCAAGAAATTCCAAAAAAAAAAGAAAAAAAAAATCAAAAAATTAACAAAATTAATTCCGGCATTATTTATATCTAAACCGGGTTGAGATAGGCCAGGAAAGAGAAAAAAAAAAAAATTTGTCTCGAATTCCGTTCCAATCCAACCCCCAGCTAGAAAATTTGAAAAACATTGGCAAAAAAATTCAAAAAATAAAAAACTGCATTCCGGCATTATTTTTATCCAAACTTGGTTGAGATGTGCTGAGAAAGAGGGAAAAAAATTTTAGTCTCGAATTCCACTCCCATCCAACTGTAGTTAGAAAATACCCCAAAAAAAAATAGCAAAAAAATTAAAAAAATTAAAAAACATCACTCCGGCAATATTTCTATCCATACCGGGTTGAAATAGGCCGTGAAATAGTGAAAAAAAATTTACTCTCGAATTCCGTTCCTATCCGACCCTCGCAAGAAAATTAAAAAAAAAATTGGCAAAAAAATTAAAAAATTAAAAAAATTTATTCCGGCATTATTTTTATCCAAACTGGGTTGAGACAGGCCGAGAAAGAGAAAAAAAAATTTAGCCCCGAATTCCGTTCCCATCCGACCCCTGCTAGAAAATTCAAAAAAAAAAATAGAAAAAAAATTAAGAAACTTCATTCCTGCATTATTTCTATCCAACCCGGGTTGAGGCATTCCGAGAAAGAGAAAAGAAAATTTTAGTCCCGAATTCCGTTCCCATCCGACCCTAACTAGAAAATTCCAAAAAAAAAATAGCAAAAAAATTAAGAAACTTCATTCCGGCAATATTTCTATCCAAATCGGGTTGAAATAGGCCGTGAAATAGAGAAAAAAAATTTAGCCCCAAATTTCGTTCCTATCCGACCCTGGCTAGAAAATTCCAAAAAAAATAGCGAAAAAATTCGAAAAATTAAAAGACATCATTCTGGCCATATTTCTATCCAAACCGAGTTGAGATAGGCCGTGAAAGAGGGAAAAAAATTTTAGTCCCGAATTTCGTTCCTATCCGACCCTAGCTAGAAAATTCCAAAAGAAATGGCAAAAAAATTCAAAAATTTAAAAAACTTCATTCCGGCATTATTTCTATCTAAACCGGGTTGAGATAGGCCGAGGAAGAGAGAAAAATTTTTGTCCCGAATTCCGTTCCTTTCCGACCCTAGCTAGTAAATTCCAAAAAAATAGAAAAAAAAATACAAAAAATAAAAAAACTTCGTTCCGGCAATATTTCTATCCAAACTGGGTTGAGATAGGCCGAGAAAAGAAAAAAAAATTTACCCCCGAATTTCGTCCCATCCGACCTTTGCTACGAATTCCAAAAAGAAATAGCCAAAAAATTGAGAAACTTCATTCCTGCATTATTTTTATCAAAACCGGGTTGAGATAGTCCGAAAAAGAGAAAAGAAAATTTTAGGCCCGAATTCCGTTCCTATCCGACCCTCGCTAGAAAATTCGAAAAAAAATGGCAAAAAAATTAATAAATTTATTCCGGCATTATTTTTATCCAAACTGGGTTGAGATAGGCCGAGAAAGAGAGAATAAAATTTGATTCTCGAATTCTGTTCACACCCGATCCTACCTAGAAAAATCCACAAAAAATATCAAAAAAATTAAAAAACTTCATGCCGGCAATATTTCTATCCAAACGGGGTTGAAATAGGCCGTGAAATAGAGAAAAAAATTTAGTCCCGAATTCCGTTCCCATCCGACCCTAGCTAGAAAATACCAAAAAAAAATTCAAAAAAAGAAAAAACTTCATTCCGGCATTACCTCTATCTAAACCGGGTTGAGATAGGCCGAGAAAGAGAGAGAAAATTTTAGTCCTGAATTCCATTCCATTCCTATCCGACTCAAGTTAGAAAAGTCCATAAAGGAAATAGAATAAAATTTCAAAAGATTAAAAAACATCATTCCGGCAATAGTTCTATCCAAACCGGGTTGAAATAGGCCGTGAAATAGAGAAAAAAATTTTAGCCCTAAATTCCGTTCCCATCCGACCCTACCTAGAAAATTCAAAAAAAAAAATAGAAAAAAAATTAAGAAACTTCATTCCTGCATTATTTCTATCCAAACTGGGTTGAGATAGGCCGAGAAGAGAAAAAAAATTTTACCCCCGAATTCCGTCCCATCCGACCCTTGCTAGAAAATTCCAAAAAGAAATAGGCAAAAAATTATGAAACTTTATTCCTGCATTATTTCTATCCAAACCGGGTTGAGATAGGCCGTGAAAGAGGAAAAAAAATTTTAGTCCCGAATTACGTTCCTATCCGACCCTAGTTAGAAAATTCCAAAAAAAAATGGCAAAAAAATTCAAAAAATTAAAAAACTTCATTCCGGCATTACTTCTATTTAAACCAGGTCAAGATAGGCCAGGAAAGTGAGAAAAAAAAAATTTGTCCCGAATTCCGTACCTATCCAACCCCCAGCTAGAAAATTCGAAAAAAATTGGCAAAAAAATTTAAAAAATTAAAAAACTTTATTCCGGCAATATTTTTATCCAAACTGGGTTGAGATATGCCGAGAAAGAGAAAAAAAAAAAAAAATTAGTCCCGAATTCCGTTCCCATCCAACCCCAGCAAGAAAATTCCAAAAAAAAAAAGAAAAAAATTAAAAAACTTCATTCCTGCATTATTTCTATCCAAACTAGGTTGAGATTGTCTGAGAAAGAGAAAAAATAATTTTAGCCTCGAATTCCGTTCCCATCCGACCCTAGCTAGAAAATAAAAAATAAATAAATAAAAATAAAAAAAATGAAAAAAAAAAATTCAAAAAATTAAAAGACATCATTCTGGCCTTATTTCTATCCAAACTGCGTTCAAATTGGCCGAGAAAGAGGGAAAAAAATTTTAGTCCTAAATTCTGTTCCTCTCCGACCCTAGCTAGAAAATTCCAAAAAAATTCAAAAAATAAAAAAAAAAATTTCCGGCATTATTTTTATCCAAACTGGGTTGAGATAGGCCGAGAAAGAGAAAAAAAAATTTTAGTCCCGAATTCCGTTCTTATCCGACCCTAGCTAGAAAATTCAAAAAAAAAAATAGAAAAAAAATTAAGAAACTTCATTCCTGCATTATTTCTATCCAAACTGGGTTGAGATAGGCCGAGAAGAGAAAAAAAATTTTACCCCCGAATTCCGTCCCATCCGACCCTTGCTAGAAAATTCCAAAAAGAAATAGGCAAAAAATTATGAAACTTTATTCCTGCATTATTTCTATCCAAACCGGGTTGAGATAGGCCGTGAAAGAGGAAAAAAAATTTTAGTCCCGAATTACGTTCCTATCCGACCCTAGTTAGAAAATTCCAAAAAAAAATGGCAAAAAAATTCAAAAAATTAAAAAACTTCATTCCGGCATTACTTCTATTTAAACCAGGTCAAGATAGGCCAGGAAAGTGAGAAAAAAAAAATTTGTCCCGAATTCCGTACCTATCCAACCCCCAGCTAGAAAATTCGAAAAAAATTGGCAAAAAAATTTAAAAAATTAAAAAACTTTATTCCGGCAATATTTTTATCCAAACTGGGTTGAGATATGCCGAGAAAGAGAAAAAAAAAAAAAATTAGTCCCGAATTCCGTTCCCATCCAACCCCAGCAAGAAAATTCCAAAAAAAAAAAGAAAAAAATTAAAAAACTTCATTCCTGCATTATTTCTATCCAAACTAGGTTGAGATTGTCTGAGAAAGAGAAAAAATAATTTTAGCCTCGAATTCCGTTCCCATCCGACCCTAGCTAGAAAATAAAAAATAAATAAATAAAAATAAAAAAAATGAAAAAAAAAAATTCAAAAAATTAAAAGACATCATTCTGGCCTTATTTCTATCCAAACTGCGTTCAAATTGGCCGAGAAAGAGGGAAAAAAATTTTAGTCCTAAATTCTGTTCCTCTCCGACCCTAGCTAGAAAATTCCAAAAAAATTCAAAAAATAAAAAAAAAAATTTCCGGCATTATTTTTATCCAAACTGGGTTGAGATAGGCCGAGAAAGAGAAAAAAAAATTTTAGTCCCGAATTCCGTTCTTATCCGACCCTAGCTAGAAAATTCAAAAAAAAAAATAGCAAAAACATTAAAAAACTTCATTCCGGCAATATTTCTATCCAAACCAGGTTGAGATAGTCCGAGAAAGAGAAAAAAAAATTTCAGTCTCGAATTCCGTTCCCATCGAACCCTTACTAGAAAATACAAAAAAAAAAAAAAAACAAAAAAAAAAAAAAAAAAATTCAAAAAATTAAAAGACATCATTCTGGCCATATTTCTATCGAAACTAAGTTGAAATAGGCCGAGAAAGAGGGGAAAAAATTTTAGTCCTGAAATCTGTTCCTATCCAACCCTAGCTAGAAAATTCAAAAAATAGTGGCTAAAAAATTCAAAAAATTAAAAACCATTATTCCGGCATTATTTTTATCCAAACTGGGTTGAGATAGGCCGAGAAGAGAAAAAAAAAATTTTAGTCCCGAATTCCGTTCCTGTCCGACCCTAGCAAGAAAATTCCAAAAAAGAAAATAGCAAAAAAATTAAGAAACTTCATTCCTGCATTATTTCTTTCCAAACCGGATTGAGATAGTCCGAGAAAGTGAAAAAGAAATTTTAGTCCCGAATTCCGATCCTATCCGACCCTAGCAAGAAAATTCCAAAAAAAATTGAAAAAAAAAATTCAAAAAAACTAAAAAACATCAATCCGGCAATATTTCTATCCACACCGGGTTGAAATAGGCCATGAAATAGTGAAAAAAATTTCCGTCCCAAATTGCGTTCCAATCGGACCCAAGCTATAAAATTCTAAAAAAAATATAAAAAAATTTCAAAAAATTAAAACCCATCATTTTGGCAGTATTTCTATGCAAACCGAGTTGAGATAGGCAGGGAAAGAAGGAAAAAAATTTTAGTCCCGAATTCTGTTAATATTCGACCCTTGGTAGAAAATTCCAAAAAAATAGCAAAAAAATTAAAAAAATTAAAAAAAATCATTCCGGCAATATTTCAATCCAAACTGAGGTGAGACAGGCCGAGAAAGAGGGAAAAAGATTTTAGTTCCTAATTACGTTCCTATTCGACCCTAGTAAGAAAATTCCAGAAAAAATGGCAAAAAAATTCAAAAAATGAACAAACTTCATTCCGGCATTATTTCTATCTAAACCGGGTTGAGATAGGCCGAGGAAGAGAGAAAATTCTTTTTCCCGAATTCTGTTCCTTTCCAACCCTAGCAAGAAATTCCAAAAAAAAAAGAAAAAAAAAATCAAAAAATTAACAAAATTAATTCCGGCATTATTTATATCTAAACCGGGTTGAGATAGGCCAGGAAAGAGAAAAAAAAAAATTTGTCTCGAATTCCGTTCCAATCCAACCCCCAGCTAGAAAATTTGAAAAAAATTGGCAAAAAAATTCAAAAAATAAAAAACTGCATTCCGGCATTATTTTTATCCAAACTTGGTTGAGATGGGCTGAGAAAGAGGGAAAAAAATTTTAGTCTCGAATTCCATTCCCATCCAACCGTAGCTAGAAAATACCCAAAAAAAAAATAGCAAAAAAATTAAAAAAATTAAAAAACATCACTCCGGCAATATTTCTATCCAAACCGGGTTGAAATAGGCCATGAAATAGTGAAAAAAATTTCCGTCCCGAATTGCGTTCCTATCGGACCCAAGCTATAAAATTCTAAAAAAAATATAAAAAAATTTCAAAAAATTAAAACCCATCATTTTGGCAGTATTTCTATGCAAACCGAGTTGAGATAGGCAGGGAAAGAAGGAAAAAAATTTTAGTCCCGAATTCTGTTACTATTCGACCCTAGGTAGAAAATTCCAAAAAAATAGCAAAAAAATTCAAAAAATTAAAAAAAATCATTCCGGCAATATTTGAATCCAAACTGAGGTGAGACAGGCCGAGAACGAGGGAAAAAGATTTTAGTCCCTAATTACGTTCCTATTCGACCCTAGAAAGAAAATTCCAGAAAAAATGGCAAAAAAATTCAAAAAATGAACAAACTTCATTCAGGCATTATTTCTATCTAAACCGGGTTGAGATAGGCCGAGGAAGAGAGAAAATTCTTTTTCCCGAATTCTGTTCCTTTCCAACCCTAGCAAGAAATTCCAAAAAAAAAATAAAAAAAAAATAAAAAAATTAACAAAATTAATTCCGGCATTATTTATATCTAAACCGGGTTGAGATAGGCCAGGAAAGAGAAAAAAAAAAAAATTGTCTCGAATTCCGTTCCAATCCAACCCCCAGCTAGAAAATTTGAAAAAAATTGGCAAAAAAATTCAAAAAATAAAAAACTGCATTCCGGCATTATTTTTATCCAAACTTGGTTGAGATGGGCTGAGAAAGAGGGAAAAAAATTTTAGTCTCGAATTCCATTCCCATCCAACCGTAGCTAGAAAATACCCAAAAAAAAAATAGCAAAAAAATTAAAAAACATCACTCCGGCAATATTTCTATCCAAACCGGGTTGAAATTGGCCATGAAATAGTGAAAAAAATTTCCGTCCCGAATTGCGTTCCTATCAGACCCAAGCTATAAAATTCTAAAAAAAATATAAAAAAATTTCAAAAAATTAAAACCCATCATTTTGGCAGTATTTCTATGCAAACCGAGTTGAGATAGGCAGGGAAAGAAGGAAAAAAATTTTAGTCCCGAATTCTGTTACTATTCGACCCTAGGTAGAAAATTCCAAAAAAATAGCAAAAAAATTCAAAAAATTAAAAAAAATCATTCCGGCAATATTTGAATCCAAACTGAGGTGAGACAGGCCGAGAACGAGGGAAAAAGATTTTAGTCCCTAATTACGTTCCTATTCGACCCTAGAAAGAAAATTCCAGAAAAAATGGCAAAAAAATTCAAAAAATGAACAAACTTCATTCCGGCATTATTTCTATCTAAACCGGGTTGAGATAGGCCGAGGAAGAGAGAAAATTCTTTTTCCCGAATTCTGTTCCTTTCCAACCCTTGCAAGAAATTCCAAAAAAAAAAGAAAAAAAAAATCAAAAAATTAACAAAATTAATTCCGGCATTATTTACATCTAGACCGGGTTGAGATAGGCCTGGAAAGAGAAAAAAAAAAAATTTGTCTCGAATTCCGTTCCAATCCAACCCCCAGCTAGAAAATTTGAAAAAAATTGGCAAAAAAATTCAAAAAATAAAAAATTGCACTCCGGCATTATTTTTATCCAAACTTGGTTGAGATGGGCTGAGAAAGAGGGAAAAAAATTATAGTCTCGAATTCCATTCCCATCCAACCATAGCTAGAAAATACCCAAAAAAAAAAAAAATTGGCAAAACAATTAAAAAACATCACTCCGGCAATATTTCTATCCATACCGGGTTGAAATAGGCCGTGAAATAGTGAAAAAAAATTTACTCTCGAATTCCGTTCCTATCCGACCCTAGCTAGAAAATTAAAAAAAAAAATAGAAAAAAATTAAAAAAAAAAAATCATTCCGGCAATGTTTCTAACCAAACCAAGGTGAGATAGGCCTAGAAAGAGGCAAAAAAATTTAAGTCCCTAATTCCAAAAAATTCCGAAATTCCCTGGATATAAAATTCGAAAAAAAATGGCATAAAAATTCAAACAATGAAAAAACTTAATTCCGGCATTACTTCTATCTAAACCGGGTTGAGATAGGCCGAGAAAGAGAGAACAATTTTAGTCCTGAATTCCATTCCATTCCTATTTGACTCTAGTTAGAAAAGTCCAAAAAAAAAATAGAATAAAATTTCAAAAAATTAAAAAACATCATTCCGGCAATATTTCTATCCAAACCGGGTTGAAATAGGCCGTGAAATAGAGAAAAATTTTTTTGCCCCGAATTCCGTTCCTATCTGACCCTGGGTAGAAAATTCCAAAAAAATAGCAAAAAAATCAAAAAAATTAAAGGACACCATTTTGGCCATATTTCTATCGAAACCGAGTTGAGATAGGCAGTGAAAGAGGGAAAAAAATTTTAATCCCGAACTACGTTCCAATCCGACCCTAGCTAGAAAATTCCAAAAAAAAAAGGCAAAAAAATTCAAAAAATTAAAAAACTTCATTCCGACATTATTTCTATCAAAACCGGGTCGAGATAGGCCAAGAAAGAGAAAAAAAAAAAAATTTGTCCCGAATTCAGTACCTATCCAACCCCCAGCCAGAAAATTCGAAAAAAATTGGCAAAAAAATTAAAAAAAAACTAAAAAACTTTATTCCGGCATTATTTTTATCCAAACTGGGTTGAGATAGGCCGAGAAAGAGAGAATAAAATTTTAGTCCCGAATTCCGTTCACACCCGACCGTACCTAGAAAATTCCACAAAAAATATCAAAAAAATTCAAAAAATTTAAAAACTTTGTTCCGGCATTATTTCTGTATAAACTGGGTTGAGATAGGCCAAGAAAGAGAGAGAAAAAAAATTTCCCGAATTCCGTTCCTATCCGACCCTCGCTAGAAAATTCGAAAAAAATTGGCAAAAAAATTAAAAAAATTAAAAAATTTATTCCGGCATTATTTTTATCCAAACTGGGTTGAGACAGGGCGAGAAACAGAAAAAAAAAAATTTAGCCCCGAATTCCGTTCCCATCCGACCCCAGCTAGAAAATTCAAAAAAAAAATAGAAAAAAAATTAAGAAACTTCACTCCTGCATTATTTCTATCCAACCCGGGTTGAGGTAGTCCGAGAAAGAGAAAAGAAAATTTTAGTCCCGAATTCCGTTCCCATCCGACCCTAACTAGAAAATTCCAAAAAAAAAATAGCAAAAAAATTAAGAAACTTCATTCCGGCAATATTTCTATCCAAATCGGGTTGAAATAGGCCGTGAAATAGAGAAAAAAATTTTAGCCCCAAATTCCGTTCCTATCCGACCCTGGCTAGAAAATTCCAAAAAAAATAGCGTAAAAATTCAAAAAATTAAAAGACATCATTCTGGCCATATTTCTATCCAAACCGAGTTGAGATAGGGCGTGAAAGAGGGAAAAAAATTTTAGTCCCGAATTTCGTTCCTATCCGACCCTTGCTAGAAAATTCCAAATAAAATGGCAAAAAAATTCAAAAAATTAAAAAACTTCATTCGGGCATTGTTTCTATCTAAACCGGGTTGAGATAGTCCGAGGAAGAGAAAAGAAAATTTTAGTCCCGAATTCCGTTCCTATCCGACCCTCGCTAGAAAATTCGAAAAAAATTGGCAAAAAAATTAAAAAATTTATTCCGGCATTATTTTTATCCAAACTGGGTTGAGATAGGCCGAGAAAGAGAGAATAAAATTTCATTCCCGAATTCTGTTCACACCCGATCCTACCTAGAAAAATCCACAAAAAAATTAAAAAAACTTCATTCCGGCAATATTTCTATCCAAACGGGGTTGAAATCGGCCGTGAAATAGAGAAAAAAATTTAGTCCCGAATTCCGTTCCCATCCAACCCTAGCTAGAAAATACCACAAAAAAAATAGCAAAAAAATTCAAAAAAAGAAAAAACTTCATTCCGGCATTACCTCTATCTAAACCGGGTTGAGATAGGCCGAGAAAGAGAGAGAAAAATTTTAGTCCTGAATTCCATTCCATTCCTATCCGACTCAAGTTAGAAAAGTCCATAAAAGAAATAGAATAAAATTTCAAAAAATTAAAAAACATAATTCCGGCACTATCCAAACCGGGTTGAAATAGGCCGTCAAATAGAGAAAAAAATTTTAGCCCTAAATTCCGTTCCCATCCGACCCTACCTAGAAAATTCAAAAAAAAAATAGCAAAAAAATTAAGAAACTTCATTCCTGCATTATTTCTATCCAAACTGGGTTGAGATAGGCCGATAAGAGAAAAAAAATTTTACCCCCGAATTCCGTCCCTTCCGACCCTTGCTAGAAAATTCCAAAAAGAAATAGGCAAAAAATTATGAAACTTTATTCCTGCATTATTTCTATCCAAAACGGGTTGAGATAGGCCGTGAAAGAGGAAAAAAAATTTTAGTCCCGAACTACGTTCCTATCCGACCCAAGTTAGAAAATTCCAAAAAAAAAGGGCAAAAAAATTCAAAAAATTAAAAAACTTCATTCCGGCATTACTTCTATTTAAACCAGGTCAAGATAGGCCAGGAAAGAGAAAAAAAAAAAAAATTTGTCCCGAATTCCGTACCTATCCAACCCCCAGCTAGAAAATTCTAAAAAAATTGGCAAAAAAATTTAAAAAATTAAAAAACATTATTCCGGCATTATTTTTATCCAAACTGGGTTGAGATAGTTCGAGAAAGAGAGAATAAAATTTTAATCCCGAATTCCGTTCACACCCAACCCTACCTAGAAAATTCCACAAAAAATTTCAAAAAAATTCAAAAAATTAAAAAACTTCATTCCAGCATTATTTCTGTATAAACCGGGTTGAGATAGGCCGAGAAAGAGAGAAAAAAAAAAATTTCCCGAATTCCGTTCCTATCCGTCCCTCGTTAGAAAATTCGAAAAAAATTGGCAAAAAAATTAAAAAAATTAAAAAATTTATTCCGGCATTATTTTTATCCAAACTGGGTTGAGATAGGTCGAGAAAGAGAGAAAAAAATTTTAGCCCCGAATTCCGTTCCATCCGACCCTAGCTAGAAAATTCAAAAGAAAAAGTAGCAAACAAATTAAGAAACTTCATTCCTGCATTATTTCTATCCAAACCGGGTTGAGGTAGTCCGAGAAAGAGAAAAAAAAAAAAATTTAGTCCGGAATTCCGGTCCCTGCCGACCCTAACTCGAATTCCAAAAAAAAAATAGCAAAAAAGTTAGGAAACTTCATTCCGGCAATATTTCTATCCAAATCGGGTTGATATAGGCCGTGAAATAGAGAAAAAAATTTTAGCCCCGAATTCCGTTCGTATCCGACCTTCGCTAGAAAATTCCAAAAAAATAGCAAAAAAATTCAAAAAATTAGAAGACATCGTTCTGGCCATATTTCTATCCAAACCGAGTCGAGATAGGCCGTGAAAGAGGGGAAAAAATTTTAGTCCCGAATTTCGTTCCTATCCGACCCTAGCTAGAAAATTCCAAATAAAATGGCAAAAAAATTCAAAAAATTAAAAAACTTCATTTTGGCAATATTTCTATGCAAACCGAGTTGAGGTAGTCCGAGAAAGAGAAAAAAAAAAATTTTAGTCCGGAATTCTGGTCCCAGCCGACCCTAACTAGAAAATTCCAAAAAAAAAATAGCAAAAAAATTAAGAAACTTCATTCCGGCAATATTTCTATCCAAATTGGGTTGATATAGGCCGTGAAATAGAGAAAAAAATTTTAGTCCCGAATTCCGTTCGTATCCGACCCTGGCTAGAAAATTCCAAAAAAATAGCAAAAAAATTCAAAAAATTAAAAGACATCGTTCTGGCCATATTTCTATCCAAACCGAGTTGAGATAGGCCGTGAAAGAGGGGAAAAAATTTTAGTCCCGAATTTCGTTCCTATCCGACCCTAGCTAGAAAATTCCAAATAAATTGGCAAAAAAATTCAAAAAATTAAAAAACTTCATTTCGGCAATATTTCTATGCAAACCGAGTTGAGATAGGCAGGGAAAGAGGGAGAAAAATTTTTGTCCCGAATTCTGTTACTATTCGACCCTAGCTACAACATTCCAAAAAAATTAAAAAAAATCATTCCGGCAATATTTCTATCCAAACCGAGGAGAGATAGGCCGAGAAAGAGGGAAAAAAATTTTAGTCCCTAATTACGTTCCTATTCGACCCTAGATAGAAAATTCCAAAAAAAATGGCAAAAAAATTCAAAAAATGAACAAACTTCATTCCGACATTACTTCTATCTAAACCGGGTTGGGATAGGCTGAGAAAGAGAGTGAAAAATTTTAGTCCTAAATTCCGTTCCGTTCCTATGAGACTCTAGCTAGAAAATTCCAAAAAAAAAAAAAAAGAAAAAAAATTCAAAAAATTAGAAAACATCATTCCGGTAATATTTCTATCCAATCCGGGTTGAAATAGGCCATGAAATAGAGAAAAAAAATTTAGCCCTGAATTCAGTTCCTATCCGACCCAGGCTAGAAAATTCCAAAAAAAATGGCAAAAAAATTGAAAAAAATAAAAAACTTCATTCCGGCATTATTTCTATCTAAACCGGTTTGAGATAGGCCGAGGAAGAGAGAAAAATTTTTGTCCTGAATTCCGTTCCTTTCCAACCCTAGCAAGAAAATTCCAAAAAAAAAAAATCAAAAAATTAAAAAAATTAATTCCGGCATTATTTCTATCTAAACCGGGTTGACATAGGCCAGGAAAGAGAAAAAAAAATGTCTCGAATTCCGTTCCTAACCAACCAGCTAGAAAATTTGAAAAAAATTGGCAAAAAAATTCAAAAAATTAAAAAACTTCATTCCAGCATTATTTTTGTGTAAACTGGG
This sequence comes from Quercus tomentella, assembly GCA_028535165.1. Taxonomy (NCBI): domain Eukaryota; kingdom Viridiplantae; phylum Streptophyta; class Magnoliopsida; order Fagales; family Fagaceae; genus Quercus; species Quercus tomentella. The sequence goes on from JAPQVY010000089.1 coordinate 40,538,193, forward strand.
TTGAGATAGGCCGAGAAAGAGAGAAAAAAAAAATTTTCCCGAATTCCGTTCCTATCCGACTCTCGCTAGAAAATTCGAAAAAAATTGGCAAAAAAATTAAAAAATTTATTCCGGCATTATTTTTATCCAAACTGGGTTGAGATAGGCCGAGAAAGAGAAAAAAAAATTTTAGCCCGGAATTCCTGTCCCATCCGACCCTAGCAAGAAAATTCCACAAAAAAAATAGCAAAAAAATTAAGAAACTTCATTCCGGCAATATTTCTATCCAAATCGGGTTGAAATAGGCTGTGAAATAGAGAAAAAAATTTCGTTCCTATCCGACCCTGGCTAGAAAATTCCAAAAAAAAATAGTAAAAAAATTCAAAAAATTAAAAGACATCATTCTGGCCATATTTCTATCCAAACTGAGTTGAGATAGGCCGTGAAAGAGGGAAACAAATTTTAGTCCCGAATTTCGTTCCTATCCGACCCTAGCTTGAAAATTCCAAATAAAATGGCAAAAAAATTCAAAAAATTAAAAAACTTCATTCCAGCATTATTTCTATCTAAACCGGGCTGAGATAGGCCGAGGAAGAGAGAAAAAGTTTAGTCCCGAATTCAGTTCCTTTCCGACCCTAGCAAGAAAATTCCAAAAAAAAATAGAAAAAAATATTCAAAAAATTAAAAAACTTCGTTCCGGCAATATTTCTATCCAAACTAGGTTGAGATAGGCCGAGAAGAGAAAAAAAGTTTTACCCCCGAATTCCGTCCCATCCGACCTTGCTAGAAAATTCCAAAAAGAAATAGCCAAAAAATTATGAAACTTCATTCCTGCATTATTTCTATCCAAATCGGGTTGAGATAGTCCGAGAAAGAGAAAAAAAAATTTTAGTCCCGAATTCCGTTCCTATCCGACCCTAGCAAGCAAATTCCAAAAAAAATAGAAAAAAAAATTCAAAAAACTAAAAAACATCATTCCGGCAATATTTCTATCCAAACCGGGTTGAAATAGGCCATGAAGTAGTGAAAAAAATTTCCGTCCCGAATTCCGTTCCTATTGGACCCAAGCTATAAAATTCCATAAAAAATATAAAAAAATTTCAAAAAATTAAAACCCATCATTTCGGCAATATTTCTATGCAAACCGAGTTGAGATAGGCAGGGAAAGAGGGAAAAAAATTTTAATCCCGAATTCTGTTACTATTCGACCCTAGCTACAAAATTCCAAAAAAATAGCAAAAAAATTAAAAAAAATCATTCCGGCAATATTTCTATCCAAACCGAGGTGAGATAGGCCAAGAAAGAGGGAAAAAAATTTTAGTCCCTAATTACGTTCCTATTCGACCCTAGATAGAAAATTCCAAAAAAAATGGCAAAAAAATTCAAAAAATGAACAAACTTCATTCCGGCATTACTTCTATCTAGACCGGGTTGAGATAGGCCGAGAAAGAGAGTGAAAAATTTTAGTCCTGAATTCTGTTCCGTTTCAATGAGACTCTAGCTAGAAAATTCCAAAAAAAAAAAGAAAAAAAATTCAAAAAATTAAAAAACATCATTCCAGCAATATTTCTATCCAATCCGGGTTGAAATAGGCCGTGAAATAGAGAAAAAAAATTTAGCCCGAATTCAGTTCCTATCCGACCCAGGTTAGAAAATTCCAAAAAATATGGCAAAAACATTGAAAAAAATAAAAAACTTCATTCCGGCATTATTTCTATCTAAACCGGGTTGAGATAGGCCGAGGAATAGAGAAAAATTTTTGTCCTGAATTCCGTTCCTTTTCGACCTTAGCTATAAAATTCCAAAAAAAAATTCAAAAAAAAAATTCAAAAAATTAAAAAACTTCTGTGGGGACCGACCCAGAATAACAAGCGGGCTGGGCCTTGGGCCCATCCGAGGACCATTCCTTCCGAGGAGACGTCGCGGCCCAGAATCCCTGCCCAATCCAACTGGGGCCAAGAAAACACGTCCGAGGAGTAATTCCTCCTCGGACATTCCAAAGTCTAGATCAATGATGCATCCCGGTTACTGTAGCCCTCACCCCACGCACGTAAAAAGAAAGAGGATTCAAATATTCCATCAAAGGCTGTCACCACCACATTAAATGCACCACAGCTACTCTCCTGGCCGCATTAATGGGGAGAAGACCCCTGAACAGTGCCACCTTGGTCACTGCAACTCACAAGGAACTGGTAAGGGCGTCTGATGGGACAGGTGCTCAAGTGGGGGTTTGGATGATCAACAAGTGTAAGGCCCAGATGATAAAAGAGAGCCTATATAATATGTAAGAGGCCCCCAAAGAGAGGAGAGGCAAGAATTCATTGTACGAATGCGTGACCATGAATAAAACTTCCGGTTCCCCATCCATCTTCTTGATTCATGTTTATATATCCATTAAGGACATGCAACCAACCGTCTGAGCCAACTGAAACCAAGTTCTTCAGCCCATACTCTACAAAATTCATTGTGTGGGACTCATTAAACCAGGGCTTGACAGTTCAAGACCGGGTTAACCAAAATCGTGTCCCTACAATTGGCGCCGTCTGTGGGAAGGACTAAGGTATCAGTTAGCACGACAGTCGAGCATGGCAGAACCAGGCCCACACTAGGAGAACCCTCACCAGGCTAACTCTCAACAGACACAACCCATCGAGTCTCAGAGGCAAAATAACCCTGCCAACCCAGACGGCAGGGGGAATCGTGAGGGAAGCGTGCATCCTGCCCAGACAGGCCAGAGCCACACCCAAATAGGCAGTCACGTATCCCAGAGGCGAAATAGTCATCAGGCCATGCAGCGAGAGATAGCTGACCTGAAAAGGGAGTTAAGACGTGTGACGCGAAAACGATCTCCCTCTGGCTCAGACGAGTCCTCCAATGGGGAGGATGCGAGTTACCGATAGAGGTCAAGGACCCCCCCCGAGTGAAACCTTTTCTTACAAGAGGGAGCCGCGCCCTGTACGGAAACATGAAAGCCCATCCAACAAGGGTTCGGGAAATGATGCTATGAATAGGGCGCTAGACCAGATTTCAAGGTCACCCTTCATGCATAGAATCGAAGGGGCTAAGATGCCTCGACGCTTCAACTAACCAGCGTTCGCCATTTATAACGGCCGAGCGGACCCGGTAGAGCACGTGAGTCAGTTTAACCAAAAAATGGCTATCTACTCGCAAAATGAAGCCCTAATGTGCAAAGTCTTCCCATCCAGCTTAGGACCAGTGGCGATGAGATGGTTCAATAGCCTGAAGACAAATTCCATAAGCTCATACAAGCAGCTCACTCAGGCTTTCTGCTCCCGCTATATTACAAACACCAGAATCCCTCGGCCCCTGAGTTCGCTATTGTCCCTATCCATGCACGACGGAGTGACCCTGAAAGCATATTCGGACAAATATTGGGAGGTGTACAACAAGTTAAATAATAACCATGATGATCTTGCTATCAGCACATTCAAAAGCGGCCTCTCCACCGAGCATGGCTTAAGGAAATCTCTCACTGGTAAGCCAGTTGCCAATGTTCATCAGTTGATGGACAGGATCGACAAGTACAAAAGGGTGGAGGAAGATCAGTTGCAAGGAAGGGGAAAGGAGAAGATCATTCCCCCCAAAGCAAGTGATTTTAGGTCGGAACGATATAACCATAACCAGCCGAGGAGAGATTTTTCGCGACAGGCCGGACAGAGTAACACGCAAACGGTGAATGTCGTGTTCCGAGAGCCAGTACAACAGGTGCTGGAGAAAGTAAGGAACGAGCCTTATTTCAGATGGCCGGGAAAGATGGCTGGAGACTCTTCCAAACGTAACCAGAACCTATACTGTCACTATCATCAGGACCATGGGCATACTACTGAGGACTGCAAGAATCTATGGAGTCACCTGGATCAGTTGGTCCGAGAAGGAAAGCTACGTCATCTTCTGCATCCCTCGAGCGGCCATCCCGGTCAAGCAATGCAAGAGCCTCGAAAGGATGTGTCATTAAGACCCTCCACCGGTACAATAAATGTCATCCTCGCCGCACCAGGAAGAACGGGGCCACCCCCTTCCAAGGTATTGGCTATTGGTCGGCTCCTCTCCGAGGACAGGCAAAGGGAACCTAAAAGGTCTAAAAAGGGAAGCTGATATTGGGGTTCTCGGACGAAGATAAGAGAGGAACTATCCAACCTCACGACGACGCTTTAGTGGTTACGTTAAGAATTGGAGGCTTCGATGTGAAAAGGGTGTTAGTAGACACGGGAAGTGCAGTAGAAATAATGTACCCTGATCTATACAAGGGGCTGAACCTGAGACCGGAGGATTTGACAGCTTATGACTCCCCCCTTATCAGCTTCGAAGGGAAGACTGTTACGCCCAAGGGGCAAATCAAGCTACCCATCCAGACTGGATCGGAGGTGGTGGAAATAAATTTTATTGTGGTCGATGCTTACTCACCCTACACAGTGATAGTGGCCAGGCCATGGATCCACGCCCTGGAAGCCGTATCCTCCACACTTCACCAAAAAGTAAAATACCCGTCCAGAGGCCAGGTAGAAGAGATTCGTGGAGATCAGGCCATGGCCAGGCAGTGTATGGTGGCCGCCATTTTGCATCGGTCCCATGCTGAGTCCTCGGCCCCTGGGAACTTATAGCAACCAGCCACCTCGGCAGGGCAGGACGGTGAGCTAGCCGAGGAGATAAGGTGTGAAAATTTAGATAAATTCATCGTCAACGACGACCCGGAAAAGTTTTTCCAGGTCGGGTCCGAGTTGCCTTTTCAAGAAAAAGAGGAATTGGTCGAATTTCTCAAAAGAAATGTCGATGTGTTTGCGTGGGACGCTTACGACGCCCCGGGGGTTGATCCTAGCCTTATTTGTCACCACCTGAATGTTAATCCCTCTTCCACTCTGAAGAAGCAACCACCCCGACGTCCCTCAAAGGAACATGCTAGTGCGGTAAGAGACGATGTGGCAAAGCTGAAAAGAGCAGGGGCTATTAAGGAGTTCTTTTACCCCGAATGGTTGGCAAACACGGTGGTGGTAAGGAAGAAAACAGGGAAGTGGAGAGTCTGCGTGGACTTCACGGACCTAAATAAGGCGTGCCCGAAGGATCCATTCCCCTTACCTCGAATTGATCGATTGGTGGACGCGACTGTGGGACACCCTCAAATGAGTTTCCTGGACGCCTTCCAGGGTTATCATCAGATACCCCTTGCGTTAGAAGATCAGGAGAAGATGGCTTTCATGACACCCGTCGGAAACTATCATTATAAGGTGATGCCGTTCGGACTAAAGAACGTAGGGTCAACCTACCAAAGAATGATGACTAGGATGTTCGAACCGCAGTTGGGCAAAATCATTGAAGTGTACATAGACGATATGGTCGTAAAAAGTAAAATAGTATCCGAGCATGTAAAAGACCTTGAAATCATCTTTGTTATATTAAGGGAGCACAAGTTGCGACTCAATGCCTCCAAGTGTTCATTCGGGGTCGGGTCGGGGAAATTCTTAGGGTATATGGTAACCCACAGGGGAATAGAAGTAAGCCCCGATCAAATCAAAGCAATTAACAGACTACAGGCTCCTCGGAATCCAAAAGAAGTACAGAAGCTCACTGGCATGATCGCAGCATTAAACAGGTTCATATCACGATCTGCGGATCGATGTCGACCCTTCTACCTCTTGAAAAATAAGTGGAAAGGGTTCGAATGGTCGGAGGACTGTGTTCGGGCCTTCCAGCAGCTTAAGGAATACCTGTCGCGACCACCCATAAAGTCCAGCCCTGAGGCAGACGAGGTATTATTTGCATACGTGGTTGTAGCTCCCCATGCTGTAAGCTTGGTACTGATACGGGATGATAACGGGGTGCAGCGACCGGTTTACTACGTGAGCAAATCATTACACGAGGCCGAAGTGCGATACTTACCTTTGGAAAAAGCAATTCTGGCGATAGTGCACGCCACATGAAAGCTTCCTCACTACTTTCAGGCGCATACGGTCATCGTTCTAACCCAGCTTCCCCTTCGAGCGGTCATTCGAAGTGCCGACTACACAGGGAGGATCGCCATGTGGAGCGCGCTTTTGGGGGCTTTTGATATTAAATACATGCCCAGATCCTCCATCAAAGGTCAAGTCCTCGCAGACTTAGTCGCGGAGTTTGCTGAACCCTCCGAAGAAACAATAACCGAGAAGAAAGACATGGATGGAAAATCGGTTGGTACAATTTCAGCAGGGGGGACCGTGCATTGGAAGGTCTATGTGGATGGTGCGGCCAACCAGAGAGGATCTGGAATTGGAATAGTTTTGATATCGCCGGACGGTGCTGCCATTGAGAAATCACTGAGACTCGGGTTCTCGGCTACGAACAATGAGGCTGAGTATGAAGCCTTGCTTCAAGGGATGACGATGGTTCAAAGATTGGGCGGAGGGGTAATAGAAGCATTCTCGGACTCTAAGTTGGTCGTTGGCCAAGTGACGGGCGAGCTGGAAGCTAGAGATTCTAGAATGCAAGAATATCTAGGACGAGTCAAACGCCTGCAGTCGAGTTTTGAATCCTTCAACCTGACACACGTCTCCAGGAATGCAAACACCCATGCAGACTCGCTGGCCACCCTCGCCACGTCCTCGGCGCATGATCTGCCGCGAATGATCCTTGTCGAGGACCTAGCCCAAGTGAGTCCCCTTACAACAGACCCGGCACAGGTCCATCAGATCAGAAAGAATCCCAGCTGGATGGATCCCATAAAAAACCTCCTCCAAAACGACATCCTACCAGAGGGAAAATTGGAGGCAGAGAAGATACGGAGGAATGCTCCTCGGTTCTGGCTTTCGGAGGACCACAAATTATATCGGCGCTCCTACTATGGGCCATACCTACTTTGCATACATCCAGAAGAATCCGAGTCTTTACTCGAAGAGTTACACGAGGGGATTTGTGAAAGTCACACCGGAGGGAGGTCGCTAGCACACAGGGCACTCACCCAAGGGTACTGGTGGCCAAACATGCAAAGAGAGGCCCAAGAGTACGTCAAGAAGTGTGATTAGTGCCAGAGATTCGCCCCAAATATCCATCAAGCCGGAGGGGTCCTCAACCCCCTCTCCAGTCCTTGGCCGTTCGCACAGTGGGGACTTGATATTGTCGGTCCTTTCCCCAAAGCTGCGGGGAACAAGCGATACATAATAGTTGGAACCGACTACTTCACCAAATGGGTGGAAGCTGAACCTCTGGCCAACATTAGGAACGTAGATGCCCAGAAATTCATCTGGAAGAACATTATTACCCGCTTCGGAACTCCACACACACTCATTTCGGACAACGATCTCCACTTCGACAGCAAGAACTTTAGAGAGTATTGCCGCGAGTTTGGGATCATTAACCGATACTCCACTCCCGCCTACCCCTAGGGAAATGGACAGGTCAAGGCCATGAACAAGGTCATAGTGAACGGACTGAAGAAAAGGCTGGATGAGGTAAAGGGGAGATGGGTGGAAGAGCTCCCACACGTCTTATGGACCTATCGGACAACACCGCGACGATCAACCGGTGAAACCCCCTTTTCGATGACTTATGGGGCTGAGGTCGTGCTCCCAATCGAGAACAACTTTCCCACACTGAGGTCTAGCTCCTTTACCCCGGACAGTAACGACGAGTTACTGGGAAGAAGTCTAGACTTAGCCGAGGATAGAAGGGAAAGAGCCACAATCCATATGGCCTATTATCATCAGAAGCTGAGACAGGGATATGACGCCAACGTTAAACTACGACCTTTAGGTCCAGGTGATCTCGTGATGAGAAAGATTCTCGGCAGCGCAAAAAATCCCACTTGGGGCAAGTTGGGGCCCAATTGGGAAGGACCGTATCGCATCACCTCTGTGGCCGGGATAGGTGCTTATTATCTAGAAGATCTGGATGAAAAAACTGTACCTCGACCGTGAAATGTAAACAACCTAAGAAGATACTATTATTAATGAAAATGGCTTTGCCCGTGTTTTGTTCCATGATTATCCTGTACCCACTGGTCTGTGGCAATTTATTCAAAGTTTTAAACAGAACCTAAGTCCTGCATGGCTCCTCGGACCACAAGCTTAGGGGAAATTATTACTTACGCAAATTATTCAAAGTTTTAAACAGAACCTAAGTCCTGCATGGCTCCTCGGACCACAGGCTTAGGGGAAATTATTACTTACGCAAATTATTCAAAGTTTTAAACAGAACCTAAGTCCTGCATGGCTCCTCGGACCACAGGCTTAGGGGAAATTATTACTCACGCAATTATTCCAAGTTTTAAACAGAACCTAAGTCCTGCATGGCTCCTCGGACCACAAGCTTAGGGGAAATTATTACTCACGCAATTATTCCAAGTTTTAAACAGAACCTAAGTCCTGCATGGCTCCTCGGACCACAAGCTTAGGGGAAATTATTACTCACGCAATTATTCCAAGTTTTAAACAGAACCTAAGTCCTGTATGGCTCCTCGGACCACAGGCTTAGGGAAAATTATTACTCACGCAATTATTCCAAGTTTTAAACAGAACCTAAGTCCTGCATGGCTCCTCGGACCACAGGCTTAGGGGAAATTATTACTCACGCAATTATTCCAAGTTTTAAACAGAACCTAAGCCCTGCATGGCTCCTCGGACCACAGGCTTAGGGGAAATTATTACTCACGCAATTATTCCAAGTTTTAAACAGAACCTAAGCCCTGCATGGCTCCTCGGACCACAGGCTTAGGGGAAATTATTACTCACGCAATTATTCCAAGTTTTAAACAGAACCTAAGTCCTGCATGGCTCCTCGGACCACAGGCTTAGGGGAAATTATTACTCACGCAATTATTCCAAGTTTTAAACAGAACCTAAGCCCTGCATGGCTCCTCGGACCACAGGCTTAGGGGAAATTATTACTCACGCAATTATTCCAAGTTTTAAACAGAACCTAAGTCCTGCATGGCTCCTCGGACCACAGGCTTAGGGGAAATTATTACTCACGCAATTATTCCAAGTTTTAAACAGAACCTAAGTCCTACATTGCTCCTCGGACCACAGGCTTAGGGGAAATTATTACTCACGCAATTATTCCAAGTTTTAAACAGAACCTAAGCCCTGCATGGCTCCTCGGACCACAGGCTTAGGGGAAATTATTACTTACGCAATTATTCCAAGTTTTAAACAGAACTTAAGCCCTGCATGGCTCCTCGGACCACAGGCTTAGGGGAAATTATTACTCACGCAATTATTCCAAGTTTTAAACAGAACCTAAGTCCTGCATGTCTCCTCGGACCACAGGGTTAAAGGAAATTATTACTTACGCAATTTATTCAGAGTTTTAAACAAAACCTAAGTCCCGCATGGCTCCTCGGACCACAGGCTTTGGGGAAATTATTACTTATGCAAATTATTCCAATTATCAAAAGTTTTTAAACGGCATCCCTCTCTCTCGTCCGTACATATTTATATCATTGTAAACGATAAATAAAAGGATAGTGTCAGAAGACATCCATAAGAAACAAAGGGAATGTTCTATATTAATCCTCCAAAATCATTACAGTGAGAGGTCTTTACAAATGAGCCAAAAACAAGACAACCCTCATATAAAAAGAAAGAGGAAGAGGAGTGCAATGCTTAAAAACCTAAAATCTAGACCTTAGCAAGAGGATTCTCTTTCTGCTCTAGTTGAGGAGGAAGAACCTCGGAGACGGACGCTTTCGCAGAATCCTTGGCTTTATCAGGTAGAGGAATGGCACCAGGTATAGCCGAGACCTGCTCAGAAGCTTCAGAAGCACCGTCAGGATTCTCTCGGATCTCCGGCGGAAAGAAAACCTTCCCGGGCAACCTCAGTGCCGAATCTGCAGGAATACCTGCGGCATCAAGGGCGTGAGCCCATGAGATGCTGCAGTAATCCCTACACAGCTCCGGAATTTCCTCGGAGAGCCTGGCTTCAGTCTCTTCAGCCCCGAGCTGATAGGCAGCTTTCTTTTCACCCTCGGCAGCCCCCCGTAGCAGCTGAGCCTCTTCTTTAGCCCGCCGGGCCTCTTCCTCAACCTTTTGTAGCATGGCCCTGAGATCCAGAACTGTTTGTTTTTCAGTGGCTAGGCTGGTCTCGGTCACGTACAATTTTTGGCGTTGATCCTTCGCTTGGGCTTCAGTGTTCTTCAAACCGGCCTCAGCACTTCGGCGCTCTTTCTCCTCTTTTTTGAACTTCTCCGCAAGTTCAGAATTCTCATGCTGGAGGGACCCCACGAGTTTCTCCACCTCTGTCCGAGACTGGGCCTCTGCTTCAGCTAAGCTGCGGTTGCTGTGGCAAAACTCCTCAGCCACAAACACTTGCTGAGTTATCTGCGAACAAAACAAAAATTGTTTCAGAACACGACAATGTTCAATAATCTAACGAAAAGGTAGAAGAACGGCTTACCATTGCCAGATCCCTTTTGAGGGATAGAAAGAGCTCGACCTGGGAAAACCGCCTGTAGGCCTCCATATCCCGGGGGAGGAGTACCGGCTGTTCCAAAACCTCGGCTATGTACCCTGCTCGGCCCCTGTTGTATTCTCGGACCGATGCAGTGTAAGGGATAGCAACCCCGTCAAGCTCCATCCTTGGACTCCATGTGCGTGGTTGAACACGCACCTTAGCCCGGTTGTCCTCCTCTCGGGGCTCTAGGGAGGAAGCCCCTTTGCCCTTCTGCCCCCGGGTGGTCTTTTACTGCTTGCCCTGGCGTGGCACCACCTCGCCTTCCTTAGGGATGTCAGCCGGCCTTTTCTTTTTTAGGTCTGGATTAACCTTAAGGCCAAGGTCAGGAGGAGCCTGAGGAGCGGTTGGAGGACGGTCTTTGGGCCTGCGACTCAGAATGCACCTTCGAAGATTGACCTTTTCCTCGGGATAACATTAGCTCTCGTAATGTTTTTCCCTTGCCAGCCATATTGTCCGCCTCCTCCTCTGAAGAGCCATCCGAATAGGTTATAATAACTGGAGTGCCGACCGCAGAATTTTGATCCTGCTCTCCTTCAGGGTCTTTACGAACCTCTTCTTCCAAATAGAACTCGTCTATCTCCTCCTCAAGAGAGAGACGCGAGGATTCGGTCTCTTCTTCAACTGGCGCAGCGACGCCAAGGTTGGCTGACGGAGACAGTTGCGCGGCTGGTGGAAGATTCCGAGCGCCAGGTAACACGACGGGCTTAAGGTCTCGTGCGGCCAAAAACCTAGGCTTGGATACGTCAATCCTGGCCAACGTCGGACTACCGGCTCTTATCGCGTGACCAATGGGTTGGAAAGAGCGGGTCAGTGGTTGGTAGCCCAAAATCAAATGACACGCGCGTAGCTGCCTGTCCTCGGTAACGTAAATTTCTGACCTTAGAAGATAATTCAGGGCCTGAACTTTTACGTGGCTTAGCTTGGGAGTAAGTACCGCCTTATCTGCAACACACCCAAAAAGGAAATTAGAATTAAAATACAATTTGACTTAAGCAAAAAAAAAAGGGGGGCGAGTCCGAAGAGCTAAGCCCCCTCCCTAAAGGACTAGCCCTAAAGGCACCGCACCTGGAGTTCCTGCCCGAGTTGGCCAATGAAGACCATCGCTCCACTCTCCTGAAGCAATGAGGAAGTCAACCTTCATGGTCTTATTGGATATGGGGAGGCAGGAGATTGGTCTAACCGTCGAGATTTAAGGTAATACCCTCCTTTCTCGACGTAGTGGCACTCGTACAGGTGAACCACATCGTGCCAAGTCAGACCTAGACCCATCCGCTCGTTTAAAGCATCTATGCAGCCTAATATCCTGAACATGTTTGGGGCACACTGATGCGGTGTCAACCTATGGTGTAACAAGTAGTCCCGGGTAATCCTACGCATGGGGAGAGTCATTCCTCCCTCTATAAAGGCAATCATCGGAATGACCACTTCGCCCACGTCTTTATCTAGCAATACTCCTTCTGTGGGACAATACCGCAGAGCCACCCCCTGCGGGATGTGGTATTTTGCCCTAAAAGCCTCCATGGCAGCCGGGGTGTCTACTAGGTCTTTGAATCTCCCCTTCTAAGCCAAACTGGAGGAATGGAAATAAAGACCGAAGAGAAAAGTAAAATCCGAGGAGGAACTCGAAGCGACAAAACGAACGCAACTTACGGATATTTTCACCAAACGACCGGCGAGGCGATCGAAAATCTCAAAAGGGGGCTTCGCGAAAACGATTATGGAGATTTGAAGGACGGAGATGCTCATGGACTTCTGGGCGCTGGAGTTCTCTGGAGTTCTCTGTTCTGATAAAAGGAAAAAGGAGCCTGTTTGGCGCTTTATATAGCAGGTGGGAGAGAGAGAAACAATCCCTCCCGCTCAAAAATTCAAGGGACAATGCTGGCCGTTGGATCCACATCTCGCCGTTGGATGAAGGAGACATAAATTTGTCTAGAGTAAATGGCCGCGCCTCGAAAACTGTAACGCGTCAAAAGTAACCGCCCGCACGCGTGGACAAAGATTTCATCCGTTCCGCCCTTTATAAATGTCAAAACCCCGCTTTTCTCCTCGGAGGGAGATCAAAACCGGAGTTTTGAGGGGCTATTGTGGGGACCGACCCAGAATAACAAGCGGGCTGGGCCTTGGGCCCATCCGAGGACCATTCCTTCCGAGGAGACGTCGCGGCCCAGAATCCCTGCCCAAGCCAATTGGGGCCAAGAAAACACGTCCGAGGAGTAATTCCTCCTCGGACATTCCAAAGTCTAGATCAATGATGCATCCCGGGTACTGTAGCCCTCACCCCACGCACGTAAAAAGAAAGAGGATTCAAATATTCCATCAAAGGCTGTCACCACCACATTAAATGCACCACAGCTACTCTCCTGGCCGCATTAATGGGGAGAAGACCCCTGAATAGTGCCATCTTGGTCACTGCAACTCACAAGGAACTGGTAAGGGCGTCTGATGGGACAGGTGCTCAAGTGGGGATTTGAATGATCAACAAGTGTAAGGCCCAGATGATAAAAGAGAGCCTATATAATATGTAGGAGGGCCCCAAAGAGAGGAGAGGCAAGAATTCATTGTACGAATGCATGACCATGAATAAAACTTCCGGTTCCCCATCCATCTTCTTGATTCATGTTTATATATCCATTAAGGACATGCAACCAACCGTCTGAGCCAACCGAAACCAAGTTCTTCAGCCCATACTCTACAAAATTCATTGTGTGGGACTCATTAAGCCAGGGCTTGACAGTTCAGGACCGGGTTAACCAAAATCGTGTCCCTACAACTTCATTCCGGCATTATTTCTGTCTAAACCTGGTTGAGATAGGACGAGAAAGAGAGAAACAAAAATATTTCCGGAATTCTGTTCCAATCCGACCCTACCTAGAACATTCGAAAAAAATTCAAAAAATTAAAAAACTTTATTCTGGCAATATTTTTATCCAAACAGGGTTGAGATAGGCCGAGAAAGAGAAAAAAAAAAAAAAATAGTCCCGAATTCCGTTCCCATCCGACCCCAGCAAGAAAATTCCAAAAAAAAATAGCAAAAAAATTAAAAAAAACTTCATTCCTGCATTATTTCTATCCAAACTAGGTTGAGATTGTCCGAGAAAGAGAAAAAATAATTTTAGTCTCGAATTCCGTTCCCATCCGACCCTAGCTAGAAAATACAAAAAAAAAAAAAAAACAAAAAAAACAAAAAAATTCAAAAAATTAAAAGACATCATTCTGGCCTTATTTCTATCCAAACTGCGTTCAAATTGGCCGAGAAAGAGGGAAAAACATTTTAGTCCTAAATTCCGTTCCTCTCCGACCCTAGCTAGAAAATTCCAAAAAAATTCAAAAAATTAAAAAACTTTTTTCCGGCATTATTTTTATCCAAACTGGGTTGAGATAGGCCGAGAAGAGAAAAAAAGATTTTAGTCCCGAATTCCGTTCCCATCCGACCCTAGCTAGAAAATTCCAAAAAAAAATAGCAAAGAAATTAAGAAACTTCATTCCTGCATTATTTCTATCCTAACCGGGTTGAGATAGTTCGAGAAAGAGAAAAAAAAAATTTAGTCCCAAATTCCGTTGCTATCCGACCCAAGCTAGAAAATTCCAAAAAAAATAGAAAAAAAAAAATCAAAAAACTAAAAAAATCATTCCGGCAATATTTCTATCCAAATCAGGTTGAAATAGACCATGAAATAGTGAAAAAAATTTCCGTCCCGAATTCCGTTCCTATCTGACCCTAGCTAGAAAATTCCAAAAAAAATAACAAAAAATTTCAAAAAATAATGAACCATCATTCCGGCAATATTTCTATCCAAAGCGCGTTGAGACAGGCAGAAAACGAGGGAAAAAATTTTTAGACCCGAACTCTGCTCCTATTCGACCCGAGCTATAAAATTCCAAAACAAATAGAATAAATGTTTAAAAAAATTTAAAAAACTTCATTCCGGCATTACTTTTATCCAAACTGGGTTTAAATAGGCCGAGAAAGAAAAAAAAAAAAATTTAGTCCCGAATTCCGTTCCCACCCGACCTTAGCTAGAAATTACCAAAAAAAAAAAAAATAGCAAAAAAATAAAAAAAATAAAAAAACATCATTCCGGCAATATTTCTATCCAATCCAGGTTGAAATAGGCCGTGAAATAGAGAAAAAGATTTTAGCCCCGAATTCCGTTCCTATTTGACCCTAGCCAGAAAATTAAAAAAAAAATATCAGAAAAATTCAAAAAATTAAAAAAAATCATTCCGGCAATATTTTTATCCAAACCGAGGTGAGATAGGCCGAGAAAGAGGGAAAATTCTTTTTGTCCCTAAGTCCGTTCCTATTCGACCCTAGATAGAAAATTCCAAAAAAAATGGCAAAAAAATTCAAAAAATGAAAAACCTTCATTCCAGCACTACTTCTATCTAAACCGGGTTGAGATAGGCTGAAAAAGAGAGAAAAAAATGTTAGTCCTGAATTCCGTTCCGTTCCTATCCGACTCTAGCAAGAAAATTCCAAAAAAAAAAAAGAAAAAAAAATTCAAAAAACTAAAAAACATCATTCCAGCAATATTTCTATCCAAACTGGGTTGAAATAGGCCGTGAAATAAAGAAAAAAATTTTAGCCCCGAATTCCGTTCCTATCCGACCCTAGCTAGAAAATTCCAAAAAAAATGGCAAAAATATTCAAAAAATTAAAAAACTTCATTCCGGCATTATTTCTATCTAAACCGGGTTGAGATAGGCCAGGAAAGAGAAAAAAAAAATTTGTCCCGAATTCCGTTCCTATCCAACCCCCAGCTAGAAAATTCGAAAAAAATTCGCAAAAAAATTCAAAAAATTAAAAAATTTCATTCGGGCATTATTTTTATCCAAACTGGATTGACATAGGCCGAGAAAGAGAAAAAAAAATTTTAGTCCCGAATTCCGTTCACACCCGACCGTACCTAGAAAATTACATAAAAAAAAAAGCAAAAAAATTCAAAAAATTTTCATGCCGGAAATATTTCTGTCCAAACCGGATTGAGATACGTTGAGAAAGAGGGAAAAAAAATTTTAGTCATGAATTCCGTCCCATTCTGACCCTAGGCAGAAAATTCCAAAAAAAATAGTAAAAAAAATTCAAAAAATTAAAAAACTTCATTCCGGCATTATTTCTGTCTAAACCGGGTTGAGATAGGCCGAGAAAGAGAGCAAAAAAAAAAATTTCCCGAATTCCGTTCCTATCCGACCCTAGCTAGAAATTTCGAAAAAAATTGGCAAAAAATTTCAAAAAATTAAAAAACTTTATTCCAGTATTATTTTTAACCAAACTGGATTGAGATTGGCCGAGAAAGAGAAAAAAAAATTTTAGTCCCGAATTCCGTTCCCATCCGACCCTAGCTAGAAAATTAAAAAAAAAATAGCAAAAAAATTAAAAAAACTTCATTCCGGCATTATTTCTATCAAAACCAGGTTGAGATAGTCCGAGAAAGAGAAAAAAAAATTTCAGTCTCGAATTCCGCTCCCATCCAACCCTTGCTAGAAAATACCAAAAAAAAAAAAAAAATCAAAAAAATTCAAAAAATTAAAAGACATCATTCTGGCCATATTTCTATCGAAACCGAGTTGAAATAGGCCGAGAAAGAGGGAAAAAAATTTTAGTCCTGAAATCTGTTCCTATCTAACCCTAGCTAGAAAATTCCAAAAAAAAAAATAGCAAAAAAATTAAGAAACTTCATTCCTGCATTATTTCTATCCAAATCGGGTTGAGATAGTCCGAGAAAGGGAAAAAAAAATTTTAGTCCCGAATTCCGATCATATCCGACCCTAGCAAGAAAATTCCAAAAAAAATTCAAAAAACTAAAAAACATCAATCCGGCAATATTTCAATCCAAACCGGGTTGAAATAGGCCATGAAATAGTGAAAAAAATTTCCGTCCCGAATTGTGTTCCTGTCGAACCCAAGCTATAAAATTCTAAAAAAAATATAAAAAAATTTCAAAAAATTAAAACCCATCATTTTGGCAGTATTTCTATGCAAACCGAGTTGAGATAGGCAGGGAAACAAGGAAAAAAATTTTACTCCCGAATTCTGTTACTATTCGACCCTAGCTAGAAAATTCCAAAAAAATAGCAAAAAAAATTCAAAAAATTAAAAAAAATCATTCCGGCAATATTTCTATCCAAACTGAGGTGAGACAGGCCGAAAAAGAGGGAAAAAGATTTTAGTCCCTAATTACGTTCCTATTCGACCCTAGAAAGAAAATTCCAGAAAAAATGGCAAAAAAATTCAAAAAATGAACAAACTTCATTCCGGCATTATTTCTATCTAAACCGGGTTGAGATAGGCCGAGGAAGAGAGAAAAATTTTTGTCCCGAATTCTGTTCCTTTCCAACCCTAGCAAGAAATTCCAAAATAAAAAGAAAAAAAAAATCAAAAAATTAACAAAATTAATTCCGGCATTATTTATATCTAAACCGGGTTTAGATAGGCCAGGAAAGAGAAAAAAAAAAAATTGTCCCGAATTCCGTTTCAATCCAACCCCCAGCTAGAAAATTTGAAAAAAATTGGCAAAAAAATTCAAAAAATAAAAAACTGCATTCCGGCATTATTTTTATCCAAACTTGGTTGAGATAGGATGAGAAAGAGGGAAAAAAATTTTAGTCTCGAATTCCATTCCCATCCGACCGTAGCTAGAAAATACCAAAAAAAAAATAGCAAAAAAATTAAAAAAATTAAAAAACATCACTCCGGCAATATTTCTATCCATACCGGGTTGAAATAGGCCGTGAAATAGAGAAAAAAATTTTATTCTCGAATTCCGTTCCTATCCGACCCTAGCTAGAAAATTAAAAAAAATAGAAAAAAATTAAAAAAAAATCATTTCGGCAATATTTCTAACCAAACCATGGAGAGATAGGACTAGAAAGGGGCAAAAAAAATTTATTCCCTAATTCCAAAAAATTCCAAAATTCTCTAGATAGAAAATTCCAAAAAAAATGGCATAAAAATTCAAAAAATGAAAAAACTTAATTCCGGCATTACTTCTATCTAAACCGGGTTGAGATAGGACGAGAAAGAGAGAACAATTTTAGTCCTGAATTCCGTTCCATTCCTATTCGACTGTAGTTAGAAAAGTCCAAAAAAAAAATAGAATAAAATTTCAAAAAATTAAAAAACATCATTCCGGCAATATTTCTATCCAAACCGGGTTGAAATAGGCCGTGAAATAGAGAAAAAAATTTTTGCCCCGAATTCCGTTCCTATCTGACCCTGGATAGAAAATTCCAAAAAAATAGCAAAAAAATCCAAAAAATTAAAGAATATCATTCTGGCCATATTTCTATCGAAACCGAGTTGAGATAGGCCGTGAAAGAGGGAAAAAAATTTTAGTCCCGAACTACGTTCCTATCCGACCCTAGCTAGAAAATTCCAAAAAAAAAGGGAAAAAAATTAAAAAAAATAAAAAACTTCATTTCGGCATTATTTCTATCAAAACCGTGTCGAGATAGGCCAAGGAAGAGAAAAAAAAAAAAAATTGTCCCGAATTCCGTACCTATCCAACCCCCAGCTAGAAAATTTGAAAAAATTTGGCAAAAAAATTAAAAAAAATTAAAAAAAATTATTCCGGCATTATTTTTATCTAAACTAGGTTCAGAGAGGCCGAGAAAGAGAGAATAAAATTTTAGTCCCGAATTCCGTTCACACCCGACCGTACCTAGAAAATTCCACACAAAAAATCAAAAAAATTCAAATAATTTAAAAAATTCATTCCGGCATTATATCTGTATAAACTTGGTTGAGATAGGCTTAGAAAGAGAGAAAAAAAAAATTCCAGAATTCCGTTCCTATCCGACCCTCACTAGAAAATTCGAAAAAAATTGGCAAAAAAATTAAAAAAATTAAAAAATTTATTCCGGCATTATTTTTATCCAAATTGGGTTGAGACAGGCCGAGAAAGAGAAAAAAATAAATTTAGCCCCGAATTCCGTTCCCATCCAACCCCAGCTAGAAAATTCAAAAAAAAAAAAAGCAAAAAAATTAAGAAACTTCATTCCTGCATTATTTCTATCCAACCCGGGTTGAGGTAGTCTGACAAAGAGAAAAGAAAATTTTAGTCCCGAATTCCGTTCCCATCCGACCCTAGCTAGAAAATTCCAAAAAAAAAAATAGCAAAAAAATTAAAAAACTTCATTCCGGCAATATTTCTATCCAAATCGGGTTGAAATAGGCCGTGAAAGAGAAAAATAAATTTTAGCCCCGAATTCGATTCCTATCCGACCCTGGCTAGAAAATTCCAAAAAAATTAGCAAAAAAATCAAAAAAATTAAAGGACATCATTCTGGCCATATTTCTATCGAAACCGAGTTGAGATAGGCCGTGAAAGAAGGAAAAAAATTTTAGTCCCGAATTTCGTTCCTATCCGACCCTAGCTAGAAAATTCCAAATAAAATGGCAAAAAAATTTAAAAAATTAAAAAACTTCATTCCGGCATTATTTCTATCTAAACCGGTTGAGATAGGCCGAGGAAGAGAGAAAAAATTTTGTCCCGAATTCCGTTCCTTTCCGACCCTAGCTAGTAAATTCCAATGAAATAGAAAAAAAAATACAAAAAATTAAAAAACTTCGTTTCGGCAATATTTCTATCCAAACTGGGTTGAGATAGGCCGAGAAAAGAAAAAAAATTTTACCCCCGAATTTCGTCCCATCCGACCTTTGCTACAAATTCCAAAAAGAAATAGCCAAAAAATTGAGAAACTTCATTCCTGCATTATTTCTATCTAAACCGGGTTGAGATAGTCCGAGAAAGAGAAAAGAAAATTTCAGTCCCGAATTCCGTTCCTATCCGACCCTAGCAAGAAAATTCCAAAAAAAGTAGAAAAAAAATTCAAAAAACTAAAAAACATCATTCCGGCAATATTTCTATCGAAACCGGGTTGAAATAGGCCATGAAATAGTGAAAAAAATTTCCGTCCCGAATTCCGTGCCTATCGGACCCAAGCTATAAAATTTCAAAAAAAATATAAAAAAATTAAAACCCATCATTTCGGCAATATTTCTATGCAAACCGAGTTGAGATAGGAAGGGAAAGAGGGAAAAAAATTTTGGACTCGAATTCTGTTACTATTTGACCCTAGCTAGAAAATTCCAAAAAAATAGCAAAAAAATTCCAAAAATTAAAAAAAATCATACCGACAATATTTCTATCCAAACGAGGTGAGATAGGCCGAGAAAGAGGGAAAAAAATTTTAGTCCATAATTACGTTCGTGTTCAACCCTAGCAAGAAAAATCCAAAAAAAAAATGAAAAAAAATTCAAAAAATTAAAAAACATCATTCCGGCAATATTTCGATCCAATCCGAGTTGAAATAGGCCGTGAAATAGAGAAAAAAATTCTATCCCCGAATTCCGTTCCTAACCGACCCAGGCTAGAAAATTCCAAAAAAATGGCAAAAAAATGGAAAAAAATAAAAAACTTAATTCCGGCATTGTTTCTACCTAAACCAGGTTGTGATAGGCCAGGAAAGAGAAAAAAAAAAAAAAAATTGTCCCGAATTCCGTTCCTATCCAACCCCTAGCGAGAAAATTTGAAAAAAATTGGCAAATAAATTCAAAAAATTAAAAAACTTCATTCCGGCAATATTTTAATCCAAACTGGGTTGAGATAGGCTGAGGAAGAGGGATAAAAATTTTAGTCCCGAACTCTGTTCCTATCCGACCCTAGCTAGAAAATTCCAAAAAAAATAGTAAAAAAATTCGAAAAAATTAAAGAATTTCATTCCGGCATTACTTTTATCCAAACTGGGTTGAAATAGGCCGGGAAGGAAAAAAAGAAAAATTTAGTCCCGAATTCCGTTCCCATCTGACCCTAGCTAGAAAATACCAAAAAAAAAAAAATAGCAAAAAAATTCAAAAAATTAAAAAACATCACTCCGGCAATATTTCTATCCATACCGGGTTGAAATAAGCGGTGAAATAGAGAAAAAAATTTTACTCTCGAATTCCGCTCCTAACCGACCCTAGCTAGAAAATTAAAACAAAAAGAAAAAAAATTAAAAAGAAAAAAAATTAAAAAAAAAAAAATCATTCCGGCAATATTTCTAACCAAACCGAGGTGAGATAGGCCTAGAAACAGGGAAAAAAATTTTAGTCCCTAATTCCGTTCGTATTCGACCTTAGATAGAAAATTCCAAAAAAAAAATGGCAGAAAAATTCAAAAAATGAAAAAACTTCATTCCGAAATTACCTCTATCTAAACCGGGTTGAGATAGGCCGAGAAAGGGAGAGAAAAATTTTAGTCCTGAATTCCGTTCCATTCCTATCCGACTCTAGTTAGAAAAGTCCAAAAAAAAAAAAATAGAATAAAATTTCAAAAAATTAAGAAACATCATTCCGGCAATATTGCTATCCAAACCGGGTTGAAATACGCCGTGAAATAGAGAAAAAAAATTTAGCCCCGTATTCCGTTCGTATCTAACCCTAGCTAGAAAATTCCAAAAAAAATAGCAAAAAAATCCAAAAAAATTAAAAGACATCATTCTGGCCATATTTCAATCCAAACCGAGTTGAGATAGGCCATGAAAGAGAAAAAAAAAAAATTAGTCCCGAACTACGTTCCTATCTGAACCTAGCTAGAAAATTCCAAAAAAAGTGGCAAAAAAATTTAAAAAATTAAAAAACTTCATTCCGGCATTATTTCTATCTAAACCGGGTCGAGATAGGCCAGGAAAGAGAAAAAAACAAATTTGTCCCAAATTCCGTACCTATCCAACCCCCAGCTAGAAAATTCGAAAAAAAATGGGGAAAAAATTAAAAAACATTGTTACGGCATTATTTTTATCCAAACTGGGTTGAGATAGGCCTAGAAAGAGAGAATAAAATTTTAGTCCCGAATTCCGTTCACACCCGACCCTACCTAGAAAATTCCACAGAAAATATCAAAAAAATTCAAAAAATTAAAAAACTTCTTTCTGGCATTATTTCTGTATAAACTGGGTTGATATAGGCCGAGAAAGAGAGAAAAAAATTTTTACTGAATTCCTTTCCTATCCGACCCTCTCTAAAAAATCCGAAAAAATTGGCAAAAAAATTAAAAAATTTATTCCGGCCTTATTTTTATCCAAACTGGGTTGACATAGGCCGAGAAAGAGAAAAAAAAAATTTAGCCCCGAATTCCGTTCCCATCCGACCCTAGCTAGGAAACTCAAAAAAAAAAATTTTAAAAATCATTCCGGCAATATTTCTATCCAAACCGAGGTGAGACCGAGAAAGAGGGAAAAAAATTTTACGTTCCTATTCGACCCTAGGTAGAAAATTCCAAAAAAAATGGTAAAAAAATTCAAAAAATGAACAAACTTCATTCCAGCGTTACTTCTATCTAATCCGGGTTGAAATAGGCCATGAAATAGAGAAAAAAAATTTAGCCCCGAATTCCGTTCCTATTCGACCCTGGCTAGAAAATTCCAAAAAAAAATAGCAAAAAAATTCAAAAAATTAACAGACATCATTCTGGCCATATTTCTATCCAAACCGAGTTGAGATAGGCCGTGAAAGAGGGAAAAAAATTTTAGTCCCGAATTTCGTTCCTATCCGACCCTAGCTATAAAATTCCAAATAAAATGGCAAAAAAAATTAAAATATTAAAAAACTTCATTCCGGTATTATTTCTATCTAAACCGGGTTGAGATATAGGCCGAGGAAGAGAGAAACATTTTTTTCCCGAATTCCGTTCCGTTCCGACCCAAGCTAAGAAATTCCAAAAAAAATAGAAAAAAAAAATTCAAAAAATTAAAAAAATCATTCCGGCAATATTTCTATCCAAACTGGGTTTAGATAGGCCGAGAAGAGAAAAAAAATTTTACCCCCGAATTCCGTCCCATCCGACCCGTGCTAGAAAATTCCAAAAAGAAATTGCCAAAAAATTAAGAAACGTCATTCCTGCATTATTTCTATCCAAACCAAGTTGAGATAGGCAGGGAAAGAGGGAAAAAAATTTTAGTCCCGAATTCTGTTCCTATCCGACACTAACTAGAAAATTCCAAAACAAATAGCAAAAAAATTTAGTTCCGAATTCCATTCCCATCCGACCCTAGATATAAAATTCGAAAAAAAATGGCAAAAAAATTCAAAATATGAAAACATTTCATTCCGGCATTACTTCTATCTAAACTGGGTTGAGATAGGCTGAGAAAGAGAGAGAAAAATTTTAGTCTTGAATTCCGTTCCGTTCCTATCCGAATCTAGCTTGAGGATTCCCAAAAAAAAAAAAAAAAAAAAAAAAAAAAAAAAAATCATTCCGGCAATATTTCTATCCAAATCGGGTTGAAATAGGCCGTGAAATAAAGAAAAAAATTTTAGCCTCGAATTCCGTTCCTATCCGACCCTGGATAGAAAATTCCAAAAAAAATAGCAAAAAAATTCAAAAAATTAGAAGACATAATTCTGGCCATATTTCTATGCAAACCGAGTTGAGAAAGGCCATGAAAGAGGGAAAAAAATTTTAGTTCCGAATTCCGTTCCTATCCTACCCTAGATAGAAAATTTAAAAAAAAATGGCAAAAAAAATTCAAAATATGAAAAAACTTCATTCCGGCATTACTTCTGTCTAAACTGGGTAGACATAGGCTGAGAAGAGAAAAAAAATTTTGCACCCGAATTCCGTCCCATCCGACCCCAGCTAGAAAATTCCAAAAAGAAATAGAAAAAAAATTCAAAAACTTTATTCCGGCGTTATTTATATCCAAACTGGGTTGAGATACACCGAGAAGAGAAAAAAAAAATTTAGTCCCGAATTCCGTTCCCATCCGACCCCCAGCTAGAAAATTTGAAAAAAATTGGCAAAAAATTAAAAAACTTCATGCCGGCAATTTTTTTTATCCAAACTGGGTTGAGATAGGCTGAGAAAGAGGGAAAAAAATTTTAGTCTCGAATTTCGTTCCTATCCTACCCCCAGCTATAAAATTCGAAAAAAATTGGCAAAAAAATTCAAAGAATTAAAAAACTTCATTCTGACATTATTTTTATCCAAACTGGGTTGAGATAGGCCGAGAAAGAGAGAATAAAATTTTAGACCCGAATTCCATTCACACCTGACCCTAATTAGAAAATTCCAAAAAAAAATAGCACGAAAATTCAAAAAATTAAAAAATTTCATGTCGGAAATATTTCTGTCCAAACCGGGTTGAGATAGGCTGCGAAGGAGAAAAAAAAATTTAGTCCCGAATTCCGTCCCATTCTGACCCTTGCCAGAAAAATAGAAAAAAAAATTCAAAAAATTAAAAAACTTCATTCCGGCATTATTTCTGTGTAAACTGGGTTAAGATAGGCCGAGAAAGAGAGAAAAAAAAAATATTTCCCGAATTCCGTTCCTATCCGACCCAAGGAAGAACATAGAAAAAAAAAATAGCAAAAAATTTCAAAAAATTAAAAAACTTCATTACGGCTTTATTTCTATCTAAACCGGGTTGAGATAAGCCAGGAAAGAGAAAAAAAAAAAAATTGTCCCGAATTCCGTACCTATCCAACGCCCAGCTAGAAAATTAAAAAAAAAAATGGCAAAAAAATTAAAAAAATTAAAAAACTTTATTCCGGCATTATTTTTATCCAAACTGGGTTGAGATAGGCCGAGATAGGGACAATAAAATTTTAGTCCTGAATTCCGTTCACACCCGACCCTACCTAGAAAATTCCAAAAAAAATATCAAAAAAGTTCAAAAAATTAAAAAACTTCATTTCGGCATTATTTCTGTATAAACCGGGTTGAGATAGGACAAGAAAGAGAGAAAAAAAAAAAATTTCCCGAATTCCGTTCCTATCCGACCCTCACTAGAAAATTAGAAAAAGATCGGCAAAAAAATTAAAAAATTTATTCCGGCAATATTCTTATCCAAACTGGGTTGAGATAGGCCGAGAAAGAGAAAAATAAAAATTTTAGCTCCGAATTCCGTTGCCATCCGGCCCTAGCTAGAAAATTCCAAAAAAAGAAAGCAAAAAAATTAAGAAACTTCATTCCGGCAATATTTCTATCCAAATCGGGTTGAAATAGGCCGTGAAACAGAGAAAAAAATTTTAGCCCCGAATTCCGTTCCTATCCGACCATGGCTAGAAAATTCCAAAAAAAAATAGTAAGAAAATTCAAAAAATTAAAAGACATCAGAACTGGCCATATTTCTATCCAACCCGAGTTGAGATAGGCCGTGAAAGAGGGAAAAAAATTTTAGTCCCGAATTCCGTTCCTATCCGACCCAAGTTAAAAAATTCCAAATAAAATGGCAAAAAATTTCAAAAAATTAAAAAAACTTAATTCCGACATTATTTCTATCTAAACCGGATTGAGATAGGACGAGGAAGAGAGAAAATTTTTTGTCCCGAATTCCGTTCCTTTCCGACCCTCGCTAGAAAATTCCAAAAAAATAGAAAAAAAAATTCAAAAAATTAAAAAACTTCATTCCGGCAATATTTCTGTCCAAACTGGGTTGAGATAGGCAGAGAAGAGAAAAAAAATTTTGCACCCGAATTCCGTCCCATCCGACCCTAGCTAGAAAATTCCAAAAAGAAATAGCAAAAAAATTCAAAAACTTTATTCCGGCGTTATTTATATCCAAACTGGGTTGAGATACACCGAGAAGAGAAAAAAAAATTTTGGTCCCGAATTCCGTTCCCATCCGACCCCCAGCTAGAAAATTTGAAAAAAATTGGCAAAAAAATTCAAAAAATTAAAAAACTTCCTTCCGGCAATTTTTTTTATCCAAACTGGGTTGAGATAGGCTGAGAAAGAGGGTAAAAAATTTTAGTCTCGAATTTCGTTCCTATCCGACCCTAGCAAGAAAATTCCAAAAAAAATTGAAAAAACTAGAAAACATCATTCCGGCAATATTTCTATCCAAACTGGGTTGAGATAGTCAGAGAAAGTGAAAAAAAAATTTTAGTCCCGAATTCCGTTCCCATCCGACCCTAGCTAGAAAATTCAAAAAAAAAAAATAGTAAAAAAATTAAGAAACTTCATTCCTGCATTATTTATATCCAAACCGGGTTGAGGTAGTTCGAGAAAGAGAAAAAAAAAATTTAGTCCCGAATTCCGTTCCCATCCTACCCTAGCTAGAAAATTCCAAAAAAAAAAATTGCAAAAAAATTATGAAACTTCATTCTGGAAATATTTCTATACAAATCGGGTTGAAATAGGCTGTGAAAGAGAGTGAAAAATTTTGGTCCTGAATTCCGTTCCGTTCCGTTCCTATCAGACTCTAGCTAGAAAATTCCAAAAAAAAATTGAAAAAACTAAAAAACATCATTCCGGCAATATTTTTATCCAATCCGGGTTGAAATAGGCCGTGAAATATAGAAAAAAATTTTAGCCCCGAATTCTGTTCCTATCCGACCCAGGATAGAAAATTCAAAAGAAAATGGCAAAAAAATGGAAAAAATAAAAAAACTTCATTCCAGCATTATTTCTCTCAAAATCGAGCTGAGATAGACCGAGGAAGAGAGAAAAATTTTTGTCTCGAATTCCGTTCCTTTCCAACCCTAGCAAGAAAAATCCAAAAAAAAAATCAAAAAAAATCAAAAAATTAAAAAAATTAATTCCGGCATTATTTCTTTCTAAACCGGGTTGAGATAGGCCAGGAAAGAGAAAAAAAAATTTGTCCCGAATTCCGTTCCTATCCAACGCCCAGCAAGAAAATTTGAAAAAAATTGTCAAAAAACTTCATTCTGGCATTATTTTAATCCAAACAGGGTTGAGATAGGCTGAAAAAGAGGGAAAAAAATTTCAGTCTTGAATTCCGTTCCCATCCGACCGTAGCTAGAAAATACAAAAAAAAAAAAAATAGCAAAAGAATTCAAAAAATTAAAAGACATCATTCTGGTCATATTTCCATCCAAACTGAGTTGAAATAGGCCGAGAAAGAGGGAAAAAAATTTTTGTCCTGAATTCCATTCCGATCCGACCCTAGCTAGAAAACGGCAAAAAAATTCAAAAAATTAAAAAACTTAATTCCGGCATTATTTTTAAAAAACCCATCATTCCGGCAATATTTCTATCCAAACCGAGTTCAGATAGGCAGGGAAAGAGGGAAAAAAATTTCACTCCCGAACTCTGTTCCTATCCGACCCTAACTAGAAAATTCCAAAAAAAATAGTAAAAAAATTAAAAAACTTCATTCTGGATTACTTTTATCCAAACTGGGTTGAAACAGTCCGGGAAAGAAAAAAAGAAAAATTTAGTCCCGAATTCCGTTCCCATCCGACCCTAGCTAGAAAATTCCAAAAAAAAAAATAGCAAAAAAATTCAAAAAATTAAAAAACTTCACTCCGGCAATATTTCTATCCATACCGGGTTGAAATAGGCGGTGAAATAGAGAAAACAATTTTACTCTTGAATTCCGTTCCAATCCGACCCTAGCTAGAAAAATAAAAAAAACATAGAAAAAAAATTAAAAAAATTAAAAAAAAAAATCATTCCGGCAATATTTCTAACCAAACCGAGGTGTGATAGGCCTAGAAAGTGAGAAAAAAATTTTAGTCCCTAATTCGGTTCCTATTCGACCCTAGATAGAAAATTCCAAAAAAAAAAATGGCAGAAAAATTCAAAAAATGAAAAAACTTCATTCCGGCATTTCCTCTTTCTAAACTGGGTTGAGATAGGCCGAGAAAGAGAGAGAAAAATTTTAGTCCTGAATTCCGTTCCATTCCTATCCGACTCTAGTTAGAAAAGTCCAAAAAAAAGTAGAATAAAATTTCGAAAAATTAAGAAACACCATTCCGGCAATATTTCTATCCAAACCGGGTTCAAATACGCCATGAAATAGAGAAAAAAAAAATTTTAACCCCGAATTTCGTTCCTATCTGACCCAGGCTAGAAAATTCCAAAAAAAAATAGCAAAAAAATCGAAAAAATTAAAAGACATCATTCTGGCCATATTTCTATCCAAACCGAGCAGAGATAGGCCGAGAAAGAGGGAAAAAAAATTTTGTCCTGAATTTCATTCCGATCCGACCCCAGCTAAAAAACGGCAAAAAAATTCAAAAAATTAAAAAACTTAATTCCGGCATTATTTTTATCCAAACTGGGTTGAGATAGGCCGAGAAGAGAAAAAAAAATTTTAGTCCCGAATTCCGTTCCCATCCGACCCTAGCTAGAAAATTCAAAAAAAAAATAGTAAAAAAAATTAAGAAACTTCATTCCTGCATTGTTTCTATCCAAACCGGGTTGAGGTAGTCGGAGAAAGAGAAAAAAAAAAATTTTAGTCCCGAATTCCGTTCCCATCCTACCCTAGCTAGAAAATTCCAAAAAAAAAAATAGCAAAAAAATTAAGAAACTTCATTCCGGCAATATTTCTATCCAAATCGGGTTGAAGTAGGCTGTGAAATAGAGAAAAAAAATTTTAGCCCCGAGTTCCGTGCCTATCCGACCCCGGCTAGAAAATTCCAACAAAAATAGCAAAAAAATTCAAAAAATTAAAAGACTTCATTCTGGCCATATTTCTATCTAAACCGAGTTTGAGATAGGCCGTGTAAGAGGGAAAAAAAATTTTAGTCCCGAATTTCGTTCCTATACGACCCTAGCTAGAAAATTCCAAATATAATGGCAAAAAAATTCAAAAAATTAAAAAACTTCATTCCGGCATTATTTCTATCTAAACCGGGTTGAGAAAGGCCGAGGAAGAGTGAAAAATTTTTGTCCCGAATTCCGTTCCTTTCCGACCCTAGCTAGAAAATTCCAAAAAAAATAGAAAAAACAAATCAAAAAATTAAAAAACTTCATTCCGGCAATATTTCTATCCAAACCGAGTTGAGGTAGGCCGTGAAAGAGGGAAAAAAAATTTTAGTCCCGAATTTCGTTCCAATCCGACCCCAGCAAGAAAATTCCAAATAAAATGGCAAAAAAATTCAAAAAATTAAAAAACTTCATTCCGGCATTATTTCTATCTAAACCGGGTAGAGATAGGCCGAGGAAGAGTGAAAAATTTTTGTCCCGAATTCCGTTCCTTTCCGACTCTAGCTAGAAAATTCCAAAAAAAATAGAAAAAACAAATCAAAAAATTAAAAAACTTCATTCCGGCAATATTTCTATCCAAACTGGGTTGAGATAGGCCGAGAAAAGAAAAAAAAATTTACCCCCGAATTTCGTCCCATCCGACCTTTGCTACAAATTCCAAAAAGAAATAGCCAAAAAATTGAGAAACTTCATTTCTGCATTATTTTTATCAAAACCGGGTTGAGATAGTCCGAGAAAGAGAAAAGAAAATTTTAGTCCCGAATTCCATTCCTATCCGACCCTCGCTAGAAAATTCGAAAAAAATTGGCAAAAAAATTAAAAAATTTATTCCGGCATTATTTTTATCCAAACTGGGTTGAGATAGGCCGAGAAAGAGAGAATAAAATTTTATTCCCGAATTCTGTTCACACCCGATCCTACCTAGAAAAATCCACAAAAAATATCAAAAAAATTAAAAAACTTCATTCCGGCAATATTTCTATCCAAACGGGGTTGAAATAGGCTGTGAAATAGAGAAAAAAATTTAGTCCCGAATTCCGTTCCCATCCGACCCTAGCTAGAAAATACCAAAAAAAAAATAGTAAAAAAAATTAAGAAACTTCATTCCTGCATTGTTTCTATCCAAACCGGGTTGAGGTAGTTCGAGAAAGAGAAAAAAAAAATTTTAGTCCCGAATTCCGTTCCCATCCTACCCTAGCTAGAAAATTCCAAAAAAAAAAATAGCAAAAAAATTAAGAAACTTCATTACGGCAATATTTCTATCCAAATCGGGTTGAAGTAGGCCATGAAATAGAGAAAAAAAAATTTAGCCCCGAGTTCCGTGCCTATCCGATCCCGGCTGGAAAATTCCAACAAAAATAGCAAAAAAATTCAAAAAATTAAAAGACTTCATTCTGGCCATATTTCTATCTAAACCGAGTTGAGATAGGCCGTGAAAGAGGGAAAAAAAATTTTAGTCCCGAATTCTGTTCCTATACGACCCTCGCTAGAAAATTCGAAAAAAATTGGCAAAAAAATTAAAAAATTTATTCCGGCATTATTTTTATCCAAACTGGGTTGAGATAGGCTGAGAAAGAGAGAATAAAATTTTATTCCCGAATTCTGTTCACACCCGATCCTACCTAGAAAAATCCACAAAAAATATCAAAAAAATTAAAAAACTTCATTCCGGCAATATTTCTATCCAAACGGGGTTGAAATAGGCCGTGAAATAGAGAAAAAAATTTAGTCCCGAATTCCGTTCCCATCCGACCCTAGCTAGAAAATTCCAAAAAAAAAAAGCAAAAAAATTAAGGAACATCATTCCTGCATTATTTATATCCAAACCGGGTTGAGATAGTCCGAGAAAGTAAAAAAAAAAGTTTTGTCCTGAATTCCGTTCCTATCCGAACCTAGCGAGAAAATTCCAAAAAAAATAGAAAAAAAAATTCAAAAAACTAAAAAATATCATTCTGGCTATATTTCTATCCAAACCGGGTTGAAATAGGGCATGAAATAGTGAAAAAAATTTCCGTCCCGAATTCCGTTCCTATCCGACCCTAACTAGAAAATTCGAAAAAAAATATAAAAAAATAAAACCCCATCATTCCGGCAATATTTCCTATCCAAACCGAGTTGAGATAGGCAGGGAAAGAGGGAAAAAAATTTTAGTCCCGAACTCTGTTCCTATCCGACCCTAGCTAGAACATTCCAAAAAAAATAGTAAAAAAATTAAAAAAAATTTAAAAACTTCATTCCGGCATTACTTTTATCCAAACTGGGTTGAAATAGGCCGGGAAAGAAAAAAAATAAAAATTTAGTCCCGAATTCCGTTCCCATCCGACCCTAGCTAGAAAATACCAAAAGAAAAATAGGAAAAAAATTCAAAAAATTAAAAAACATCACTCCGGCAATATTTCTATCCATACCGGGTTGAAATAGGCGATGAAATAGAGAAAAAAATTTTACTCTCGAATTCCGTTCCTATCCGACCCTAGCTAGAAAAATTAAAAAAAATAGAAAAAAATTAAAAAAAAAATCATTCCGGCAATATTTCTAAGCAAACCGAGGTGAGATAGGCCTAGAAAGAGGGAAAAAAAATTTAGTCCCTAATTCCGTTCCAATTCGACCCTAGATAGAAAATTCCAAAAAAAAAATGGCTGAAAAATTCAAAAAATGAAAAAATTTCATTCCGGCATTACCTCTATCTAAACCGGGTTGAGATAGGCCGAGAAAGAGAGAGAAAAATTTTAGTCCAGAATTCTGTTCCACTCCTATCAGACTCTAGTTAAAAAATTCCAAAGAAAAAAATAGAAAAAAAATTCAAAAAATTAAAAAACATCATTCCGACAATATTTCTACCCAATCCGAGTTGAAATAGGCCGTGAAATAGAGAAAAAAATTTTACACCCGAATTCCATTCCTATCCGACCCTAGCTAAAAAATTCCAAAACAAATAGCAAAAAAATTCAAAAAATTAAAAAAAAAATCATTCCGGCAATATTTCAATCCAAACCGAGGAGAGAAAGGACGAGAAAGAGGGAAAAAAATTTTGTCCCTAATTCCGTTCTTATTCGACCCTAGAGAAGAAAATTCGAAAAAAACTGGCAAAAAAATTCAAAAAATGAAAAAACCTCATTCCGGCATTACTTCTATCTAAACCGGGTTGAGATAGGCCGAGAAAGAGAGAGAAAAATTTTAGTCCTGAATTTCGACCCGTTCCTATCCGATTCTAGCGAGAAAATTCCAAAAAAAAAAATAGAAAAAAGTTTCAAAAAATTAAAAAACATCATTCTGGCCATATTTCTATCCAAACCGAGTTGAGGTAGGCCGTGAAAGAGGGAAAAAAAATTTTAGTCCCGAATTTCGTTCCAATCCGACCCCAGCAAGAAAATTCCAAATAAAATGGCAAAAAAATCCAAAAAATTAAAAAACTTCATTCCGGCATTATTTCTATCTAAACCGGGTTGAGATTGGCTGAGGAAGAGAGAAAAAATTTTGTCCCGAATTCCGTTCCTTTCCGACCCTAGCTAGAAAATTCCAAAAAAAAAATAGAAAAAAAAATTCAAAAAATTAAAAAACTTCATTCCAGCAATATTTCTATCCAAACCGGGTTGAGATAGTCCGAGAAGGAGAAAAAAAAATTTTAGTCCCGAATTCCGTTCCTATCTGACCCTAGTAAGAAAATTCCAAATAAAATAGAAAAAAAAATTCAAAAAACTAAAAAACATCATTCCGGCAATATTTCTATCCAAACCGGGTTGAAATAGGCCATGAAATAGTGAAAAAAATTTATGTCCCGAATTCCGTTCCTATTCGACCCTAACTAGAAAATTCCAAAAAAAATAGGAAAATATTTCAAAATATTAAAACCCATCATTCGGGCAATAATTCTATCCAAACCAAGTTTAGATAGGCAGGGAAAGAGGGAAAAAAATTTTAGTCCCGAATTCTGTTCCTATCCGACCCTAACTAGAAAATTCCAAAACAAGTAGCAAAAAAATTCAAAAAAATTAAAAAAAATTCATTCCGGCATGACTTTTATCCAAATTGGGTTGAAATTGGCCGAGAAAGAAAAAAAAAAAAAAAAAAAAAATTTGTTCCGAATTCCATTCCCATCCGACCCTAGATATAAAATTGGAAAAAAAATGGCAAAAAAATTCAAAATATGAAAAAACTTCATTCTGGCATTACTTCAATGTAAACTGGGTTGAGATAGGCTGAGAAAGAGAGAAAAAAATTTTAGTCCTGAATTCCGTTCCGTTCCTATCCGAATCTAGCTAGAGGATTCCAAAAATAAAATAAAAAATAAAAATCAAAAACCATCATTCCGGCAATATTTCTATCCAAATCGGGTTGAAATAGGCTGTGAAATAAAGAAAAAAATTTTAGCCTCGAATTCCGCTCCTATCCGACCCTGGCTAGAAAATTCCAAAAAACGTAGCAAAAAAATTGAAAAAATTAGAAGACATCATTCTGGCCATATTTCTACCCAAACCGAGTTGAGATAGGCCATGAAAGAGGGAAAAAAAATTTAGTCCCGAATTCCGTTCTTATCCGACCCTAGGTAGAAAATTCCAAAAAAAATGGCAAAAAAATTCAAAAAATTAAAAAACATCTTTCCGGCAATATTTCTATCCAAACTGAGGTGAGATAGGCTGAGGAAGAGGGAAAAAAATTTTAGTCCCTAATTCCGTTCCAATTCGACCCTAGATAGAAAATTCAAAATATGAAAAAACTTCATTCCGGCATTACTTCTATCTAAACGGGGTTGAGATAGGCCGAGAAAAAGAGAGAAAAATTTTAGTCCAGAATTCCATTCCGTTCCTATCCGACTCTAGCTAGAGAATTCAACAAATAAATAGAAAAAAAAATTCAAAAAACTAAAAAACATCATTCCAGCAATATTTCTATCCAAACCGGGTTGAAATAGGCCATGAAATAGTGAAAAAAATTTATGTCCCGAATTCCGTTCCTATTCGACCCTAACTAGAAAATTCCAAAAAAAATAGGAAAATATTTCAAAATATTAAAACCCATCATTCGGGCAATAATTCTATCCAAACCAAGTTTAGATAGGCAGGGAAAGAGGAAAAAAAATTTTAGTCCCGAATTCTGTTCCTATCCGACCCTAACTAGAAAATTCCAAAACAAATAGCAAAAAAATTCAAAAAAATTAAAAAAAATTCATTCCGGCATGACTTTTATCCAAATTGGGTTGAAATTGGCCGAGAAAGAAAAAAAAAAAAAAATTTTGTTCCGAATTCCATTCCCATCCGACCCTAGATATAAAATTGGAAAAAAAATGGGAAAAAAATTCAAAATATGAAAAAACTTCATTCTGGCATTACTTCTATCTAAACTGGGTTGAGATAGGCTGAGAAAGAGACAAAAAAATTTTAGTCCTGAATTCCGTTCCGTTCCTATCCGAATCTAGCTAGAGGATTCCAAAAAAAAAATCAAAAATAAAAATCAAAAACCATCATTCCGGCAATATTTCTATCCAAATCGGGTTGAAATAGGCTGTGAAATAAAGAAAAAAATTTTAGCCTCGAATTCCGTTCCTATCCGACCCTGGCTAGAAAATTCCAAAAAACGTAGCAAAAAAATTGAAAAAATTAGAAGACATCATTCTGGCAATATTTCTACCCAAACCGAGTTGAGATAGGCCATGAAAGAGGGAAAAAAATTTTAGTCCCGAATTCCGTTCCTATTCGACCCTAGCTAGAAAATTCCAAAAAAAATGGCAAAAAAATTCAAAAAATTAAAAAACATCATTCCGGCAATATTTCTATCCAAACTGAGGTGAGATAGGCTGAGGAAGAGGGAAAAAAATTTTAGTCCCTAATTCCGTTCCAATTCGACCCTAGATAGAAAATTCAAAATATGAAAAAACTTCATTCCGGCATTACTTCTATCTAAACGGGGTTGAGATAGGCCGAGAAAAAGAGAGAAAAATTTTAGTCCAGAATTCCATTCCGTTCCTATCCGACTCTAGCTAGAGAATTCAACAAATAAATAGAAAAAAAATTGCAAAAATTAAAAAACTAGAAGACATCATTCTGGCCATATTTCTATCTAAACCGAGTTGACATAGGCCGTGAAAGAGGGAAAAAAATTTTAGTCCTTAATTTCGTTCTTATTCGACCCTAGATAGAAAATTCCAAAAAAAAATGGCAAAAAAATTCAAAAAATGAAAAACCTTCATTCTGGCATTACTTCTATCTAAACTGGGTTGAGATAGGCCGAGAAAGAGAGAGAAAAATTTCATTCTTGAATTCCGTCCCGTTCTTATCCGACTCTAGCAAGAAAATTCCAAAAAAAAAAAAAAAAAAAAAATTCAAAAAATTGAAAAACGTCACTCTGGCAATATTTCTATCCAAACCGGGTTGAAATAGGCTGTGAAATAGAGAAAAAAAATTTAGCTCTGAATTCCATTCCTGTCCGAGCGTGGCTAGAAAATAGGAAAAAAATTCAAAAAATGAAAAGGCATCATTCTGGATATATTTTTATCCAAGCCAAGTTGAGATAGGCCGTGAAGGAGGGAAAAAAATTTTAGTCCCGAATTCCGTTCCTATCCTACCCCCAGTTATAAAATTCGAAACAAATTGGCAAAAAAATTCAAAGAATTAAAAAACATCATTCCGGCATTATTATTATCCAAACTGGGTTGAGATAGGCCAAGAAAGAGAGAATAAAATTTTAGCCCCGAATTCCATTCACACCCGACCCTAATTAGAAAATTCCAAAAAAAAAAAATAGGGAAAAAATTCAAAAAACTATAAAATTTCATGGCGGAAATATTTCTGTCCAAACCGGGTTGAGATAGGCTGAGAAGGAGAATAAAAAATTTAGTCCCAAATTCCGTCCCATTCTGACCCTTGCCAGAAAATTACAAAAAAAATAGAAAAAAAATTCAAAAAATTAAAAAACTTCAGTCCGGCATTATTTCTGTCTAAACTGGGTTGAGATAGTTTGAGAAAGAGAAAACAAAATTTTAGTCCCGAATTCCGTTCCTATACGACCCCAGTTAGAAAATTCGAAAAAAATTGGCAAAAAAATTCAAAAAATTAACAAACTTCATTCCGGCATTACTTCTATCTAAACCGGGTTGAGATAGGCCGAGAAAGAGAGTGAAAAATTTTAGTCTTGAATTCCGTTCCGTTCCTATCAGACTCTAGCTAGAAAATTAAAAAAAAAAAATAGAAAAAATTAAAACACATCATTCCGGCAATATTTATATCCAATCTGGGTTGAGATAGGCCGAGAAAGAGAAAAAAAAATTTTAGTCCCGAATTCCGTTCCCATCTGACCCAAGCTAGAAAATTCCAAAACAAAATAGCAAATAAATTAAGAAACTTCATTCCTGCATTATTTCTATCCAAACCGGGTTGAGATAGTTTGAGAAAGAGAAAACAAAATTTTAGTCCCGAATTCCGTTTCTATCCGACCCTAGGAAGAACATCGAAAAAAAAAATAGCAAAAAATTTCAAAAAATTAAAAAACTTCATTACGACTTTATTTCTATCTAAACCAGGTTGAGATAGGCCAGGAAAGAGAAAAAAAAAAAATTGTCCTGAATTCCGTGCCTATCCAACGCCCAGCTAGAAAATTCAAAAAAAATTGGCAAAAAAATTAAAAAAAATTATTCCGGCATTATTTTCATCCAAATTGGGTTGAGATAGGCCGAGAAAGGGAGAATAAAATTTTAGTCCTGAATTCCATTCACACCCGACCCTACCTAGAAAATTCTAAAAAAAATATCAAAAATTTTCAAAAAATTAAAAAATTTCATTCCGGCATTATTTCTGTATAAACCGGGTTGAGATAGGTCGAGAAAGAGAGAAAAAAAAAATATTTCCCGAATTCCGTTCCTATCCGACCCTCGCTAGAAAATTCGAACTGGGTTGAGTTAGGCCGAGAAAGAGAAAAAAAAAAAATTAGCTCCGAATTCCGTTGCCATCCGGCCCTAGCTAGAAAATTCCAAAAAAAAAAGCAAAAAAATTAAGAAACTTCATTCCCGCATTATTTCTATCCAAACCGGGTTGAGGTAGTCGGAGAAGGAGAAAAAAAAATTTTAGTCCCGAATTCTGTTCCCATCTGACCCTAGCTAGAAAATTCCAAAAAAAAAATAACAAAAAAATTAAGAAACTTAATTCCGGCAATATTTCTATCCAAACTAGGTTGAGATAGGCTGAGAAGAGGAAAAAAAATTAAGAAAGTTCATTCCTGCATTATTTCTATACAAACTGGGTTGAGATAGTCCGAGAAAGAGAGAATAATATTTTAGTCCCGAATTCAGTTCACACCCGACCCTACCTAGAAAATTCCAAAAAAATTAGCAAAAAAATTCAAAAAATTAAAAAATTTCATGTCGGAAATATTTCTGTCCAAACCGGGTTGAGATAGGCTGACAAAGAGGGAAAAAAATTTTAGTCCCGAATTCCGTCCCATTCTGACCCTAGCCAGAAAATTCCAAAAAAAATAGAAAAAAAAATTCAAAAAATTAGAAAACTTCATTCCTCATTATTTCTGTCTAAACCGAGTTGAGATAGGCTGAGAAAGAGAGAAAAAAAAATATTTCCCGAATTCCGTTCCTATCAGACTCTATCTAGAAAATTAGAAAAAAATTGGCAAAAAAATTCAAAAAATTAAAAAACATTATTCCGGCACTATTTTTATCCAAACTGGGTTGAGATAGACCAAGAAAGAAAAAAAAAAATTTTGGTCCCGAATTCCGTTCCCATCCGACCCTAGCTAGAAAATACAAAACAAAAAAAAAAAATAGCAAAAAAATTCACAAAAATAAAAGACATAATACTGGCCATATTTTTATCCAAACCGTGTTGAAATAGGCCAAGAAAGAGGGAAAAAAATTTTAGACCAGAATTCCGTTCCTATCCGACCCGAACTAGAAAATTCCAAAAAAAATAGCAAAAAAATTCAAAAACTTTATTCTGGCATTATTTCTATCCAAACTGGGTTGAGATACGCCAAGAAGAGAAAAAAAAAAATTTAGTCTCGAATTCCGTTCCCATCCGACCATAGCTAGAAAATTCCATAAAAAAATAGCAGAAAAATTAAGAAACTTCATTCCGGCAATATTTCTATCCAAATCGGGTTGAAATAGGCTGTGAAATAGAGAAAAAAAATTTTAGCCACGAATTCCGTTCCTATCCGGCCCTGGCTAGAAAATTCGAAAAAAAATAGCAAAAAAATTCAGAAAATTAAAAGACATCGTTCTGGCCATATTTCTATCTAAACCGAGTAGAGATAGGCCGTGAAAGAGGGAAAAAAATTTTAGTCCCGAATTTCGTTCCTATCCGACCCTAGTTAGAAAATTCCAAATAAAATGGCAAAAAAATTTAAAAAATTAAAAAACTTCATTCCGGCATTATTTCAATCTAAACTGGGTTGAGATTGGCCGAGAAAGAGAGAGAAAAATTTTTGTCCAGAATTCCGTTCACACCCGAACCTACCTAGAAAATTCCACAGAAAATATCAAAAAACTTCATTCCGGCATTATTTCTGTATAAACCGGGTTGAGATAGGCCGTGAAAGAGAGAAAAAAAAATTCCCGAATTCCGTTCCTATCCGACCCTTGCTAGAAAATTCGAAAAAAATTAAAAAATTTATTCCGGCATTATTTTGATCCAAACTGGGTTGAGATAGGCCGAGAAAGAGAAAAAAAAAAATTTTAGCCCCGAATTCCGTTCCCATCCCACCCTAGCTAGAAAATTCAAAAAAAAAATAGCAAAAAAATTAAGAAACTTCATTCCGGCAATATTTCTATCCATATCGGGTTGAAATAGGCCGTGAAATTAGAAAAAAATTTTAGCCCTGAATTCCTTTCCTATCCGGCCCTCGCTAGAAAATTCCAAAATAAATAGCAAAAAAATTCAAAAAATTAAAAGACATCATTCTGGCCATATTTCTATCTAAACCGAGTAGAGATAGGCCGTGAAAGAGGGAAAAAAATTTTAGTCCCGAATTTCGTTCCTATCCGACCCTAGTTAGAAAATTCCAAATAAAATGGCAAAAAAATTAAAAAAATTAAAAAACTTCATTCCGGCATTATTTCAATCTAAACTGGGTTGAGATAGGCCGAGAACGAGAGAGAAAAATTTTTGTCCTGAATTCCGTTCACACCCGAACCTACCTAGAAAATTCCACAAAAAATATCAAAAAACTTCATTCCGGCATTATTTCTGTATAAACCGGGTTGAGATAGGCCGAGAAAGAGAAAAAAAAAATTCCCGAATTCCGCTCCTATCCGACCCACGATAGAAAATTTGAAAAAAATTAAAAAATTTATTCCGGCATTATTTTTATCCAAACTGGGTTGAGATAGGCCGAGAAATAGAAAAAAAAAAAATTTTAGTCCGGAATTCCATTCCCATCCGACCCTAGCTAGAAAATTTCAAAAAAAAAAATAGCAAAAAAATTAAGAAACTTCATTCCGGCAATATTTCTATCCAAATCGGGTTGAAATAGGACGTGAAATAGAGAAAAAAAATTTTGTCCCGAATTCTGTTCCTTTTCGACCCTAGCTAGAAAATTCTTAAAAAAATTCAAAAAATTAAAAAACTTCATTCCGGCATTACTTCTATCTAAACTGGGTTGAGATAGGCCGAGAAAGAGAGAGAAAAATTTTTATCCTGAATTCCGTTCCTCTCCTATCCGAATCTAGCTAGAGGATTCCAAAAAAAATTAAAAATTAAAAATTAAAAAATTAAAAAACATCATTCCGGCAAAATTTCTATCCAAATCGGGTTGAAATAGGCCGTGAAATAAAGAAAAAAAATTTGGCCTCGATTTTCGTTCCTATCCGACCCTGCCTAGAAAATTCCAAAAAAAATAGCAAAAAAATTCAAAAAATTAGAAGACATCATTCTGGCCATATTTCTGTCCAAACCGAGTTGTGATAGGCCGTGAATGAGGGAAAAAAATTTTAGTCCCGAATTCCGTTCCTATCCAACTCTAGCTAGAAAATTCCAAAAAATTCCAGAAAATTCCAAAAAATTTTGTCCCAAATTCCGTTCCTATCGAACCCCCAGCTATAAAATTCGAAAAAAATTGGCAAAAAAACTCAAAGAATTAAAAAACTTCATTACGGCATTATTTTTATCCAAACTGGGTTGAGATAGGCCGAGAAAAAGACAATAATATTTTAGTCCCGAATTCCGTTCACACCCAACCCTACCTAGAAAATTCCAAAAAAATTCAAAGAATTAAAAAATTTCATGCCGGAAACATTTCTGTCCAAACCGGGTTGAGATAGGCTGAGAAGGAGAAAAAATATTTTTGTCCCGAATTCCATCCCATTCTGACCCTAGCCAGAAAATTTCAAAAAAAATAGAAAAAAAATTCAAAAAGTTAAAAAATTTCATTCCGGCATTATTTCTGTCTAAACCAAGTTAAGATAGGCCGAGAAAGAGAGAAAAAAAAAATTTCCCAAATTCCGTTCCTATACAACCCTAGTTAGAAAAGTCGAAAAAAATTGGCAAAAAAATTCAAAAAATTAAAAAAATTTATTCTGGCATTATTTCTATCTAAACCGGGTTGAGAAAGGCCGAGGAAGAGAGGAAAATTTTTGTCCCGAATTCCGTTCCTTTTCGACCCTAGCTAGAAAATTGCAAAAAAAATAGAAAAAAAAATTCAAAAAAATAAAAAACTTTATTCCAGCATTATTTCAATCGAAACAGGGTTGAGATAGGCCAGGAAAGGGGAAAAAAAAAAATTTGTCCCGAATTTCGTTCCTATCCTACCCCTGGCTATAAAATTTGAAAAAAATTGGCAAAAAAATTCAAAGAATTAAAAAACTTCATTCTGGCATTATTTTTATCCAAACTGGGTTGAGATAGGCTGAGAAAGAGAAAATAAAATTTTAGTCCCGAATTCCATTCACACCCGACCCTAATTAGAAAATTCCAAAAAAAAATAGCAAAAAAATTCAAAAAATTAAGAAATTTCATTCCGGAAATATTTTTGTCCAAACCGGGTTGAGATAGGCTGAGAAGGAGAAAAAAAAATTTCGTCCCGAATTCCGTCCCATTCTGACCATAGCCAGAAAATTAGAAAAAAAATAGAAAAAGAATTCAAGAAATTAAAAAACTTCATTCCGGCATTATTTCTGTCTAAATCGGGTTTATGATAGGCCGAGAAAGAGAGAAAAAAAAATTTCCCGAATTCCGTTCCTATACGACTCTAGTTAGAAAATTCGAAAAAAATAGGCGAAAAAATTCAAAAAATTTATTCCAGCATTATTTTTATCCAAACTGGGTTGAGATAGGCCGAGAAAGAGAAAAAAAAATTTTAGCCCCGAATTCCTTTCCCATCCGACCCTAGCTAGAAATTTCCAAAAAGAAATAGCAAATAAATTAAGAAACTTCATTGCTGCATTATTTCAATGCAAACCGGGTTGAGATAGTCTGAGAAAGAGAAAACAAAATTTTAGTCCCGAATTCCGTTCCTATCCGACCCTAGCAAGAAAATAGAAAAAAAAAAAATAGCAAAAAATTTCAAAAAATTAAAAAACTTCATTCCGGCTTTATTTCTATCTAAACCGGGTTGAGATAGGACAGGAAAGAGAAAAAAAAAAAAATTTCCCAAATTCCGTACCTATCCAACGCCCAGCTAGAAAATTAAAAAAAAATTGGCAAAAAAATTAAAAAACTTTATTCCGGCAATATTTTTATCCAAACTGGGTTGCGATAGGCCGAGAAAGAGAAAAAAAAAAAATTTTAGCTCCGAATTCCGTTCCCATCCGACCCTAGCTAGAAAATTCCAAAAAAAAAATAGCAATAAAATTAAGAAACTTCATTCCTGCATTATTTCTATCCAAACCAGGTTGAGGTAGTCGGAGAAAGAGAAAAGAAAAAATTTAGTCCCGAATTCCGTTCCCATGCTACCCTAACTAGAAAATTCCAAAAAAAAAATAGCAAAAAAATTAAGAAATTTCATTCCGGCAATATTTCTATCCAAATCGGGTTGATATAGGCCGTGAAAATAGAGAAAAAAATTTTAGCCCCGAATTCCGTTCCTATCCGACCCGTGCCAGAAAATTCCAAAAAAAATAACAAAAAAATTCAAAAAATTAAAAGACATCATTCTGGCCATATTTCTATCCATACCGAGTTGAGATAGGCCCTGAAAGTGAAAAAAAAAATTTAGTCCCGAATTCCGTTCCTATCCGACCCAAGCTAAAAAATTCCAAATAAAATGGCAAAAAATTTCAAAAAATTAAAAAACTTAATTCCGGCATTATTTCTATCTAAACCGGATTGAGATAGGCCGAGGAAGAGAGAAAAATTTTGTTCCCGAATTCCGTTCCATTCCGACCCTAGCTAGAAAATTCCAAAAAAAATTCAAAAAATTAAAAAACTTCATTCCGGCAATATTTCTATCCAAACTGGGTTGAGATAGGCTGAGAAAGAGGGAAAAAAATTATAGTCCCGAATTCCGTCCCATTCTGACCCTAGCCAGAAAATTCCAAAAAAAATAGAAAAAAAAAATTCAAAAAATTAAAAAACCTCATTCCTCAGTATTTCTGTATAAACCGAGTTGAGATAGGACGAGAAACAGAGAAAAAAAAAATATTTCCCGAATTCCGTTCCTATCCGACCCTATCTAGAAAATTCGAAAAAAATTGGCAAAAAAATTCAAAAAATTAAAAAACATTATTCCGGCATTATTTTTATCCAAACTGGGTTGAGACAGGCCAAGAAAGAGAAAAAAAAAATTCTAGTCCCGAAATCCGTTCCCATCCGACCCTAACTAGAAAATTCCAAAACAAAAACAAGCAAAAAAATTAAAAAACTTCATTCCTGCATTATTTCTATCCAAACCAGGTTGAGATAGTCCGAGAAAGAGAAAAAAAAAAATAGTTTCGAATTCCGTTCCCATCCGACCCTAGCTAGAAAATACAAAAAAAAAAAAAAAAAGCAAAAAAATTCAAAAAACTAACAGACATAATTCTGGACATATTTTTATCCAAAACGAGTTGAAATTGTCGAGAAAGACGGAAAAAAATTTTAGACCTGAATTCCATTCCTATGCAACCCTAGCTAGAAAATTCCAAAAAAAATAGAAAAAAAATTCAAAAACTTTATTCTGGCATTATTTTTTTCCAAACTGGGTTGAGATACGCCGAGTAGAGAAAAAAAAATTTTACTCCCGAATTCCGTTTCCATCCCACCCTAGAAAGAAAATTCCAAAAAAAAATAGCAGAAAAATTAAGAAACTTAATTCCTGCATTATTTCAATCCAAACCGGGTTGAGATAGTTCGTAAAAGAGAAAAAAAAAAAAAATTAGTCCTGAATTCCGCTCCTATCCGACCCTAGCAAGAAAGTACCAAAAAAAATAGAAAAAAAAAATTCAAAAAACTAAAAAATTCATTCCGGAAATATTTTTATCCAAACCGGGTTGAAATAGGCCATGAAATAGTGAAAAAAATTTCCGTCCCGAATTCCGTTCCTATCCAACCCTAGCTAGAAAATTCAAAAAAATTAGCAAAAAATTTCAAAAAATTAAAACCCGTCATTCCGGCCATATTTCTATCCAAACCGAGTTGAGATAGGCAGGGAAAGAGGGAAAAAAAATTTTGTCCCGAATTCTGTTCCTATCCAACCCTAACAACAAAATTCCAAAAAAAAGGGCAAACAAATTCAAAAAATTAAAAAACATCATTCCGACAATATTTCTGTCCAAACCGGGTTGAAATTGGCCATGAAAGAGAGAAAAAAATTTTACTCCCGAATTCCGTTCCTATCCGACCCTAGCTAGAAAATTCCAAAAAAATTAGCAAAAAATTAAAAAAAATCATTCCGGCAATATTTCAATCCAAACCGGGTTGAAATAGGCCATGAAATAGTGAAAAAAATTTCCGTCCCGAATTCCGTTCCTATCCAACCCTAGCTTGAAAATTCAAAAAAATTAGCAAAAAATTTCAAAAAATTAAAACCCGTCATTCCGGCCAGATTTCTATCCAAACCGAGTTGAGATAGGCAGGGAAAGAGGGAAAAAAAATTTTGTCCCGAATTCTATTCCTATCCAACCCTAACAAGAAAATTCCAAAAAAAAGGGCAAACAAATTCAAAAAATTAAAAAACATCATTCCGACAATATTTCTGTCCAAACCGGGTTGAAATTGGCCATGAAAGAGGGAAAAAAAATTTAGTCCCTATTTCCGTTCCTATCCGACCCTAGAGAGAAAATTCCAAAAAATGAATAAACTTAATTCCGGCATTACTTCTCTAAACCGGGTTGACATAGGCTGAGAAAGAGAGAGAAAAATTTTAGTCCTGAATTCCGTTCCGTTCCTATCCGACACTAGCTAGAAAATTCCAAAAAAAAAATAGAAAAAAGTTT
The DNA here is from genome assembly GCA_028535165.1 of Quercus tomentella. NCBI lineage: Eukaryota > Viridiplantae > Streptophyta > Magnoliopsida > Fagales > Fagaceae > Quercus > Quercus tomentella. The sequence continues at coordinate 40,581,396 of JAPQVY010000089.1, forward strand.
CAAAAAATTAAAAAACATCATTCCGACAATATTTCTATCCAAACCGGGTTGAAATAGGCCGTGAAATAGAGAAAAAAATTTTACACCCGAATTCCATTCCTATCCGACCCTAGCTAGAAAATTCAAAAACAAATAGCAAAAAAATTGAAAAAATTAAAAAAAAATCATTCCGGCAATATTTCAATCCAAACCGAGGAGAGAAAGGCCGAGAAAGAGGGAAAAAAATTTTAGTCCCTAATTCCGTTCCTATTCGACCATGGAGAGAAAATTCCAAAAAAAATGGCAAAAAAATTCAAAAAATGAAAAAACTTCATTCCGGCATTACGTCTATCTAAACCGGGTTGAGATAGGCCGAGAAAAAGAGAGCAAAATATTCGTCCTGAATTCCGTTCCTATCTGACCCTAACTAGAAAATTCCAAAAAAAATAGCAAAAAAATTCAAAAAATTAAAAAAAAAAATCATTCTGGCAATATTTCAATCCAAACTGTGATGAGACTGGCCGAGAAAGAGGGAAAAAAAATTTAGTCCCTAATTCCATTCCTATTCGACCCTAGAGAGAAAATTCCAAAAAAAATGGCAAAAAAATTCAAAAAATGAAAAAACTTCATTCTAGCATTAGTACTATCTAAACCAGGGTGAGATGGGCCGAGAAAGAGAGAGAAAAATTTTAGTCCTGAATTACGTTCCGTCCCTATCCGACTTAAGCTAGAAAATTCCAAAAAAAAATAGAAAAAAGTTTCAAAAAATTAATAAACATCATTCCGGCAATTTTTCTATCCAAACCGGGTTGAAATAGGCCGTGAAATAGAGAAAAAAATTTTACTACTGAATTCCGTTCCTATCCGATCCTAGCTAGAAATTTCCAAAAAAAAATAGCAAAAACATTCAAAAAATTAAAAAAAAATCATTCAGGCAATATTTCAATCCAAACCGCGGTGAGATAGGCCAAGAAAAAGGGAAAAAAATTTAAGTCCCTAATTCCATTCCTATTCGACCCTAGAGAGAAAATTCCAAAAAAAATGGCAAAAAAGTTCAAAAAATGAAAAAACTTCATTCCGGCATTACTTCTATCTAAACCGGGTTGAGATGGGCCGAGATAGAGAGAGAAAAATTTTAGTCCTGAATTCCGTTCCGTTCCTATCTGCCTCTAGCTAGAAAATTCCAAAAAAAAAATAGCAAAAAGTTTCAAAAAATTAAAAAACATCATTCTGGCAATATTTCTATCCAAACCGGGTTGAAATAGGCCGTGAAATAGGGTAAAAAATTTTAGCCCCGAATTACGTTCCTATCCGACCCTGGCTAGAAAATTTCAAAAAAAGTCGCAAAAAAATTCAAAAAATTAAAAGACATCATTCTGGCCATGTTTCTATCCAAACCAAGTTGAGATAGGCCGTGAAAGAGGGAAAAAAATTTTAGTCCCGAATTTCGTTCCTATCCGACCCTAGCAAGAAAATTCCAAATAAAATGGCAAAAAACTTCAAAAAATTGAAAAACCTCATTCCGGCAATATTTCTATCCAAACCGGGTTGAAATAGGCCATGAAATAGTGAAAAAAAATTTCTTCCCGAATTCCGTTCCTATCGGACCCAAGCTATAAAATTCCAAAAAAAATATAAAAAAATTTCCAAAAATTAAAACCCATCATTTCGGCAATATTTCTATGAAAACCGAGTTGGGATTGGCAGGGAAAGAGGGAAAAAAATTATAGTCCGGAATTCTGTTACTAGTCGACCCTAGCTAGAAAATTCCAAAAAAATTAAAAAAAATCATTCCGGCAATATTTCTATCCAAACCGAGGTGAGATAGGCCGAGAAAGAAGGAAAAAATTTTTAGTCCCTAATTACGTTCGTATTCGACCCTAGATAGAAAATTCCAAAAAAAATGGCAAAAAAATTCAAAAAATGAACAAACTTCATTCCGGCATTACTTCTATCTAAACCGGGTTGAGATAGGCCGAAAAAGAGAGTGAAAAATTTTAGTCCTGAATTCTGTTCCGTTCCTATCAGATTCTAGCTAGAAAATTCCAAAAAGAAAATATAAAAAAAATACAAAAACATCATTCGGACAATATTTCTATCCAATCCGGGTTGAAATAGGCCGTGAAATAGAGAAAAAATATTTTAGCCCCGAATTCCGTTCCTATCCGACCTAGGCTTGAAAATTCCAAAAAAAAAGGCAAAAAAATTGAAAAAAATAGAAAACCTCATTCCGGCATTATTTCTATCTAAACCGGGTTGAGATAGGCCGAGGAAGAGAAAAAAAATTTTGTCCCGAATTCCGTTCCTTTCCAACCCTAGCAAGAAAATTCCAAAAAAAAAAGAAAAAAAATCAAAAAATTAAAAAAATTAATTCCGGCATTATTTCTATCTAAACCGGGTTGAGATAGGCCAGGAAAGAGAAAAAAAAAAAATTTGTCACGAATTCCGTTCCTATCCGACCCCCAGCAAAAGAATTCAAAAAATTAAAAGACATCATTCTGGCCATATTTCTACCCAAAATGAGTTGAAATAGGCCGAGAAAAAGGCAGAAAAAATTTTGTCTTGAATTCTGATCTGATTCGACCCAAGCTAGAAAATTCCAAAAAAAATAGCAAAAAAATTCAAAAAATTAAAAGACATCATTCTGGCCATATTTCTATCCAATGCAAGTTGAGATAGGCCGTGAAAGAGGGAAAAAAATTTTAGTCCCGATTTCCGTTCCTATCCGACCCTAGCTAAAAAATTCCAAATAAAATTGCAAAAAAATTCAAAAAATTAAAAAACTTCATTCCGACATTATTTCTATCTAAACCGGATTGAGATAGGCCGAGGAAGAGAGAAAAATTTAAGTCCCGAATTCCGTTCATATCCGACCGTGGCTAGAAAATAGCAAAAAAATTCAAAAAATTAAAAGCCATCATTCTGGATATATTTCTATCCAAACCGAGTTGAGATAGGCTGTGAAAGAGGGAAAAAAATTTTAGCCCCGAATTCCGTTCCTATCCGACACTAGCTAGGTAATTACAAAAAAAATGGCAAAAAAATTCAAAAACTTCATTCCGGCATTATTTCTATCTAAACCGGGTTGAGCTAGGCCGAGGAAGAGAGAAAAATTTTAGTTCCGAATTCCGTTCCTATCCGACCCTAGCTAAAAAATCCCAAATAAAATGGCAAAAAAATTCAAAAAATTAAAAAACTTCATTCCGGCATTATTTCAATCTAAACCGGATTGAGATAGGCCGAGGAAGAGAGAAAAATTTAAGTCCCGAATTCCGTTCCTATCCGACCGTGGCTAGAAAATAGCAAAAAAATTCAAAAAAGTAAAAGGCATCATTCTGGATATATTTCTATTCAAACCGAGTTGAGATAGGCTGTGAAAGAGGGAATAAAATTTTAGTCCCGAATTCCGTTCCTATCCGACACTTGCTAGGTAATTACAAAAAAATTCAGAAACTTCATTCCGGCATTATTTCTATCTAAACCGGGTTGAGATAGGCCGAGGAAGAGAGAAAAATTTTTGTTCCGAATTCCGTTCCTTTCCAACTCTAGCTAGAAAATTCCAAAAAAAATAGAACAAAAAATTCAAAAAAATAAAAAACTTCTTTCCGGCATTATTTCTATCTAAACCGGGTTGAGATCGGCCAAGAAAGGGAAAAAAAAAAATTTGTCCCGAATTCCGTTCCTATCCTACCCCCAGCTTTAAAATTCGAAAAAAATTGGCAAAAAAATTCAAAAAATCAAAAAACTTTATTCCGACATTATTTTTATCCAAACTGGGTTGAAATAGGCCGAGAAGAGAAAAAATAATTTTAGTCACGAATTCCGTTCCCATACGAACGAAGCTAGAAAATTCCAAAAAAAGATAGCAAATAAATTAAGAAACTTCATTCTTGCATTATTTCTATCCTAACCGGGTTGAGATAGTCTGAGAAAGAGAAAACAAAATTTTAGTCCCGAATTCTGTTCCTATCCGACCCTAGCAAGAAAATAGAAAAAAAAAATAGCAAAAAATTTCAAAAAATTAAAAAACTTCATTCCGGCTTTATTTCTATCTAAACCGGGTTGAGATAGGCTAGGAAAGAGAAAAAAAAAAATTTGTCCCGAATTCCGTACCTATCCAACGCCCAGCTAAAAAATTCAAAAAAAAATTGGCAAAACAATTAAAAAAATTAAAAAACTTTATTCCGGCATTATATTTATCCAAACTGGGTTGAGATAGGCCGAGAAAGGGGGAATAAAATTTTAGTCCCGAATTCCGTTCACACCCGACCCTACCTAGAAAATTCCAAAAAAAATATCAAAAAAATTCAAAAAATTAAAAAACTTCATTCCGGCATTATTTCTGTATAAACCGGGTTGAGATAGGTCGAGAAAGAGAGAAAAAAAAAAAATTTTCCCGATTCCGTTCCTATCCGACCCTCGCTAGAAAATTCGAAAAAAATTGGCAAAAAAATAAAAAATTTATTCCGGCAATATTTTTAACCAAACTGGGTTGAGAAAGGCCAAGAAAGAGAAAAAAAAATTTTAGCAACGGAATCATTCTGGCAATATTTCAATCCAAACCGAGGAGAGAAAGGCCGAGAAAGAGGGAAAAAAATTTTAGTCCCTAATTCCGTTCCTATTCGACCCTAGAGAGAAAATTCCAAAAAAAATGGCAAAAAAATTCAAAAAATGAAAAAACTTCATTCCGGCATTACGTCGATCTAAACCGGGTTGAGATAGGCCGAGAAAGAGAGAGCAAAATTTTAGTCCTGAAATTCGTTCCGTTCCTATCCGACTCTAGCTAGAAAATTACCAAAAAAAAAAAAGATAAAAGTTTCAAAAAATTAAAAAACATCATTCCGGCAATATTTCTATCCAAACTGAGGTGAGATAGGCCGAGAAAGAGGGAAAAAAATTTTAGTCCCCATTTCCGTTCCTATCCGACACTAGCAAGAAAATTCCAAAAAAAAATACAAAAAAGTTTCAAAAAATTAAAAAACTTCATTCCGACAATATTTCTGTCCAAATTGGGTTGAGATAAGCCGAGAAGAGAAAAAAAATTTTACCCCCGAATTCCGTCCCATCCGACGCTTGCTAGAAAATACCAAAAAGAAATAGCCAAAAAATTAAGAAACTTCATTCCTGCATTATTTCTATCCAAACCGGGTTGAGATAGTCCGAGAAAGAGAAAAAAAAAATTTTAGTCCCGAATTCCGTTCCTATCCGACCCTAGCAAGAAAATTCCAAAAAAAATAGAAAAAAAATTCAAAAAATTAAAAAACATCATTCTGGCAATATTTCTATCCAAACCGGGTTGAAATAGGCCGTGAAATAGAGAAAACAATTTCACCCCCGAATTCCATTCCTATCCCACCCTAGCTAGAAAATTCCAAAAAAAATAACAAAAAAATTCAAAAAAAAAAAAAAAAAAAATCATTCTGGCAATATTTCAATCCAAACCGAGGAGAGAAAGGCCAAGAAAGAGGGAAAAAAATCTTAGTCCCTATTTCCGTTCCTATTCGACCCTAGAGAGAAAATTCCAAAAAAAATGGCAAAAAAATTGAAAAAATGAAAAAACTTCCTTCCGGCATTGTGTCGATCTAAACCGGGTTGAGATAGGCCGAGAAAGAGAGAGCAAAATTTTATTCCTGAATTCCGCTCCGTTCCTATCCGACTCTAGCTAGAAAATTCCAAAAAAAAAATGATAAAAGTTTCAAAAAATTAAAAAACATCATTCCGGCAATATTTCTACCAATCCGGGTTGAAATAGGCCGTGAAATAGACAAAAAAATTTTACTCCCGAATTCCGTTCCTATCCGACCCTAACTAGAAAATTCCAAAAAAAATAGCAAAAAAATTCAAAAAATTAAAAAAACTCATTCTGGCAATATTTCAATCCAAACCGCGATGAGATAGGCCGAGAAAGAGGGAAAAAAAATTTAGTCCCTAATTCCATTCCTATTCGACCCTAGAGAGAAAATTCCAAAAAAAATGGCAAAAAAATTCAAAAAAAGAAAAAACTTCATTCTAGCGTTACTACTATCTAAACCAGGGTGAGATGGGCCGAGAAAGAGAGAAAAAAATTTTAGTCCTGAATTCCGTTCCGTTCCTATCCGATCCTAGCTAGAAATTTCCAAAAAAAAATAGCAAAAAAATTAAAAAAAAAATCATTCAGGCAATATTTCAATCCAAACCGCGGTGAGATAGGCCAAGAAAGAGGGAAAAAAATTTAAGTCCCTAATTCCATTCCTATTCGACCCTAGAGAGAAAATTCCAAAAAAAATGGCAAAAAAGTTCAAAAAATGAAAAAACTTCATTCCGGCATTACTTCTATCTAAACCGGGTTGAGATGGGCCGAGATAGAGAGAGAAAAATTTTAGTCCTGAATTCCGTTCCGTTCCTATCTGACTCTAGCTAGAAAATTCCAAAAAAAAATAGAAAAAGTTTCAAAAAATTAAAAAACATCATTCCGGCATTACTTCTATCCAAACCGGGTTGAGATAGGCCGAGAAAGAGAGAGAAAAATTTTAGTCCTGAATTCTGTTCCGTTCCTATCCGACACTAGCTACAAAATTCCAAAAAAAAAATAGAAAAAAGTTTCAAAAAATTAAAAAACAACATTCCAGCAATATTTCTATCCAAACCGGGTTGAAATAGGCCGTGAAATAGAGAAAAAAATTTTACACCCGAACTTCGTTCCTATCCGACCCTAGCTAGAAAATTCCAAAAAAAATAGCAAAAAAATTAAAAAAATTAAAAAAAATCATTCCGGCAATATTTCAATCCAAACCGAGGAGAGAAAGGCCGAGAAAGAGGGAAAAAAATTTTAGTCCCTAATTCCGTTCCTATTCGACCCTAGAGAGAAAATTCCAAAAAAACTGGCAAAAAAATTCAAAAATGAAAAAACTTCATTCCGGCATTAGGTCTATCAAAACCGGGTTGAGAAAGGCCGTGAAAGAGAGAGCAAAATTTTAGTCCTGAATTCGTTCCGTTCCTATCCGACTCTAGTTTGAAAATTCCAAAAAACAAATAGAAAAAAGTTTCAAAAATTAAAAAACATCATTCCGGCAATATTTCTATCCAAACCGGGTTGAAATAGGCCGTGAAATAGAGAAAAAAAATTTACTCCCGAATTCCGTTCCTATCCGATCCTAGCTAGAAATTTCCAAAAAAAATAGCAAAAAAATTCAAAAAATTAAAAAAAATCATTCAGGCAATATTTCAATCCAAACCGCGGTGAGATAGGCCAAGAAAGAGGGAAAAAAATTTAAGTCCCTAATTCCATTCCTATTCGACCCTAGAGAGAAAATTCCAAAAAAAATGGCAAAAAAGTTCAAAAAATGAAAAAACTTCATTCCGGCATTACTTCTATCTAAACCGGGTTGAGATGGGCCGAGAAAGAGAGAGAAAAATTTTAGTCCTGAATTCCGTCCCGTTCCTGTCCGACTCTAGCTAGAAAATTCCAAAAAAAAATAGAAAAAAGTTTCAAAAAATTAAAAAACATCATTCCGGCAATATTTCTATCCAAACCGGGTTGAAATAGGCCGTGAAATAGAGAAAAAAATTTTAGCCCCGAATTCCGTTCCTATCCGACCCTGGCTGGAAAATTTGAGAAAAAGTAGCAAAAAAATTCAAAGACATCATTCTGGCCATATTTCTATCCAAACCGAGTTGAGATAGGCCGTGAAAGAGGGAAAAAAAATTTTGTCCCGAATTTCGTTCCTATCCGACCCTAGCAAGAAAATTCCAAATAAAATTGCAAAAAAATTCAAAAAATTAAAAAACTTCATTCCGGCAATATTTCTATCTAAACCGAGTTGAGATTGGCTGAGGAAGAGAGAAAAATTTTTGTCCCGAATTCCGTTCCTTTCCGACTCTAGCTAGAAAATTCCAAAAAAATAGAAAAAAAAAATTCAAAAAATTAAAAAACTTCATTTCGACAATATTTCAGTCCAAATTGGGTTGAGATAAGCCGAGAAGAGAAAAAAATTTTACCCCCGAATTCTGTCCCGTCCGACGCTTGCTAGAAAATACCAAAAAGAAATAGCCAAAAAATTAAGAAACTTCATTCCTGCATTATTTCTATCCAAACCGGGTTGAGATAGTCCTAGAAAGAGAAAAAAAAATTTTAGTCCCGAATTCCGTTCCTATCCGACCCTAGCAAGAAAATTCCAAAAAAAATAGAAAACAAAATTCAAAAAACTAAAAAACATCATTCCGGCAATATTTCTATCCAAACCGGGTTGAAATAGGCCATGAAATAGTGAAAAAAATTTCCGTTCCGAATTCCGTTCCTATCGGACACAAGCTGTAAAATTCCAAAAAAAATAGCAAAAAATTTCCAAAAATTAACACCCATCATTTCGGCAATATTTCTCTGCAAACCGGGTTGAAATAGGCCATGAGTGAAAAAAATTTCCGTCTCGAATTCCGTTCCTATCGGACCCAAGCTGTAAAATTCCAAAAAAAATAGCAAAAAATTTCCAAAAATTAACACCCATCATTTCAGCAATATTTCTATGCAAACTGAGTTGGGATAGGCAGAGAAAGAGGGAAAAAAAATTTAGTCCTGAATTCTGTTACTATTCGACCCAAGCAAGAAAATTCCAAAAAAATAGCAAAAAAATTAAAAAAAATCATTCTGGCAATATTTCTATCCAAACCGAGGCGAGATAGGCCGAGAAAGAGGGAAAGAAATTTTAGTCCCTAATTACGTTCCTATTCGACCCTAGATAGAATATTCCAAAAAAAATGACAAAAAAATTCAAAAAATGAACAAACTTCATTCCGGTATTACTTCTATCTAAACCGGGTTGAGATAGGCCGAGAAAGAGAGTGAAAAATTTTAGTCCTGAATTCCGTTCTGTTCCTATCAGACTCTAGCTTGAAAATTCCAAAAAAAAAATAGAAAAAAAACTCAAAAACATCATTCCGGCAATATTTCTACCCAATCCGGGTTGAAATAGGCCGTGAAAAAGGGAAAAAAAAATTTAGTCCCGAATTCCGTTCCTATCCGGCACTAGCTAGATAATTACAAAAAAATTCAAAAAATTCAAAAACTTCATTCCGGTATTATTTCTATCTAAACCGGGTTGAGATAGGCCGAGGAAGAGAGAAAATTTTTTTTCCCGAATTCCGTTCCTTTCCGACCCTAGCTAGAAAATTCAAAAAAAAAAATAGAAAAAAAAATTCAAAAAAATTAAAGGGATAATTACACATAACCCACCTATGGTTAGGGCGAAAATCACTTTGCCTACCCGTGGTTTGAGAAGTATCACTTAACCCACCTGTGGTATGTTTCCGTCAATCTCCGTAACCCACCTCAAGCCCAGCCGTTACAAAAACACCTCTTAACACCAAAACACAACATAACGTGAATCAAAACACTCAAAACTCAGAAACTTTTCAAGAGAGAGACTTGTGGTGAGATCAACGTGTTCTTCGTGGTTTTTATATCTCTTTTTCAGCCTGTACTGGCCCGGTGGTTTCATCTCATCACGGTGGTTCTGGCTCTCCATAAGTGGTTACAAATTTTCTCGTCATTAATGAGTTGTGGCACTCCATTTGGTGGTTTTGTGTCACCATTTGTGGGTTTTGTTGGTTTTTGCATTTGGGTGTGCTTTATTTTTTTTGGCAGAAATCACGAAGGCCAGTGGTTATGGGTTCACAATAGAGAGATAAGAAAGATAGAAGTTTTCCCCATTGCCTCCCTCAACCCTTTGGCTAACTCCTCGTTTAAAAAAAAAAAAAAAAAAAGATTGGAAACCAAAAAGCATAACATAAACTACATTTGGGAACCATTAACAACATAAACTGCTGCCAGCACCACCATCACCACCACCACTACCTTCACCTCTCCCACCAGAACCTCCATAGCCACCCGACCCACCATTTGAAACTGTAGAAACTAGAAAATGATCAAAACCCAGTTGCCCAAAACCCAGTTACCACTTTTTGATTTTGTTTCTCTTGCATTTTTGCTTTATTTTTTGTTTTGGGAGGAGAGAGACATAAAGTTTGAGCCACCGTGACGACATGAAACCACCGGGCTGGGAAAGGCTGAAAAAGAGATCTAAAAACCACGAAGAACACGTTGATCTCACCACAAGTCTCTCTCTTGAAAAGTTTCTGAGTTTTGGGTGTTTTGATTCGCGTTATGTTGTGTTTTGGTGTTAAGAGATGTTTTTGTAACGGCTGGGCTTGAGGTGGGTTACGGAGATTGACGGAAACATACCACAGGTGGGTTAAGTGATACTTTTCAAACCACAGGTAGGCAAAGTGATTTTCGCCCTAACCACAGGTGGGTTATGTGTAATTATCCCAAAATAAAAAACTTCATTCCGCCATTATTTCTATCTAAACTGGGTTGAGATACGCCAGGAAAGGGAAAAAAAAAAAAATTTGTCCCGAATTTCGTTCCTATCCTACCCCCAGCAATTAAATGCGAAAAAAATTGGCAAAAAAATTCAAAGAATTAAAAAACTTCATTCCGGCATTATTTTTATCCAAACTGGGCTGAGGTAGGCCGAGAAAGAGAGAATAAAATTTTAATCCTGAATTCCATTCACACCCGACCCTAGTTAGAAAATTACAAAAAAAAATAGTATAAAAATTCAAAAAATTCAAAAATTTCATGCCGGAAATATTTCTGTCCAAACCGGGTTGAGATAGGCCGAGAAGGAGAAAAAAAAATTTAGTCCCGAATTCCGTCCCATTTTGACCCTAGCCAGAAAATTACAAAAAAAATAGAAAAAAAATTCAAAAAATTAAAAAACATCATTCCGGCATTAGAAAATTTCCTGAATTTCGTTCCTATACGACCCTAGTTAGAAAATTTGAAAAAAATTGGCAAAAAAGTTAAAAAAATTAAAAAAAATTTATTCCAGCATTATTTTTATCCAAACTGGGTTGAGATAGGCAAAGAAAGAGAAAAAAAAAAAATTTAGTCCCGAATACCGTTCCCATCCGACCCTAGCTAGAAATTTCCAAAAAGAAATAGCAAAAAAATTAAAAAACTTCATTCCTGCATTATTTCTATCCAAACCAGGTTGAAATTGTCCGAGAAAGAGAAAAAAAATTTTAGTCTCGAATTCCGTTCCCATCCGACCCTAGCTAGAAAATACAAAAAAAAAAAAAAAAAAAAAAAAAACTAGCAAAAAAATTCAAAAATTTAAAAGACGTCATTCCGGCCATATTTCTATCGAAACTAAGTTGAAATAGGCCAAGAAAGAGGGAAAAAATTTTTAGTCCTGAATTCCATTCCTATCCGACCCTAGCTAGAAAATTCGAGAAAAAAAAGGGCAAAAAAATTCAATAAATGAAAAAACTTTATTCCGACATTATTTTTATCCAAACTGGGTTGAGATAGGCCGAGAAGAGAAAAAAAATTTTAGTCACGAATTCCGTTCCCATCCGAACCAAGCTAGAAAATTCCAAAAAAAAATAGCAAATAAATTAAGAAACTTCATTCCTGCATTATTTCTATCCAAACCGGGTTGAGATAGTCTGAGAAAGAGAAAACAAAATTTTAGTCCCGAATTCCGTTCCTATCCGACCCTAGCAAGAAAATAGAAAAAAAGAAAAGCAAAAAATTACAAAAATTTAAAAAACTTCATTCCGTCTTTATTTCTATCTAAACCGGGTTGAGATAGGCTAGGAAAGAGAAAAAAAAAAAAAATTTTGTTCTGAATTCCATACTTATCCAACGCCCAGCTAGAAAATTCAAAAAAAATTGGCAAAAAAATTTTAAAAATTAAAAAACTTTGTTCTAGCATTATTTTTAACCAAACTGGGTTGAGATAGGCCGAGAAAGGGGGAATAAAATTTTAGTCCCGAATTCCGTTCACACCCGACCCTACCTAGAAAATTCCAAATAAAATCTCAAAAAAATTCAAAAAATTAAAAAACTTCATTCCGGCATTATTTCTGTATAAACCGGGTTGAGATAGGTCGAGAAAGAGAGAAAAAAAAATATTTCCCGAATTTCGTTCCTATCCGACCCCCGCTAGAAAATTCGAAAAAAATTGGCAAAAAAATTAAAAAAAATAAAAAATTTATTCCGGTAATATTTTTATCCAAACTGGGTTGAGATAGGCCGAGAAAGAGAAAAAAAAATTTTCGCTCCAAATTCCTTTCCCATCCGACCCTAGCAAGAAAATTGCAAAAAAAAATAGCAAAAAAATTAAGAAACTTCATTCCTGCATTATTTCTATCCAAACCAGGGTGAGGTAGTCGGAGAAAGAGAAAAAGAAAAATTTTAGTCCCGAATTCCGTTCTCATCCTACCCTAGCTAGAAAATTCCAAAAAAAAAAAATAGCAAAAAAATTAAGAACTTCATTCCGACAATATTTCTATCCAAATCAGGTTGAAATAGGCCGTGAAACAGAGAAAAAAATTTTAGCCCCGAATTCCATTCCTATCCGACCCTGGCTAAAAAATTCCAAATAAAATGGCAAAAATTTTCAAAAAATTAAAAACTTAATTCCGGCATTATTTCTATCTAAACCGGATTGAGATGGGCCGAGGAAGAGAGAAAAATTTTGTTCCCGAATTCCGTTCCTTTCCGACCCTAGCTAGAAAATTCCAAAAAATATAGAAAAAAAAATTGAAAAATTTTAAAAACTTCATTCCGACAATATTTCTATCCAAACTGGGTTGAGATAGGCCTAGAAGAGAAAAAAAATTTTACCCCCGAATTCCGTCCCATCCGATCCCTGCTAGAAAATTCCAAAAAGAAATAGCAAGAAATTTCAGAAAGTTCATTCCTGCATTATTTCTATCCAAACTGGGTTGAGATAGTCTGAGAAAGAGAGAATAAAATTTTAGTCCCGAATTCCGTTCACACCCAACCCTACCTAGAAAATTCCAAAAAAAAATAGCAAAAAAATTCCAAAAATTAAAAAATTTCATGCCGGAAATATTTCTGCCCAAACCGGGTTGAGATAGGCTGAGAAAGAGGGAAAAAAATTTTAGTTCCGAATTCCGTCCCATTCTGACCCTAGCCAGAAAATTCCAAAAAGAAATAGCCAAAAAATTAAGAAACTTCATTCCTGCATTATTTCTATCCAAACCGAGTTGAGATAGGCCGAGAAAGAGAGAAAAAAAAATATTTCCCGAATTCCGTTCCTATTCGACCCTATTTAGAAAATTCGAAAAAAATTGGCAAAAAAATTCATAAAATTAAAAAACACTATTCCGGTATTATTTTTATCCAAACTGGGTTGAGATAGGCCGAGAAAGAGAAAAAAAAAAATTTAGTCTCGAATTCCGTTCCCATTCGACCCTAGCTAGAAAATACCAAAAAAAAAAAAAAATAGCAAAAAAATTCAAAAAACTAAAAGACATAATTCTGGCCATATTTTTGTCCAAACAGAGTTGAAATAGGCCGAGAATGAGGGAAAAAAATTTTAGACCTGAATTCCGTTCCTATCCAACCCTAGCTAGAAAATTTCAAAAAAAATAGCAAAAAAATTCAAAAAATTATAAAAAAAATCATTCCGGCAATATTTCAATCCAAACCGAGGTGAGATAGGCCAAGAAAGAGGGAAAAAAATTGTAGTCCCTAATTCCGTTCCTATACGACCCTAGAGAGAAAAATCCAAAAAAAATGGCAAAAAAATTCAAAAAATGAAAAAACTTCATTCCGGCATTACTTCTATCTAAACTGGGTTTAGATAGGCTGAGAAAGAGAGAGAAAAATTTTAGTCCTGAATTTCGTTCCGTTCCTATCCGACTCCAGCTAGAAAATTCCGAAAAAAAATAGAAAAAAGTTTCAAAAAATTAAAAAACATCATTCCGGCAATATTTCTGTCCAAATCGGGTTGAAATAGGCCGTGAAATAGAGAAAAAAATTTTACACCCGAATTCCGTTCCTATCCGACCCTAGCAAGAAAAATCCAAAAAAAATAGCAAAAAAATTAAAAAAATTAAAAAAAATCATTCCGGCAATATTTCAATCCAAACCGAAGTGAGATAGGCCGAGAAAGAGGGAAAAAAATATTAGTTCCTAATTCCGTTCCTATTCGACCCTAGAGAGAAAATTCCAAAAAAAATGGTAAAAAAATTCAAAAAACTAAAAAACATCATTCCGGCATTATTTCCATCTAAACCAGGTTGAGATAGGCTGAGGAAGAGAGAAAAATTTTTGTCCCGAATTCCCTTCCTTTCCGACCCTAGCTAGAAAATTCCAAAAAAATAGAAAAAAAATTCAAAAAATTAAAAAACTTCATTCTGACAATATTTCTATCCAAACAGGGTTGAGATAAGCCGAGAAGAGAAAAAAAATTTTACCCCCGAATTCCGACCCATCCGACCCTTGCTAGAAAATTCCAAAAAGAAATAGCCAAAAAATTAAGAAACTTCATTCCAGCATTATTTCTATCCAAACCGGGTTGGGATAGTCCGAGAAAGAAAAAAAAAAATTTTAGTCCCGAATTCCGTTCCTATCCGACCCTAGCAAGGAAATTCCAAAAAAAATAGAAAAAAAATTCAAAAACCTAAAAAACATCATTCTGGCAATATTTCTATCCAAATCGGGTTGAAATAGGCCATAAAATAGAGAAAAAAATTTTAGCCCCGAATTCCGTTCCTATCCGACCCTGGCTAGAAAATTCCAAAAAAAATAGCAAAAAAATTCAAAAAATTAAAAGACATCATTCTGGCCATATTTCTATCCAAACCGAGTTGAGATAGGCCGTGAAAGAGGGGAAAAAAATTTAGTCCTGAATTCCGTTCCTATCCGACCCAAGCTAGAAAATTCCAAAAAAAAAAAGAAAAAAAATTCTAAAAATTAAAAAAGTTCACTCCGGCATTATTTCTATCTAAACTGGGTTGAGATAGGCCAGGAAAGAGAAGAAAAAAAAATTCAGTTCCGAATTCCGTTCCTGTCCAACCCCTAGCTAGAAAATTCGAAAAAAATTGGCAAAAAATATCAAAAAATTAAAAAACTTCATTCCGGCATTATTTTTATCCAGACTGGGTTGAGATAGGGCAAGAAAGAGAAAAAAAAATTTTAGCTCCGAATTCCATTCCTATCCGACCCTGGCTAGAAAATTCCAAAAAAAATAGCAAAAAAATTCAACAAATTAAAAAATTTCCTGCCGGAAATATTTCTGTCCATGCCGGGTTGAGATAGGTTGAGATAGAGAAAAAAAAATTTTAGTCCCGAATTCCGTCCCATTCTGACCCTAGCCAGAAAATTCCAAAAAAAATAAAAAAAAATTCAAAAAATTAAAAAACTTCATTCCCGCATTATTTCTGTCTAAACCGGGTTGAGATAGGCAGGGAATGAGGGAAAAAAATTTTAGTCCCGAATTCTGTTCCTATCCGACACTAGCTAGAAAATTCCAAAAAAAATAGAAAAAAAACTAAAAAACATCATTCCGGCAATATTTCTATCCAAACCGGGTTGAGATACGCCGAGAAAATGAGAAAAAAATTTCAGTCCCGAATTCCGTTCCTATCCAACCCAACCTAGATAATTCCAAAAGAAATAGAAAAAAAATGTAAAAAATTAAAAAACATCATTCCGGCAATATTTCTATCCAAACCGGGTTGAGATACGCCGGGAAAATGAGAAAAAAATTTCAGTTCTGAATTCCGTTCCTATCCGACCCTAGCTGGAAAAGTCCAAAAAAAATAGCAAAAAAATTCAAAAACTTCACTCTGGCATTATTTTAATTCGAACCCGGTTGAGATAGGCGTAGAAAGAGAGATAAAAATTTTAGTCCCGAATTCCATTCTTATCCGACCCTAACTAGAAAATTCCAAAAAAAATGGCCAAAAAATTTAAAAACTTCATCCCGAATTATTTCTATTTAAACTAGGTTCAGATAGGCCGAAAAAAAAAGAGAAAAAAAATATTAGTTCCGAATTCTGTTCCTATCCGACCCCAGCTAGAAAATTCCAAAAAAAAAAGTAAAAAAATTAAATAACCTGATTCCGGTATTATTTCTATTCAAACCGGGTTGAGTTAGGCCCAGAAAAAGAAAAAAAAAATTATTTCCGAATTCCGTTCTTGTCCGACCCTAGCTAGAAAATTCCAAAAATAATAGCAAAAAAATTCAAAAACTTCAGTCCGGCATTATTTTTATTCGAACCAGGTTGAGATAGGCATAGAAAGAGAGAAAAAAAATTTTAGTCCCGAATTTCGTTCGTATCCAACCCTAGCTAGAATATTAAAAAAAAAAAAGCAAGAAAATTCGAAAAATTAAAAAACTTCATTCTGACATTATTCCTATCCAAACCAGGATGAGGTAGGTAGTAAAAAAGATAAAAAAATTTTATTCCCGAATTTCGCTCCTATCCGACCTTAGCTAGAAAATTCCAAAAAAAAAAAAAGGCAACAAAATTCAAAAAATTAAACATTTTCATTCCGACATAATTTCTCTCCAAACCAGGTTGCGATAAGCCGAGAAAGAGAAAAAAAAAAAAATTTCGTCCCAATTTCAGTTCCAACCCAACCTGGGCAAGAAAATTCCAAAAAAAATAGCAAAAAAATTCAAAACATTAAAAAAATTCACTGCTGCATTATTTCTATCCAAACCGGGCTGAGCTATGCCGAGAAAAAGAAAAAAAAAATTGATCTTAGTCATTCCGGCTTTATATCTATCCAAACCGGGTTGAGATAGACCGAGAAAGAGAAAAAAATAATTTTAGTCCCGAATTATGTTCCAATCAGATCTTAGCTAGAAAATTCCAAAAAAAAACAGCAAAAAAATTCAAAAAATTAAAAAACTTCATTCTGGCATTATTTTTATCCAAACTGGGTTGAGATAGGCCTAGAAAGAAAGAAAAAAAATTTCGTCCCGAATTCCGATCCTATCTGACCCAAGGTAGAAAATTCCAAAACTTCATTCCAGCAATATTTCTATCCAAACCGGATTGAGATAGGCTGAGAAAGAGAGAAAGAAATTTTAGTCCCGAATTCCGTTCCTATCCGGCCCTACCTAGAAAATTCCAAAAAAAATTCAAAAAACTAAAAAACATCATTCCGGCAATATTTCTATCCAAACCGGGCTGAGATACGCCGAGAAAGTGAGAAAAAATTTTTAGTCCCGAATTCCATTCCTTTCCGACTCTAGCAAGAAAATTCCAATAAAAATAGCAAAAAAATTCAAAAACTTCACTCCGGTTCTAATTCGAAGCCGGTTGAGATAGGCGTAGAAAGAGAGATAAAAATTTTAGTCCCGAATTCCGTTCTTATCCGACCCTAGATAGAAAATTCCAAAAAAAATGGCCAAAAAATTCAAAAATTCAAAAAACTTCATTCCGAATTATTTCTATCTAAACCAGGTTGAGATAGGCCGAAAAAAAAAAGAGAAAAAAAATATTAGTTCCGAATTCTGTTCCTATCCGACCCCAGCTAGAAAATTGAAAAAAAAATGGCAAAAAAATTAAAGAACTTGATTCCGGCATTATTTCTATTCAAACCGGGTTGAGATAGGCCCAGAAAAAGAAAAGAAAAAAATTTATTTCCGAATTCCGTTCGTATCCGACCGTAGCTAGAAAATTCCAAAAAAAATAGCAAAAAAATTGAAAAACTTCAGTCCGGCATTATTTTTATTCGAACCCGGTTGAGATAGGCATAGAAAGAGAGAAAATAATTTTAGTCCCGAATTCCGTTCCTATCCGACCCTAGCTAGAAAATTCCAACAAAAATGGCAAAAAAATTCAAAAAATTAAAAAACTTCATTCCGGCATTATTTCTATCCAACCGGGTTGAGATAGGCTGAGAAAGGGAGAAAAACATTTTAGTCCTGAATTTCGTTCGTATCCGACCCTAGCTAGAAAATTCAAAAAAAAAATAGCAAGAAAATTAAAAAAATTAAAAAACTTCATTCGGACATTATTTCTATTCAAACCAGGATGAGATAGGCCGAAAAAAAGATGAAAAAATTTTAGTCCCGAACTTCGTCCCTATCCGACCTTAGCTAAAAAATTCCAAAAGAAAAAAAGGCAACAAAATTCAAAAAATTAAAAATTTTCATTCCGGCATTATTTCTCTCCAAACCAGGTTGCGAGTAGCCGAGAAAGAGAAAAAAAAAAAAAAAAATCATCCCGATTTTAGTTCCAACCCAACTGGGCAAGAAAATTCCAAAAAAAATAGCAAAAAAATTCAAAAAATTAAAAAACTTCATTGCAGCATTATTTCTATCCAAACCGTGCCGAGCTATGCCGAGAAAAAGAAAAAAAAAATTTAGTCCTGAATTCTGTTCCTATCCGATCCTAGTTAGAAAATAACAAAAAAAATGGCAAAAAAATTCAAAAAACTGAATAACTTCATTCCGGCGTTATTTCTATCCAAACCGGGTTGAGACTGAGAAAGAGAAAAAAAAAATTTAGTCCCGAATTCCGTTCCTATCAGATCCTAGCTAGAAAATTCCAAAAAAAAAAAAAGCTAAAAAATTCAAAAAATTAAAAAACTTCATTCTGGCATTACTTTATCCAAACTGGGTTGAGATAGGCCTAGAAAGAAAGAAAAAAATTTTCGTCCCGAATTCCGATCCTATCCAACCTAAGGTAGAAAATTGCAAAACTTCATTCCAGCAATATTTCTATCCAAACCGGATTGAGATAGGCTAAGAAAGAGAGAAAGAAATTTTAGTCCCGAATTCCGTTCCTATCCGGCCCTAGCTAGAAAATTCCAAAAAAAATTCAAAAAATTAAAAAAGATCATTCCGGCAATATTTCTATCCAAACCGGGCAGAGATACGCAGAGAAAATTAGAAAAAAAAATTTAGTCCAAAATTCCGTTCCTATCCGACCGTAGCTAGAAAATTCCAAAAAAAATAGCAAAAAATTTCAAAAACATCACATTGGCATTATTTTAATTCGAACCCGGCTGATATAGGCGTAAAAAGAGAGATAAAAATTTTAGTCCCGAATTCCGTTCTTATCCGACCCTAGCTAGAAAATTCCAAAAAAAATGGCCAAAAAATTCAAAAAATTAAAAAACTTCTTTCCGAATTATTTCTATCTAAACCAGGTTGAGATAGGCCGAAAAAAAAGAGAAAAAAAATATTAGTTCCGAATTTTGTTCCTATCCGACCCCAGCTAAAAAATTCCAAAAAATATGGCAAAAAAATTAAACAACTTGATTCCAGCATTATTTCTATCCAAACCGGGTTGAGATTGGCCCAGACAAAGAAAAAAAAAATTCTTTCCGAATTCCGTTCCTTTCCGACCATAGCTAGAAAATTCCAAAAAAAATAGCAAAAAAATTGAAAAATTCAGTCCGGCATTATTTTTATTTGAACCCGGTTCAGATAGGCATAGAAGGAGAGAAAATAATTTTAGTCCCGAATTCCGTTCCTATCCGACCCTAGCTTGAAAATTCCAACAAAAATGGCAAAATAATTCAAAAAATTAAAAAACTTCATTCTCGCATCATTTCTCTCCAAACCAGGTTGCGATAAGCCGAGAAAGAGAAAAAAAAAAAAAAAAAATTTCGTCCCGATTTTAGTTCCAACCAACCTGGGCAAGAAAATTCCAAAAAAAATAGAAAAAAATTCAAAAAATTAAAAAACTTCATTGCAGCATTATTTCTATCCAAACCGGACTGAGCTATGCTGAGAAAAAGAAAAAAAAAATTTAGTCCTGAATTTTGTTCCTATATGATCCTAGCTAGAAAATAAATAAAAAAATGGCAAATAAGTTCAAAAAATTGAATTACTTCATTCCGGCATTATTTCTATCCAAACTGGGTTGAGATAGGCCGAGAAAGAGAAAAAAAAAAAATTTTAGTCCCGAATTCCATTCCTAGCAGATCCTAGCTAGAAAATTCCAAAAAAAAAAAAAGCTAAAATATTCAAAAAATTAAAAAACTTCATTCTGGCATTATTTTTATCCAAACCAGGTTGAGATAGGCCTAGAAAGAAAGAAAAAAATTTCGTCCCGAATTCCGATCCTATCCAACCCAAGGTAGAAAATTCCAAAACTTCATTCCAGCAATATTTCTATCCAAACCGGATTGAGATAGGCTGAGAAAGAGAGAAAAAAATTTTAGTCCCGAATTCCGTTCCTATCCGGCCCTAGCTAGAAAATTCCAAAAAAAATTCAAAAAATTAAAAAAGATCATTCCGGCTATATTTCTATCCAAACCAGGTTGCGATAGGCCGAGAAAGAATAAAAAAAATTTTCGTCCCGAATTCAGTTCCTATCCAACCCTGGCTAGAAAATTCCAAAAAACAAATAGCAAGAAAATTCAAAAAATTAAAAAACTTCATCCCGGCATTATTTAAATCCAAACCGGGTTGAGATAGGCTAAGAAAGAGGCAAAAAAAAATTTAGACCCGAATTCCGTTCCTATACGACCCCGCAAAAAAAATTCATAAAATTAAAAAACTTCATTCCTGCATTATTTCTAGTCAAACCGGGATGAGATTGGCCGAGAAAGAGACAAAAAAAATTTAGTCTCGAATTCAGTACCGATCCGGCCCTGGTTAGAAATTCCATAAAAAATAGCAAAAAAATTAATAAACTTCAATCTGGCAATGTTTTTATCCCAACCGGGTTTAGATAGGCATAGAAAGAGAGAAAACAATTTTAGTCTCGAATTCCGTTCCTATCCGACCCTAGGTAGAAAATTCCAAAAAAAATTTGAAAAAAAAATTCAAAAAATTAAAAAACTTTATTACGGCAATATTTCGATCCAGACCGAGTTGAGATAGGCCAAGAAAAAGAGAAAAAAATTTAGTCCCAAAATCCGACCCAGCCTTGAAAATTCCAACAAAAATGGTAAAAAAATTAAAAAACTTCAGTACGGAATTATTTCTATCCAAACTAGGTTGATACAGACCGAGAAAGAGAGAAAAAAAAAAATTATAGTCCCGAATTTCGTTTCCATCTGACCCCAGCTAGAAAATTCCTAAAAAAATCCAAAAAAATTCAAAAAATTAAAAAACTTCATTCCGGCATTATTTCTATCCAAACCAGGTTGAGTATGCCAAGAAAGAGAAAAAAAAATTTTAGTCCCGAATTCCGTTCCAATCCGGCCGTAGAGTGAAAATTCCAAAAAAAATGGCAAGAAATTAAAAAACATCATTGCGGCATTATTTCTATCCAAGCAGGGCTGAGATAGGCCAAGAAAGAGTAATAAAAATTTTAGTCCCGAATTCGGTTCGCATCAGACACTAGCTAGAAAATTCAAGAAACAATGGCAAAAAAATTAAAAAAATTAAAAAACTTCATTCCGGCCTTATTTCGATCCAAACCGGGCTGAGATAGGCCGAGAAAGAAAAGATAAAATTTTAGTCCAGAATTCCATTCCTATCCGACCCTAGCTAGAAAATTCCAAAAAAAAATATGAAAAAAATTCAAAAAATTAAAAATCTTTATTACGGAATTATTTCTATCAAAACCTTGGTGAGATAGGCCGAGAAAGAGGAAAAAAAAAAAATTTAGTCCCGAATTCCGTTCCTGTACGACCTTAAGTAGAAAATTCCAAAAAAAATAGCAAAAAATTTCAATAAAATTAAAAAACTTCATTACGGTATTATTTCTATCAAAACTGGGCTGAGATAGGCCGAGAAAGAGAAAAAAAAAATTTTAGTCTCAAATTCTGTTCCTATCTGACCCTAACTAGAAAATTCCAAAAAAAATGGCAAAAAATTAAAAAACTTCATTTCGGCATTATTTCTATCCAAACCGGGTTGAGATAAGCCGAGAAAGAAAAAAAAAAAATTAGTACCGAATTCCGTTCCTATCTGACCCTAGCTAGAAAATTACAAAAAAAATTAAAAAACTTCATTCTGGCAATATTTCTATCCAAACCGGGTCAAGATAAGCTGAAAAAGAGGAAAAAAAAAATTTAGTCTTGAATTTAGTTCCAACCCGTCCTGGACTAGAAAATTCAAAAAAAATAAAAATAAAAATTCAAAAAACTATAAAACATCATTCCGGCAATATTTCCATCCATACTAGGATGAGATAGGCTGAGAAAGACAAAAAAAAAAAATTTCGTCTAGATTTTAGTTCCGATCGGACCCGGGCAGGAAAATTCAAAAAAAAATAGCAAAAAAATTCAAAAAATTAAAAAACTTTATTCCGGCATTATTTCAATCCAAACCGGGTTGAGATAGACAGAGAAAGAGAAAAAAAAAAATTAGTCCTGAATTCCGTACCAATCCGACCCTAGCTAGAAAATTCCAAAAAAAAAAAAGAAAAAAAATTACAAAAATTAAAAAACTTCATTCCAGCAATATTTCTATCCAAACCGGATTGAGATATGTCGAGAAAAAGAGATAAAAATTTTAGTCCCGAATTCCGTTCCTATCCGACCCTAGCTAGAAAATTCCAAAAAAAAAAAAAGCAAAAAAATTCAAAAACATCATTCCGGCATTAATTTTATTCGAACCCGGATGAGATAGGCATAGAAAGAGAGAAAAAAATTTTAGTACCGAATTCCGTTCCTATCCGACCCTAGCTAGAAAATTCACAAAAAAATAGCAAAAAAATTCAAAAAATTAAAAAACTTCATTCTGGCATTATTTCCATTTAAACCGGGTTGAGATAAGCCTAGAAAGAGAGGAAAAAAAAATTTAGTCCCGAATTCTGTTCCTATCCGACCCTAGCTAGAAAATTCTAAAAAAAATGCCAAAAAAATTCAAAAAATTAAAAAACTTCATTCTGACATTATTTCTATCCAAACTGGGTTGAGTATGCCAAGAAAGAAAGAAAAAAATTTTAGTCCCGAATTCCGTTCCAATCCAACCGTAGCGTGAAAATTCCAAAAAAGAAGGCAAAAAAATTCAAAAAACTAAAAAACTTCATTACGGCATTATTTCTATCCAAACCTGGTTGAGATAGGCCGAGAAAGGGAGAAAACAATTTTAGTCCCGAATTCCGTTCCTATCCAACCCTAGCAAGAAAATTCCAAAAAAAATTTAAAAAATTAAAAAACTTCATTCCGGCATTATTTCTATCCAAACCGGGTTGAGATTGGCCAAGAAAGAGACAAAAAGATTTGAAGTCCCGAATTCCGTTCCGATCAGACCCTAGTTAGAAATTCCAAAAAAAATAGCAAAAAAATTCAAAAACTTAAAAAACTTCAATCTGGCAATATTTCATTCCAAATCGGGTTGAGATAGGCTTAGAAAGAGAGAAAAAAATTTTAGTCCCGAATTCCGTTCATATCCGTCCCTAGCTAGAAAATTCCTAAAAAAATAGAAAAAAAATTCAAAAAACTAAAAAACTTCATTTCAGCATTATTTCTATCCAAACCAGGCTGAGATAGGCCGAGAAAGAGACAAAAAAATTTTAGTCCCGAATTCCGTTCCTATCCAACCGTAGCTAGAAAAGTTTATAAAAAATAGCAAAATAATACAAAAACATGAAAAACTTCAATTCTGGCATTATTTCATTCCAAACCGGGCTGAGATAGGCCGAGAAAGGAAAAAAAAAAAAAATTGTCCCGAATTCCGTTCCTATCTGACCGTTGCTATAAAATTACAAAAAAAATGGCAAAAACATTAAAAAAATTAAAAATACTTCATTCCGGCAATATATCTATCCAAACCGGGTTGAGATAGGCCGAGAAAGAAAAAAAAAAATTTAGTCCCGAATTCCGTTCCTATCCGACCCTAACTTGAAAATGCCAAAAACTTCATTCGGCCATTATTTATATCCAGATCGGGTTGAGATAGGCCGACAAAGAGACAAAAAAATTTTAGTCCCGAATTCCGTTCCTATCCGACCCTAACTAGAAAATTCCAAAAAAAATGGCAAAAAAATTTCAAAAATTAAAAAACTTCATTCTGGCATTATTTCTATCCAAACCGGGCTGAGATAGGCCGAGAAAGAGAGAAAAAAATTTTAGTCCCGAATTCCGTTCCTATCCGACCCAAGGTAGAAAATTCCAATAAAAATAGCAAAAAATTAAAAAAACTTCATTAATGCATTATTTCTATCCAAACCGGGCTAAGATAGGCCGAGAAAGAGAGAAAAAAAAATGTTGTCCCGAATTCCGTTTCAATCCGACCCTAGCTAGAAAATTTCATAAAAAATAGCAAAAAAATTCAAAAACTTCATTCTGGCATTATTTCATTCTAAACCAGGTTGAGAGAGGCCGAGAAAGAAAAAAAAAATTTACTTCCGGATTCCGTTCCTATCCAACCCTAGCTAGAAAATTACAAAAAAAAAAATGGCAAAAAAATTAAAAAAAATTAAAAAACATCATTCCGGCAATATTTCTATCCAAACCGGATTGAGATAGGCTTAGAAAGAGAAAAACAAATTTTAGTCCCGAATTCCGTTCCTATCCGACCCTAGCTAGAAAATTCCAAAGAAAATAGAAAAAAAAAATTCAAAAAATTATAAAACATCATTCTAGAAATATTTCTATCCAAACCAGGTTGCGATAGGCCGAGGGAGAGAAAAAAAAAAATTTCCGTCCCAAATTCAGTTACTATCCGACCCTCGCTAGAAAATTCCAAAAAAAAATAGCAAAAAAATTCAAAAAACTAAAAAACTTCATTCCGGCATTATTTCTATCCAAACCGGGTTGAGATAGGCTGAGAAAGAGAAAAAAAAAATTTAGTCCCAAATTCCGTTCCTATCCGACCCTAACTCGAAAATTCCAAAAAAAATGGCAAAAAATTTCATTCCGACATTATTTCTATCCAAACCAGATTGAGATATGCCGAGAAAGAGAAAAAACAATTTTAGTCCCGAATTCCGTTCCCATCCGACCCTAGCTTGAAAATTCCAAAAAAAATGGTAAAAAAATTCAAAAACTTCAGTCCGGCATTATTTCTATCCAATACAGGCTGAGATAGGCCAAGTAAGAGAAAAAAAAAAAAATTAGTCCCAAATTCCGTATCTATTCGACCCAAGGTAGAAAATTCCAAAAAAAATTACAAAAAATTTCAAAAAATTAAAAAACTTCATTACGGCATTATTTCTATCCAAACCGGGTTGAGATAGGCCGAGAAAGAGAAAAAAAAATTAGTCCCGAATTCCGTTCCTATCCGACCCTGGCTAGACAATTACAAAAAAAATTGCAAAAAAATTAAAAAACATCATTCCGGCAATATTTCTATCCAAACTGCGTTGAGATAGGCTGAGAAAGTGAGTAAAAAATTTTAGTCCCGAATTCCGTTCCTATCCGACACTAGCAAGAAAATTCGAAAAAAAATAGAAAAAAAATTCAGAAAATTATAAAACATCATTCCGGAAATATTTCTATCCAAACCAGGTTGCGATAGTCTGAGAAAGAGAAAAAAAAAATGTCGTCCCGAATTCAGTTCCTATCCGACCCTAACTTGAAAATTCAAAAAAATAATGGCAAAAAAATTCAAAAATTAAAAAACTTCATTCCGGCATTATTTCTATCCAAATCGGGCTGAGATAGGCCGACAAAGAGACAAAAAAATTTTAGTCCCGAATTCAGTTCCGATCCGACCCTTGTTAGAAATTCCAAAAAAAAATAGCAAAAAAATTCAAAAAATTTAAAAACTTCATTCTGGCAATATGCTATCCAAACCGAGTTGAGATAGGCTTAGAAAAAGAGAAAAAAAATTTAGTCCCGAATTCCGTTCCTATCCGACCCAAGCTAGAAAATTCCAAAAAAAATTCAAAAAACTAAAAAACTTCATTCCGGCAATATTTCTATCCAAACCGGGTTGAGATAGGCCGAGAAAAAGTGAAAAAAATTTTAGTCCCAAAATCCGTTCCTATCCGACCCTAGCTTGAAAATTGTTAGGAACCCGGTGGTTCCTAATGGAGACTGATAGGAATTATAGGAGAATGGATGGGGATTGTAGGGAAATTGACTTAATTCGAGGTAGTCATCCTCCATAGAGAAATAGAGAGATTAAGAGAGAGAGAGATGCACTAATGCACTAAAAATTTGGTTTATTCTTCATTGATATCTCATATTGAATTACAATCATGTATTTATAGGAGACTAGCTCTAATCTCATTGGCCCACATGGCCTTATCCTATTAGTTCTATTATTCTCCATGTGCATTAATAATTCCAACATGTGCTAAATGTGATTAACATGCTTGGAATTGTAACTAACTAACTAACTAAATCTCAATACAACAATTATTATTCATATGCTTATAGCATTCCTAACATTTCCCTCCCCTTGAAAACACCTTGCCCACAAGGTGTTGTTATTGAGTAACACCTTCATGAGAGGTGACCTACCATAAAACCAATACTTCAATGACATTTTGTAGGCATAGGACACCGTAAATTGACGGTTAAGAAGATATTGGCCATACATTACCTTCATAGCCGCATCAGGTTCCCCAAAAGCATCATGGTTAATATGGTTGACACCAAATGCATTAAAAATACGATATAGAGGCCTCTCATCCACATTAATGTCAAGGACTCCACTGTAATGTTTGCACCAACGTGTATGTTCCTTTTGTTTTTCTTGATTGTTAATCACTAAAGTTGGCAAGATGGTAACCTTACCATGAGATCCTTGCCCCATGTCACCTGCGCCTTCAATGCGAAAATTAAGTGATTTCATGTGATCCCACCAAGTGGTCCAAACCCATGACCAATTGATCTCATTGGCAGCCACACCATATAATAGTTTCTTTGGTTCCTTATTAAAACATTCCAGCATTTTCAAGACCAACCAAAAGCACTTACAATCAATAAAGCAAGCTAGATAATCTGCCCGTACATGAGCATTTGTCCCCACTTCGACAAGAATGTCCGATTTCATTTGTGTCTTATCCTCTCTAAGGTAAATGTCGTGGTGCAGAGAATTGATGAAGGGCATGATTGCATTGCTCATATCTGCCTCTTCTGTAGAACTCAAAGATTTGTGCACATTCTTTTTCTCTCCAACTGGCAGGGCTAAAGGTTCGATATGTTGGAAAGTGGCCCAACCATCTACGCCTTTGAAGTTGCTAGGAACTAAGGGAGTTTGTGATGTGCCGTGAACCTGAACTTGAACCTGAACCTAAGCTACAATAGGACCCTTGCATGGACCATTAAAACTCACTAATTTCTTTAAATCAAGAAACTCTTCAAGATCAGCCACATCTTCACTGTCATTTGCATCTTCACTGTCAATGGTAGTTTTTGTTGATTCAACAACCTCAAACTTTTCACTTGTTCCTTCAAGAAGCTGCAACTCTTCTTCGGACATATTTTCAAGATGCTCTTGCATTCTTGAAAGCTCTTCATTAATGGCCTTGTTAGATTCAGCCAAAGCCTTGAATTTCTTTGAAATAGCCTCGTGAGATTCTGTCAAGGCCTTAACCTTCTCTAAAACTTCATTCACCATTTTCAAGATTTCTTCTCGATCATATTCACCCGTATCAAGATCGACGGCTCTGATACCACTTGTTAGGAACCCGGTGGGTCCTAATGGAGATTGATAGGAATTATAGGAGAATGGATGGGGATTGTAGGGAAATTGACTTAATTCGAGGTAGTCATCCTCCATAGAGAAATAGAGAGATTAAGAGAGAGAGAGAGAGATGCACTAATGCACTAAAAAATTGGTTTATTCTTTATTGATATCTCATATTGAATTACAATCATGTATTTATAGGAGACTAGCTCTAATCTCATCGGCCCACATGGCCTTATCCTATTAGTTCTATTATTCTTCATGTGCATTAATAATTCCAACATGTGCTAAATGTGATTAACATGCTTGGAATTGTAACTAACTAACTAACTAAATCTCAATACAACAATTATTATTTATATGCTTATAGCATTCCTAACAAAAATTCCAAAAAAAAAATTAAAAAACTTCATTACGGCATTTTTTTTTCCTATCCAAACCGGGTTGGGATAGACCGAGAAAGAGAAAAAAAAAATTTAGTCCCGAATTCCGTTCCTATGCCTAACTTGAAAATTCTAAAAAAAATGGCAAAAAAATTCAAAAAATTAAAAAACTTCATTCCGGTGTTATTTTTATCCAAACCGGGCTGAGATAGGCCGAGAAAAAGAGAAGAAAATTTAACCCTCGAATTCCATTCCTATCCGACTAATGCACACCAAGGAGCTGGACATGCTGATTATACAAGTGGAAATGGAGCTAAACTTGCACAAGACCCTTTGTCATTTTCTAGTGGCCCAATTACAAGACTTAGAGCCAAACGTTTCAAGGAAGCACTAAATGGGCTAGTCCGAGACTTGGGCTGATTCTAAAAAGACCAAGATGGGCTCAAATAATAATCAAGGCTTAGTCTATGTCATCAAAGCAATTGAAGAGGCTAATGCATGCAAATTCGCAACCAACATGGTCTGACCATAAAAGGGTGTGAATTTGTTAAGTTCCAGGGATATTAAATGGGAAGATGTCTTGGTAGCATGGTCTGACCATAAAGGGTGTGAATTTGTTAAGTTCCAAGGATATTAAATGGGAAGATGTCTGGGTATTGGTTGGGCATGTTAATTCTAATCCTTTAGCTATTTTGACTGCCTTTAGAAGTCCTAAAAAACTAAAAAAAAACGTGGGAACTTGATTATATTAATTTTGTGTTGTTTTTGAAGTTGTAATTATGATTTTTACCTATTCTTGGAGGGTTGTTCAAAGTATATATCTAGTAGTACGAATTTTAAAGAGGGCAGATTGGTATTCAGAAAATTATTCTCCTTGTGAGTCTTGTGATCCTCTTGGTTCTTAAAAGAACTCTTGAACTTATCAAGTTAATCTTGTCGCGTTCAAACAACCAAACTTATCACCTTTGATTCTTGAGAGATTCTTAGGAAGTCTTGGTGTGGCGTTTCAATTCTACCGTAGTCTTGGTTTTCATCTGGTTAGGTGACGGGTCAAGGCTCAACAAATCTTGTCTACACGATCTTAGGGTTCCAAACCATCATTGTTATTAGGTTTCATCACAATTTTTGGTGTAGTCCATATCATTTTGGTATCAGAGCTTTGGTTCTAAGATAAGCTTGACTATATTTTATTTTCATTCTATTTCCTGTTCCTTGCTAAAAAAAAGAGAGAGAAAAAAAAGAAAAGAAAAGAAGATTTCTTAGTACACGAAGAGGAAAATTTCTCAGTCATATCATTTCCAGTAAAAAAATCTCTTCATTTCAATCTTGTTTCTCACCTTATTCAAGTTCTTGACCTTGTTGATGAGTTTTGGTTGTTTCTCATTTTGAATTGCTGCTAGTTTATTTTGAATTAGTTTCTTGAAGTTCAATTAAGAACTAAAAAAGACACAAAAGAGTGGAAAAAGGCAAGAATGTGTGAGACCATAAGAGGAAAAAAAGCCGTTTAGAGTGAAACACGTAAGGGAGAGCTTGTGAGGATTCTAACTCTGTTTTGCAGATTTTAAATATGTCCAATAATCAAGAAGAAGACATAACCGAAGGACTTCGACCACCAACGAATCAAACCCTCCAAATGCAAGCGATGCTAGGGGAGATGAGGCGTATGTTGAGGGCTGAATTAGAACCTATTCATGAGAGGTTGGATAGGGTAGAAGCGGGAACTCCTAGGGGCCAGCAACATGACAACCCCAATAGGCAGCAAGGTGGGCATGTTCCATGGCGGAATGTTGAGGAAGAGGCGGAGTCGGAGGAGGTTGATGGGCCGTATGTGAACCGAGGCAGGTTTGAGCGTGGGTATGGGAATAAAGAAGCAAGGATGGGTAGGCCTAGGAGGGATAATGATTTAGGAAACATAAAGATTAAGATCCCATCTTTTCAAGGTAAAAATGATCCTGAAGGTTATTTGGAGTGGGAAACTAAAATGGAGATGGTGTTTGATTGTCACAACTATTCAGTGATAAAGAAGGTTAAGTTGGCTGCAATTGAATTTACTAATTATGCCATTGTTTGGTGGGATCAATTATTGATTAATAGGAGGAGGAATAGAGAACCACCCATGGACACTTGGGAGGAGATGAAAATGCTTATGAAGAGGCGTTTTGTACCCAATCACTATTATAGGGGATTGTATCAAAAGTTGCAGAGGTTAACTCAAGGTTCCAAGAGTGTGGATGAGTATTACAAGGAGATGGAGGTAGCTATGATCCGGGCTAATGTAGAAGAGGACCGGGAAGCCACCATGGCTAGGTTCTTGCACAGTTTAAATCAAGAGATTGCGGATATAGTTGAGATGCAACACTATGTTGAATTGACGGATATGGTGCATCAAGCCATAAAGGTGGAGGAACAATTCAAACGAAAGGGATTGGCTAGGAGGGGACAACCTATAGCTACCACCAGTCCATGGAAGACAGCTCCAAAAAGGGACGAGCAACTACAAAATAAGCCAAAATTTGAACCATCTAAGAGTGCCAACTCAAAGACCACTTTAGGTAACACCGAGGCTTCGAGTTCTAAAACACGTGATATTAAGTGTTTTAAATGTCAAGGGCGGGGACACATAACCAGCCAGTGTGTAAACAAAAGCGTGATGGTGATAAATGCTCAAGGAGAGCTTGAGTCGGAGAATGAGGAAGAAGTAGATGATGATGACATGCCATCTTTGAAGGATGCCGATGATGAGCAGGAGATTTATTGGTAGTAAGGCGAGTTCTCAATGTGCAGGTTAAGGAGGAAGAAAGTAATCAAAGGGAGAACTTGTTTCATACTCGTTGCCTTGTAAATAACAAAGTTTGCAGTGTCATTATCGATGGAGGGAGTTGCCCAAACGTAGCCAGCACTTATTTGGTGGAAAAATTGGCCTTAACTACCTTGAAACATCCTCAACCTCGCTGATTTGTCTCCTTTTGATGTAGGTGATGATTTGAGGACAAATCCTTCTCAAGAGGGGGAGAACGATGCACACCAAGGAGTTGGACATGCTGATTATACAAGTGGAAATGGAGCTGAACTTGCACAAGACCCTTTGTCATTTTCAAGTGGCTGAATTACAAGACTAAGAGCCAAACGTTTCAAGGAAGCACTAAATGGGCTAGTCCAAGAGACTTGGGCTGATACTAAAAAGACCAAGATAGGCTCAAATAATACTCAAGGCTTAGTCAAAAAATTAAAAAACTTCATTCTGGCATTATTTCTACCCAAATCGGGTTTAGTTAGGCCGAGAAAGAAAAAAAAAAAAATTTTCGTCCCGAATTTCGTTCCTACCCGACTCGGTCTAGATAATTCCCAAAAAAAAATCAAAAAAATTCAAAAACATCATTCCGGCATTATTTCAATCCAAACTGGGTTGATATAGACTGAGAAAGAGAAAAAAAAATTTAGTCCCAAAATCTGTTCATACTCGACCCGGGCTAGAAAATTCCCAAAGAAATAGCAAAAAAATTCAAAAACTAAAAAACTTCATTCTGGCATCATTTCTATCCAAATCGGGTTTAGATAGTTTGAGAAAGAAAAAAAAAATTTCGTCCCGAATTCCGTTCCAACCCGACCCGGGCTAGAAAATTCCAAAAAAAAATAGCAAAACAATTCAAAAAAATAAAAAACATCATTCCGGCGTTATTTCTATCCAGAACGACTTGAGATAGGCCGAGAAAGAGAAAAAAAAAAATTTCGCCGAAAATTCAGTTCCAACCCGACCTACGCTAGTAAATTCCCAAAAAAATAGAAAAAAAAATTAAAAAACACCATTCCGGCAATATTTCTATCCAAACCGGATCGAGATAGGTCGAGAAAGAGTTAAAAAAAATTTCGCTGCGAATTCCGTTCCTACCCGACCCGAGCAAGGAAATTCACAAAGAAATTGCCTAAAAATTCAAAAAATTCAAAAACTTCATTCTGGCATTATTTCTATCCAAATTGAGTTTAGATAGGCCGAGAAAGAGAGAAAAAAAATTTTATCCCGAATTTCGTTCCTACCCGACACGGGCTAGAAAATTCCAAAAAAAATAGCAAAAAAATTCAATAAATTAAAAAACATCATTCTGGCACTATTTCTATCCAAAACGGGTAGAGATAGGATAAGAAAGAGAGAAAAAAAAAATTCACCTCAAATTCCGTTCCTACCCGACCTGGGCCAGAAAATTCCCAAAAAAATAGTAAATAAATTCAAAAAATTAAAAAACATCATTCTGGCAATATTTCTATCCAAACAGGGCCGTGATAGGCCGAGAAAGAGTTAAAAAAAATTTCGCTTCGAATTCCGTTCCGACCTGACCCGAGGTAGATAATTCCAAAAAAAAATAGCAAAAAAATTCAAAAATTTAAAAAATATCATTCCGGCATTATATGTATCCAAACCGGGTTTAGATAGGCCGAGAAAGAGAGAAAAAAAATTTCATCTCGAATTCCGTTCCTACCCGACCCAGGCTAGAAAATTCACACAAAAAAAACAAAAAATTAAAAAACATTATTCCGGCAATTTTTCTATCTGAACCGGGCTTTAGATAGGCTGAGAAAGGGAGAAAAAAATTTTCGCTCCGAATTCCACTCCAACCCAACCCGAGCTAGATAATTCACCGAACAATAGCAAAAAAATTCAAAAAATTAGAAAATAGCTTTCCGACATCATTTCTATCCAAACCAGGTTGAGATTGGCCGAGAAAGGGAGAAAAAAATATTTGTTTCGAATTCTGTTCCTACCGGACCCGGGCCAGAAAATTCCAAAAAAAATAGCAAAAAAATTCAAAAAATCAAAAAACATCATTCCGGCACTATTTCTATCCAAACCGGGTTGATATAGACCGAGAAAGAGAGAGACAATTTTTAGTCCCGAATTCCGCTCCTTCCAGAAATGAGCTAGCAAATTCCCCAAAAAAAATTCAAAAAATTAGAAAACCTCATTCTGGCATTATTCCTATCCAAATCGGGTTTAGATTGGTCGAGAAAGAGGAAAAAAAAAAAATTTAGACCCGAATTCCGTTCCTACCCGACCCGGGTTAGAAAATTCCAAAAAAATAGCAAAAAAATTTGAAAAACTTCATTCTGGCATTCTTTCTACCCAAATCGGGTTTAGATAAGCCGAGAAGAGAAAAAACAATTTCGTCCTGAATTCTGTTCCTACCCGACCCGGGCTAGAAAATTCAAAAAGAATTAGCAAGAAAATAATAAACTTCATTGCGGCGTTATTTCTATCCAAAACGGGTTGAGATAGGCAGAGAAAGAGTTAAGAAAATTTTGGCTTCGAATTCCATTCCTACTCGACCCGGCTTGAAAATTCACAAAAAAATTCAAAAACTTCATTCTGGCATTATTTCTATCCAAATCGGGTTTAGATAAGCCGAGAAAGAAAAAAAAAAAAAAATTCGTCCCAAATTCCGTTCCTGCACGACCCGGGCTAGAAAATTCCAAAAAAAATAGCAAAAAAATTCAATAAATTAAAAAAATTATTCCGTCATTATTTCTATCCAAAACGGGTTGAGATAGGCCGAGAAAGAGAAAAAAAAAAAAAAAATTTCACCTCGAATTCAGTTCCAACCTGACCTGGGCCATAAAATTCCCAAAAAAATACAAAAAATATTCAAGAAATTAAAAAACATCATTCCGGCAATATTTCTATCCAAACCGGGCTGAGATAGGCTGAGAAAGAGTTAAAAAAAAATTCGCTTCGAATTCCGTTCCTACCTGACCTGGGGTAGATAATTCCTAAAAAATATCAAAAAAATTCAAAAATTTTAATAATATCATACCGGCAGTATATCTATCCAAACCAGGTTGAGATAGGCCGAGAAAGAGAAAAAAAAAAAATTTCGTCCCGAATTCCGTTCCTACCCGACCCGGGCTAGAGAATTCCAAAAAAAATAGCAAAAAATTCAAAAAATTTAAAAACATCATTCCGGCATTATTTCTATCTAGAACGACTTGAGATAGGCCGAGAAAGAGAGAAAAAAAGTTTTCGCCCAAAATTCAGTTCCTACCCGACCTACGCTAGTAAATTCCCAAAAAAATAGAAAAAAAAATTAAAAAACCTCATTCCGGCAATATTTCTATCCAAACCGGGTCGAGATTGGTCGAGAAAGAGTTAAATAAAATTTTGCTGCGAATTCCGTTCCTACCCGACCCGAGCAAGGAAATTCACAAAGAAATTGCCCAAAAATTCAAAAAACTAAAAAACTTCATTCTGGCATTATTTCTATCCAAATCGAGTTTAGATAGGCCGAGAAAGAGAGAAAAAAAATTTTATCCCGAATTCCGTTCCTACCCGACACGGGCTAGAAAATTCCAAAAAAAATAGCAAAAAAATTCAATAAACTAAAAAACATCATTCTGGCACTATTTCTATCCAAAACGGGTTGAGATAGGATGAGAAAGAGAGAAAAAAAAAAAATTCGCCCCAAATTCCGTTCCTACCCGACCTGGGCCAGAAAATTCCCAAAAAAATAATAAATAAATTCAAAAAATTAAAAAACATCATTCTGGCCGAGAAAGAGTTAAAAAAAATTTCGCTTCGAATTCCGTTCCGACCTGACCCGAGGTAGATAATTCCAAAAAAAATAGCAAAAAAATTCAAAAATTAAAAAATATCATTCCGGCATTATATCTATCCAAACCGGGTTTAGATTGGCCGAGAAAGAGAGAAAAAAATTTTCATCTCGAATTCCGTTCCAACCCGACCCAGGCTAGAAAATTCACAAAAAAAAAAAAAAAAAACAAAAAACAAAAAATTAAAAAACATTATTCCGGCAATTTTTCTATCTGAATCGGGCTTAGATAGGCTGAGAAAGGGAGAAAAAAATTTTCGCTCCGAATTCCATTCCAACCTGACCCGAGCTAGATAATTCACCGAACAATAGCAAAAAAATTCAACAAATTAGAAAATAGCTTTCCGACATCTTTTCTATCCAAAGCAGGTTGAGATTGGCCGAGAAAGAGAGAAAAAAATATTTGTTTCGAATTCTGTTCCTACCGAACCCGGACCAGAAAATTCCAAAAAAAAATAGCAAAAAAATTCAAAAAATTAAAAAATATCATTCCGACACTATTTCTATCCAAACCGGGTTGATATAGACCGAGAAAGAGAGAGACAATTTTTAGTCCCGAATTCCACTCCTTCTTGAAACGAGCTAGCAAATTCCCCAAAAAAATTCAAAAAATTAGAAAACCTCATTCTGGCATTATTCCTATCCAAATCGGGTTTAGATTGGTCGAGAAAGAGGAAAAAAAAAATTTTAGACCCGAATTCCGTTCCTACCCGACCCGGGTTAGAAAATTCCAAAAAATTAGCAAAAAAATTTGAAAAACTTCATTCTGGCATTCTTTCTACCCAAATCGGGTATAGATAAGCCGAGAAGAGAAAAAAAAAAATTTCGTCCTGAATTCTGTTCCTACCCGACCCGGGCTAGATAAGCGGCTTTATTTCTATCCAAAATGGGTTGAGATAGGCCGAGAAAGAGTTAAGAAAATTTTGGCTTCGAATTCCGTTCCTACCCGACCCGGCTTGAAAATTCACAAAAAAATAGCAAAAAAATTCAAAAACTTCACTTAGGCATTATTTCTATCCAAATCGGGTTTAGATAGGCCGTGAAAGAAAAAAAAAAAAAATTCGTCCTAAATTCCGTTCCTGCACGACCCGAGCTAGAAAATTCCAAAAAAAAATAGCAAAAAAATTCAATAAATTAAAATATTATTCCGTCGTTATTTCTATCCAAAACGGGTTGAGATAGGCCCAGAAAGAGAAAAAAAAAAAAAAAAAAAAAAATTTCACCCCGAATTCTGTTCCTACCTGACCTGGGCCATAAAATTCCCAAAAAAATACTAAAAATATTCAAGAAATTAAAAAACATCATTCCGGCAATATTTCTATCCAAACCGGGCTGAGATAGGCCGAGAAAGAGTTAATAAAAAATTCGCTTCAAATTCCGTTCCTACCTGACCTGGGGCAGATAATTCCTAAAAAATATCAAAAAAATTCAAACATCATTCCAGCATTACTTCTATCCAAACTGGGTTGAGATCAGCTGAGAAAGAGAAAAAAAAAATTTCGTTTCGAATTCCGTTCCAACCAGAGCCGGGCTAGAAAATTCCAAAAAAAATAGAAAAAAATTTAAAAACATCATTCCGGCAATATTTCTATCCAAACCTGGCTGAGATAGGCCGAGATAGAGAAAAAAAAATTTCGCCCCGATTTTCGTTCCTACCAGGCCCGGGCTAGATAATTCCAAAAAAAAATAGCAAAAAAATTTGAAAAAATTAAAAATCAACATTCCGACAATTTTTCTATACAAACCGGGCTGAGATAGGCCGAGAAAGAGTGATAAAAATTTTCGCTCCGAATTCCATTCCTACCCGACCCGGTCTAGAAAATTCCAAAAAAAAATCCAAAAAATTATAAAAATTAAAAAACATCTTTCTGGCATTCTTTCTTTCCAAATCGAGTTTAGATAAGCCGAGAAAGAGAGAAAAAAATTTATGTCCCGAATTACGATCCTAACCGACCCGGGCTAAAAATTCCCAAAAAAATAGCAAAAAAATTCAAAAAATTAAAAAACTTCATTCTGGCATTATTTCTATCCAAATCGGGTTTTGATACGCTGAGAAAGAGAGAAAAAAATTTTCGTCCCGAATTCCGTTCCTACCCGACCCGGGCTAGAAAAATCCCAAAAAAATTCAAAAAATTAAAAAACATCATTCTGGCAATTTTTCAGTCCAAACCGGGCTGAGATTGGCCGGGAAATGAAGAAAAAAAATTTCTCTACGAATTCTATTCCTACCTGACCCGGGCTACATATTTCACAAAAAAATAGTAAAAAAATTCGAAAAATTAAAAAAACAACATTCCGGCAATATTTCTATCCAAAACGGGTTTAGATATGCTGAGAAAGAGAGAAAAAAAAATTTTAGTCCCGAATTCCGTTCCAACCCGACCCAGGGCAAAAAATAGCAAAAAAATTTGGAAAAGCAAAAAACTTCATTCTTGTATTATTTCTATCCAACTCGGGTATAGATAGGGCGAGAAAGTGAAAAAAAAAAAAAAAAATTCGTCCCGAATTCCATTCCTATCCGACTTGGGATAGAAAATTCAAAAATTTAAAAAAATCATTCCGGCAATTTTTCTATCCAAACCGGGCTGAGGATTGGCCGAAAATGGAGAAAAAAAATTTCGCTCCGAATACCGTTCCTACCTGACCCCGGCGAGATATTTCACAAAACAATTCAAAAAATTAAAAAACGTCATTCTGGCGTTATTTCTGTCCAAATTGGGATTAGATAGGCCGAGAAAGAGAGAAAAAATTTTAGTCCCGAATTCCGTTCCTATCCGACCCTAACTAGAAAATTCCAAAAAAAATAGCAAAAAAATTAAAAAACATCATTCCGGCATTTTTTCAATCCAAACCGGGTTGAATTATGCCAGAAAAGAGAGAAAAATATTTACGTCCCGAATTCCATTCCTACCCGACCCGGGCTAGAAAATTCCAAAAAAAATAGCAAAAAATTGAAAAACGCCATTCCGGCTATTTTTCTATCCAATCCGGGCTTAAGATAGGCCGAGAAAGAGAAAAAAAAAAAAAAAAATTGCTCCAAATTTTGTTCCTACCAGACCCGGACTAGATAATTCACAAAAAAATAGAAAAAAATTTGAAAATATTAACAAACATCATTTCGGCATTATTTCTATCCAACCCAGTTTGAGATAGGCTATGAAAGAGAAAAAAAAATATTCGTTTTGAATTCCGTTCCTACCCAACCCAGTCTAGCGAATTCCAAAAAAATTCAAAAAATTAAAAAACATCATTCTGGCGTTATTTCAATCCAAACCAGGCTGAGATAGGCCAAGAAAGAGAAAAAAAAAATTTCGTTTCGAATTCCGTTCCTACCCGACCTGGGCTAGAAAATTCCCAAAAAAATTAATAAAAATTAAAAAATATAATTCCGGCAATATTTCTATCCAAACCGGGTTGTGATTGGCCGACAAAGAAACAAAAATTTAGTCCCGAATTTCGTTCCTGGCCGACCCGGGCTAGAAAATTCCCAAAAAAATTACAAAAAAATTCAAAAAATTAAAAAACTTCGTTCTAGCGTTATTTCTATCAAAACCGAGTTTAGATAAGCCGAGAAAGAGAGGAAAACAAAATTTCGTCCCGAATTCCATTCTTACCCGACCCGGGCTAGAAAATTCACAAAAATATAGCAAAAAAAATCAAAACATTAAAAAACATCATTCCGGCAACATTTCTATCTAAATCAAGTTCAGATAGGCCGAGAAAGAGAGAAAAGAATTTTCGCCTCGAATTCCGTTCCTACCCGACCCGGGCTAGAAAATTCCCAAACAAAAAGCAAAAAAATTTAAAAAATTTAGAAACATCATTCCGGCATTATTTCAATCCTACCCAAGTTGAGATAGGCTAAGAAAGGGAGAAGAAAATATTCGTTCCGAATTCCGTTGTTACTGGACTCGGGCCAGAAAATTCCAAAAAAAAAATAGCAAAAAAATTAAATAATATCATTCTGGCATTATATCTATCCAAAACGGGTTGAGATAGGCCGACAAAGAGAGAAAAAAAATTTCGCCCCGAATTCCGTTCCTACCCAACCTGGGCTAGAAAAATCCCAAAAAAATAGCAAAAAAATTCAAAAAATTAAAAAACATCATTCCGGCAATATTTCTATGCAAACCGGGCTGAGATAGGCTGAGAAAGAGTTAAAAAATTTTCACTTCGAATTCCGTTCCTACCCGACCTGCAGTAGATAATTCCCAAAAAAAAAGAGAGAGAAATTCAAAAAATGAAAAAATATCATTCTGGCATTATTTCTATCCAAACCGAGTTGAGATTGGCCGAGAAAGAGAAAAAAAAAATTTCGTTCGGAATGCCATTCCTACCTGACCCGTGCTAGAAAATTCCAAAAAAAAAAAGCAAAAAAAATTAAAAAAAATAATTCCAACAATATTTCTATCCAAACCAGACTGAGATAGGCAGATAAAGTGATAAAAAAAAATTTCGCTCCGAATTCCGTTCCTTCCCGACCCTAACTAGAAACTTCCCAAAAAAAAGCAAAAAAATTGAAAAAACTAAAAAACATCATTCTGGCATTATTTCTATCCAAATCGGGTTGAGATAGACCGAGAAAGAGGGAAAACAAATTTTAGTCACGAATTCCATTCCTACCCGACCTGGGCTAGAAAATTCCCTAAAAAATAGCAAAAAATTAAAAAACATCATTCCGGCATTAATTCTATCCAAAACGGGTTTAGATTGGCCGAGAAAGAGAACAAAAACAAAATTTTGTCCCGAATTCCGTACCAATCCGACCCGGGCCAAAAAATAGCACAAAATTCAAAAAATTAAAAAATATCATTCTGGCATTATATCTATCCAAACCTAGTTGAGATAGGCCAAGAAAGAGAAGAAAAAAAATTTCGTCCTGAACTCCGTTCCTACCCTACTCGGGCTAGAAAATTCCAAAAAAGATAGCAAAAAAAATCAAAAAATTCAAAAACATCATTCAAGTAATATTTCTACCCAAATCGGGTTTACATAGGCCGAGAAAGAGAAAAAAAAAAAATTTCGTCCCGAATTCCGTTCCTACCCGACCCTAGCTTGAAAACTCCCAAAAAAATGGCAAAAAAATTCAAAACATTAAAAAATTCCATTCCGATAATATTTCTATCCAAACTGGGCTGAGATAGGCCGAGAAGAGAGAAAAAAACTTTTCGCCCCGAATTTCGTTCCAATCCGTCCCTAGCTAGAAAATTCCAAATAAAATACCAAAAAAATTCAAAAAATTAAAAACATCATTCTGGCAATTTTTCTATCCAAATCGGGCTGAGATTGGCCGAGAAAGGGGGAAAAAAAAAAATTCACTCCAAATTCCATTCCTACCCGACTTGGGATAGATATTTCACAAAAAAATAGCAAAAAAATTCAAAAAATTAAAAAACATTATTCCGGCATTATTTTCATCCAAACCCGGTTGAGATAGGATGAGAAAGAGAAAAAAAGAAAAATTTCTAGTCCCGAATTCCGTTCCAACTCGACCCGGGCCAAAAAATAGCAAGAAATTCAAAAAAATTAAAAAACTTCATTGTGGCATTATTTCTATCCAAATCGGGTTTAGATAGGCTGAGAAAGAAAAACAAAATTTCGTCTTGAATTCCGTTCCTACCCGACCCGGGCTAAAAATTCCCAAAAAAATAGCAAAAAAATTTAAAAAAACAAAAAAAACATCATTCCGGCACTATTTCTATCCAAACCGGGCTGAGATAGGCTGAAAAAGAGTGAAAAAATTTTCGCTTCGAAATTCGTTCCAACCTGACTCGGGGTAGATAATTCCCAAAAAAATTCAAAAACTTAAAAAATATCATTCTGGCATTATATCTATCCAAACCTAGTTGAGATAGGCCGAGAAAGTGAAAAAAAAATTTTCGTCCTGGATTCCGTTCCTACCCAACTCAGGATAGAAAATTCCAAAAAAATAGAAAAAAAATTCAAAAAATTTCAAAACTTCGTTCTGGCATTATTTCTATCCAAAACGGGTCGTGATTGGCCGAGAAAGAGAGAACATTTTTTGCCCCGAATTCCGTTCCTACTCGACATGGGCTAGAAAATTCCCAAAAATATAGCCAAATCAGGTTTATAGCCAAATCGGGCTAGAAAATTATAAAACTTCATTCTGGAATTATTTTTATCCAAATCGGGTTTAGATAAGCCGAAAAAGATAAAAAAAAATTTCATCTCGAATTCCGTTCCTACCCGACCCAGGCTAGAAAATTCGCAAAAAAATTAAAAAAAATTATAAAACATCATTCTGGCATTATTTCTATCCAAATCGTGTTTAGATAGGCCGAAAAAGAAAGAAAATTTTCAACTTGAATTTCGTTTCTACCCGACCTGGGCTAGAAAATTCCCAAAAAATTTGCAAGAAAATTCAAAAAATTAAAAAACATCATTCCGGCAATATTTCTATCCAAACCGGGCTTAGATAGACCGAGAAAGAGTTGAAATTTTTTTTTCTTCGAATTCCATTCCTACCCGACTTAGGCTAGAAAATTCATAAAAAAATAGCAAAAAAATTAATAAAAATTAAAAAACTTCATTTCGGCAATATGTCAATCCAAACCGGGTTGAGATAGGGCGAGAAAGATAAAAAAAAAAAATCTAGTCCCGAATTCCGTTCCAACCCGACCCGGACCAAAAAATAGCAAAAAAATTCAAAAATTTAAAAAACTTCATTGTGGCATTAATCCCGAATTTCGTTCCTACCCGACCTGGGCTAAAAATTCCCAAAAAAATAGCAAAAAAATTTAAAAAAATTAAAAAAAATCATTTCGGCACTATTTCTATCCAAACCGGGCTGAGACAGGCCGAGAAAAAGAAAAAAAAAATTTTAGTCCCGAATTCCGTTCCTACCCGACCCGGGCTAGAAAATTCGCAAAAAAATTACAAAACATCATTCTGGCATTATTTCTATCCAAATCGTGTTTAGATAGGCCGAAAAAGAAAGAAAATTTTCAAGTTGAATTTGGTTTCTACCCGACCAGGGCTAGAAAATTCCCAAAAAAATTGCAAGAAAATTCAAAAAATTAAAAAACATCATTCCGGCAATATTTCTATCCAAACCGGGCTTAGATAGACCGAGAAAGAGTTGAAAAAATTTTTTCTTCGAATTCCGTTCCTACCCGACCCGTGGCTGATAATTCCCAAAAAAATAGAGATAAAAATTCCAAAAATTAAAAAACATCATTCCGGCATTATTTCTATCCAAACCGGGTTGAGATAAGCAAGGAAAGAGAGAAAAAAAATTTCGTCCCGTATTCCGTTCCTACCCGACACGGGCTAGAAAATTCCAAAAAAAATAGCAAAAATTAAAAAATATTAAAAAACATCATTTCGACACTATTTCTATCCAATCCAGTTTGAGATAGGCTAAGAAAGAGAAAAAAAAATATTCGTTTCAAATTCCGTTCCTACCTGACCCAGTCTAGAGAATTCCAAAAAAATTCAAAAAGTTAAAAAACATAATTCTGGCGTTATTTCTACCCAAACCAGGTTGAGATGGGCCGAGAAAGAGAGAAAAAAATTTTCATTCCGAATTCCGTTCCCACCTGACCTGAGCTAGAAAATTCCCAAAAATTTAGCAAAAAAATTCAAAAAATTAAAAAACATCATTCCGGCGTTGTTTCTATCCAAACCGGGTTGAGATAGGCCGAGAAAGAGAAAACAATTTTCGCCCCGAATTCCGTTCCTACCCGACTTGGGCTAGAAAATTCCTAAAAAAATAGGAAAAAAATTAATAAAAATTAAAAAACATCATTTCGGCAATATGTCAATCCAAACCGGGTTGAGATAGGGCGAGAAAGATAAAAAAAAAAAAAAAAAATCTAGTCCCGAATTCCGTTCCAACCCGACCCGGGCCAAAAAATAGCAAAAAAATTCAAAAAATTAAAAAAGTTCATTGTGGCATTATTTCTATCCAAATCGGGTTTAGATAGGCCGAGAAAGAAAGAAAAAAAAAAATCCTGAATTCCGTTCCTACCCGACCTGGGCTAAAAATTCCCAAAAAAATAGCAAAAAAATTTAAAAAAATTAAAAAATATCATTTCGGCACTATTTCTATCCAAACCGGGCTGAGACAGGCCGAGAAAAAGAAAAAAAAAAAAAATTTAGTCCCGAATTCTATTCTTACCCGACCTGGGCAAGAAAATTCCCAAAAAAATAACAAAAAAAATTCAAAAAATTATAAAACTTCATTCTGGAATTATTTTTATCCAAATCGGGTTTAGATAGGCCGAAAAAGATAAAAAAAAATTTCATCTCAAATTCCGTTCCAACACGACCCAGGCTAGAAAATTCGCAAAAAATTAAAAAAAAAATACAAAACATCATTCTGGCATTATTTCTATCCAAATCGTGTTTAGATAGGCCGAAAAAGAAAGAAAATTTTCAACTTGAATTTTGTTTCTACCCGACCTGGGCTAGAAAATTCCCAAAAAAATTGCAAGAAAATTCAAAAAATTAAAAAACATCATTCCGGCAATATTTCTATCGAAACCGGGCTTAGATAGGCCGAGAAAGAGTTGAAAAAAATTTTGCTTCGAATTCCGTTCCTACCCGACCCGGGGCAGATAATTCCCAAAAAAATAGAGATAAAAATTCAAAAAATTAAAAAACATCATTCCGGCATTATTTCTATCCAAACCGGGTTGAGATAAGCAAGGAAAGAGAGAAAAAAATTTTCGTCCCGTATTCCGTTCCTACCCGACACGGGCTAGAAAATTCCAAAAAAAATAGCAAAAATTAAAAAATATTAAAAAACATCATTTCGGCACTATTTCTATCCAACCGACTTTGAGATAGGCTAAGAAAAAGAAAAAAAAATATTCGTGTCGAATTCCGTTCCTACCTGACCCAGTCTAGAGAATTCCAAAAAAATTCAAAAAGTTAAAAAACATAATTCTGGCGTTATTTCTACCCAAACTAGGCTGAGATGGGCCAAGAAAGAGAAAAAAAAATTTTCATTCCGAATTTCGTTCCTACCTGACCTGGGCTAGAAAATTCCCAAAAATTTAGTAAAAAAATTCAAAAAATCAAAAAACATTATTCCGGCAATATGTCTATCCAAACCGGGTTGAGATAGGCTGAGAAAGTGAAAAATAAAAAAAAAAAATCTAGTCCCGAATTCCGTTCAACCCGACCCGGGCCAAAAAATAGCAAAAAAATTCGAATCGGGTTTAGATAGGCCGAGAAAAAAAAAAAATTCATCCCGAATTCCGTTCCTACCAGACCCGAGCTAAAAATTCCCAAAAAAATAGCAAAAAAATTTAAAAAAATTAAAAAACATCATTCAGGCACTATTTCTATCCAAACCGGGCTCAGATAGGCTGAGAAAGAGTTTAAAAAATTTCGCTTCGAATTCCGTTCCTACCCGACTTGAGTTAGATAATTCCCAAAAAAATTCAAAAACTTAAAAAATATCATTCTGGCAATATATCTATCCAAACCTGGTTGAGATTGGCCGAGAAAGAGAAAAAAAAAAATTTCGTCCTAGATTCTGTTCCTACCCAACTCAGGATAGGAAATTCCAAAAAAAATAGCAAAAAAATTTAAAAAATTTAAAAACTTCATTCTGGCATTATTTCTATCCAAAACGGGTCGAGATTGGCCGAGAAAGAGAGAAAACATTTTTCGCCTCGAATTCCGTTCCTACCCGACCTGGGCTAGAAAATTCCCAAAAAGATAGCAAAAAAATAATAAAAATTGAAAAACATCATTCCGGCAATATTTCTATCCAAACCGGGTTGAGACTGGCCGAGAAAAAGAAAAAAAAAAATTTAGTCCCAAATTCCGTTCCTACCCGACCTGGGCAAGAAAATTCAGAAAAAGATAACAAAAAAAATTTTCAAAATTATAAAACTTCATTTTGGCATTATTTTTATCCAAATCGGGTTTAGATAGGACGAAAAAGATAAAAAAAAAAAATTTTCATCTCAAATTCCGTTCCTACCCGACCCGGGTTAGAAAATTCGTAAAACAATTAAAAAAAAATTATAAAACATCATTCTGGTATTATTTCTATCCAAATCGTGTTTAGATAGGCCGAAAAAGAGAGAAAAATTTTCAATCTGAATTCCGTTTCTACTCGACCCGAGCTAGATAACTCCAAAAAAAATAGCAAAAAAATTAAAAAAAAATTGAA
Organism: Quercus tomentella; assembly: GCA_028535165.1. Classification (NCBI taxonomy): domain Eukaryota; kingdom Viridiplantae; phylum Streptophyta; class Magnoliopsida; order Fagales; family Fagaceae; genus Quercus; species Quercus tomentella. The sequence goes on from JAPQVY010000089.1 coordinate 40,625,809, forward strand.
AAACATTATTCCGGCGTTATTTCTATCCAAAAAGGGTTAAGATAGGCCGGGAAAGAGAAAAAAAAAATTTCGCCCCGAATTCCGTTCCTACTCGACCTGGGTAAGAAATTTGAAAAAAAATAGCAAAAAAATTAAAAAAATCATTCCGGCAATATTTCTATCCAAACCGAGCTGAGATTGGCTGAGAAAGAGTTAAAAAAAAATTGGCTTCGAATTCTGTTCATACCCAACCCAAGGTAGATAATTACCAAAAAAAATATCAAAAATATTAAAAAATATCATTCCGGCATTATATCTATCAAAAACAAGTTCAGATACGCCGAGAAAGACAAAAAAAAAAAAAAATTGGCCCCGAATTCCATTCCTACGCGACCCAAGCTAGGAAATTCCAAAAAAAATTGAACAAAAATTAAAAAAATTAAAAAACATCATTTGGCAATTTTTCTATACAAACCGGTCTTAGATAGGCCGAGAAAGGGAGGAAAAAATTTTCACTTCGAATTCCGTTCCTACCCAACCTTGGCTAGATAATTCACATAAAAATAGCAAAAAAATTCAAAAAATTAAAAAACATCATTCCAGCATTATTTCTATCCAACCTAGGTTTAGATAGGCTGAGAAAGGGAGAAAAAAATATTCGTTCCGAATTCCATTCCTACCGGACCCAGGCTTGAAAATTCGAAAAAAAATAGCAAAAAAATTAAAAAAAATCATTCCGGCAATATTTTTATGCAAACCGAGACGAGATAGGCTGAGAAAGAGTGAAAAAAATTTTCACTCCGAATTCCGTTCCTACCCGACATGACAAGATAATTCACAAAAAAATAGCTGAAAAATTCAAAAAATTAAAAAACATCATTCCAGCATTGTTTCTATCCAACCCAGGATCAGATAGGCTGAGAAAGAAAAAAGAAAAATTTCGTCCCGAATTCCGTTCCAACTCGACCAGGGCTAGAAAATTCCCAAAAAAATAGCAAAAACATTCAATAAATTAAAAAACATAATTCCGGCAATGTTTCTATCCAAACCGGGCACAGATAGGCTGAGACAGAGAAAATTGTTTTTTTGCTCCGAGTCCGAGAAAGTGAAAAAAAAAAATTCGCTCTGAATTCCGTTCCTACCCATCCCGGGCTAGAAAATTCCCAAAATAATTGCAAAAAAATTTAAAAAAATTAAAAAATATCATTCCGGCAATATTTCTATCCAAACAGGGTTGAGATAGGCCGAGAATGAGAGAAAAAAAATTTCGGCCCGAATTTTGTTCCTATACAACCCGGGTTTGAAAATTCCAAAAAAACATAGCAGAAAAATTCAAAAAATTTAAAAACATCATTCCAGCAATTTTTCTATCCAGACCGGGCTTAGATAGGCTGAGAAAAGGTGAAAAAAATTTTCACTCCGTACTCCATTCCTACCCAACCTGAGCTAGATAATTCACAAAAAAAGAGCAAAAAAATTCAAAAACATCATTCCGGCATTATTTCTACACTGAATTTCGTTCCTTTCGGACCCGGGCTAGAAAATTCCAAAAAAAATATCGAAAAAATTCAAAAAAATTAAAAACCTCATTCTGGCAGTATTTCTATCCAAATCGGATTTACATCTGCTGGGAAAGAGAGAAAACAATTTTCGTCCTGAATTCTGTTCCGACCCAACCCAGGCTAGAAAATTTAAAAAAAAAATAGCAAAAAAATTCAAAAAATTAGAAAACATCATTCCGGCATTATTTCTATCTAAAACAAGTTGAGATAGGCTAAGAAAGAGAAAAAAAAAAATTTGCCGCGAATTCCGTTCCTACCCGACCTGGGCTAGAAAAGACCCAAAATAATAGAAAAAAAATTAAAAAACATCATTCAAGCAATATTTCTATTCAAACCGAGATAGGCCGAGAAAGAGATAAAAAAAATTTCGCTTCGAATTTCGTTCATACTCGACCCCGGCTAGAAAATTCCCAAAAAAAATCAAAAAATTAAAAAACTTCATTCTGACATTATTTCTATCCAAATCGGGTTTAGATAGGCCGAGAAAGAGAGAAAAATTTTCCTTCCAAATTCCTTTTCAACCCGACCTGAGCTAGAAAATACCAAAAAAAATACCAAATAAATTCAAAAAATTAAAAAACATTATTTCTGCGTTATTTCTATCCAAATCGGGTTGATATAGGCCGTGAAAGAGAAAAATAATTCTAGTCCCTAATTCCGTTCATACTCGACACGGGCTAGAAGATTCCCAAAAGAATAGCAAAAAAATTCAAAAAATTAAAAAACTTCATTCTAGCATTTTTCGTATCCAAATCAGGTTTAGATAGGCCGAGAAAGAGAGAAGAAAAAAATTTAATACCGAATTCCGTTCCTACCCGACCCTGGCTAGAAAATAACAAAAAAAATGGTAAAAAAATTCAAAAAATTAAAAAACATCATTCCGGCATTATTTCTATCCAAAACGGCTTGAGATAGGTCGAGAAAGAGAAGAAAGAAAATTTTAATCCCGAATTTCGTTCCTACCGGACCTGGGTTAGAAAATTCACAAAAAGATAGCAAAAAAATTCAAAAAATTAAAAAATATCATTCCGGCATTATTTCTATCCAAAACGGGTTGAGATAGGCTGAGAAAGAGGAAAAAAAAAAAATTTAGTCCTGAATTTCGTTCTAACCCGACCCAGGCCAAAAAAAAGCAAAAAAATTCAAAAAATTAAAAAACATCATTCCGCCATTATTTCTATCCAAAACGAGTTGAGATAGGCCGAAAAAGAGAGAAAAAAATTTTCGCCTCGAATTCCGTTCCTACCCGACCTGGGCTAGAAAAATCTCAAAAAAATAGCAAAAAAATTCAAAAACATCATTCCGGCAATATTTCCAGCCAAACTAGGCTGAGATAGGCCGAGAAAGAGTTAAAAGAACTTTCGCTTCAAATTCAGTTCCTACCCGGCCTGAACTAGAAAATTCCCAAAAAAATTCAAAAATTTAAGAAACTTCATTCTTGCAATATTTCTATCCAAATCGGGTTTAGATAGGCTGAGAAACAGAAAAAAAATTTTGCCCCGAATTTCGTTCCTACCCGATCTGGGCTAGAAAATTAAAAAAAAAAATTGCAAAAAAATTCAATAAATTAAAAATCATCATTCCAGCATTATTTCTATCCAAAATGGGTAGAGAATGGCCGAGAAAGAGAGAAAAAAAATTTCGCCCCGAATTCCATTCCTACCCGTCCTAGGCTAGAAAATTCCCAAAAAAAAAAGCAAAAAAATTCAAAAAATTTAAATTCATCATTCCGGCAATTTTTCTATCCAAACCGGACTGAGATAGGCCGAGAAAGTGAGAAAAATGTTTTGCTCCGAATTCCGTTCCTACCCGACCTGGGCAGGAAAATTCCCAAAAAAATTCAAAAAATTAAAAAACATCATTCCAGCATTATTTCTATCCAAAACGGGTTGAGATAGGCCATGAAAGAGAGAAAAAAAAAATTTAGTCCCGAATTCCGTTCCTACCCGACCCGGGTTAGAAAATTCCCAAAAAAATAGCAAAAAAATTGAAAAAATTAAAAAACTTCATTCTGGCATTATTTCTATCCAAATCGGGTTTTGATAGGCCAAGAAAGAGAAAAAAAAATTTCGTCATGAATTTCGTTCCTATCCGACCCGGGTTAGAAAATTAAAAAAAAGATAGCAAAAAAAGAAAAAAGATCATTCAGGCGTTATTTCTATCCAAAACGGCTTGAGATAGGATGTGAAAGAGAAAAAAGAATTTTCGTCCCGAAATCCATTCCTACCCGACCTGGGCTAGTAAATTCCCAAAAAAATTAAAAAAATATTAAAAAACCACAGTCCGGCAATTTTTCTATCCAAACTGAGCTGAGATAAGCCGAGAAAGAGTTAAAAAAATTTTCGCTTCGAATTTCGTTCCTACCCGACCCGGGCTAGAAAATTCACAAAAAATAGCAAAAAAAATTCAAAAACTTCATTCTGGCATTATTTCTATCAAAATCGCGTTTACATAGGCCGAGAAAGAGAAAAAAAAAAAAATTGGTCCCGAATTCCGTTCCTGCACGACCCGGGCTAGAAAATTCCAAAAAAAATAGCAAAAAAGTTTAATAAATTAAAAAACATCATTCCAGTGTTATTTCTATCCAAAACGGGATGAGATGGGCCGAGAAAGAGAAAAAAAAAAAATTCTCCCCGAATTCCGTTCCTACCTGACCTGGGCTCGAAAATTCCCAAAATAATAGTAAACAAATACAAAAAATTAAAAAACATCGTTACGGCAATATTTTTATCCAAACCGGGCTGAGATAGGGCGAGAAAGTGTTAAAAAAAATTTCGCTTCGAATTCCGTTCCTACCCGACCCGGAGTAGATAATTCCTAAAAAATTTCGCTTCGAATTCCGTTCGCTTCGAATTTCGGCATTATTTCTATCCAAATCGGGTTTACATAGGCCGAGAAAGAGGAAAAACAAATTCGTCCCAAATTCCGTTTCTACCCGACCCGGGCTAGAAAATTCCAATAAAAATAGAAAAAAAATTCAAAAAATTAAAAAACATCGTTCTTGCGTTATTTCTATCCAAAACGGGTTGAGATAGGATGAGAAAGAGAGAGAAAAATTTTCGTCCCGAATTCCGTTTCTACCCGACCCGGGCTAGAAAATTCCAAAAAAATAGCAAAAAAATTAAAAAAATCATTCCGGCATTATTTCTATCCAAAACGGGTTGAGATAGGCCGAGAAAGAGCGGAAAAAAATTTTAGTCCCGAATTCCGTTCCTACATGGGCTAGAAAATTCATAAAAAAATAGCAAAAAAAATCGAAAAACTAAAACACTTCATTCTGGCATTATTTCTATCCAAATCGGGTTTAGACAGGCCAAGTAAGAGAGAAACATTTTTGTCCCGAATTCCGTTTCTACCCGGCCCGGGAAATTCCAAAAAAAATAGCAAAAAATTCAAAAAATTCAAAAACATCATTCCGGCGTTATTTCAATCCAAAATGGGTTGAGATAGGCCGGGAATGAGAGAAAACAAATTTCGCCCCGAATTCCGTTCCTACCCGACCTGGGCTAGAAAATTCCCAAAAAAATAGCAAAGAGATTCATAAACATCATTCCGGCAATATTTCTATCCAAACCGGGCTGAGATAGCCCGAGAAAGAGTTAAAAAAATTTTCGCTTTGAATTCCGTTCGTACTGGACCCGAGCTAGAAAATTGCCAAAAAAATAGCAAAAAAATTCAAAAAGTTAAAAAACATCATTCCTGCGTTATTTCTATCCAAAAATGGTTGAGGTAGGACGAGAAAGAGAAAAAAAAAATTTCATCCCGAATTCCGTTTCTACCCGACCCGGGCTAGAAAAATCCAAAAAAAATAGCAAAAAGATTCAAAAAATTAAAAAACTTCATTCTAGCATTATTTCTATCCAAATCGGGTTCAGATAGGCTGAGAAACAGAGAAAAAAATTTAGTTCCGAATTCCATTCCTGCCCGACCTAGGCTAGAAAATTCCCAAAAAAATTCAAAAAATCATTCCGGCATTATTTCTATCCAAAAAGGGTTGAGATAGGCCGAGAAAAAGAGAAAACCAATTTTAGTCCCAAATTCCATTACTACCCGACCCGAGTTAGAAAATTCCCAAAAAAATAGCAAAAAAATTCGAAAAACTAAAAAACTTCACTCTGGCATTATTTCTATCCAAATTGGGTTTAGATAGGCTGAGAAAGAGAAAAAAAATTTCGTTCGGAATTTCGTTTCTAACCGACCCGGGCTAGAAAATTCCAAAAAAAAAAAATAGCAAAAAAATTCAAAAAATTAAAAAACATCATTCCGGCGTTATTTCTATCAAAAACGGGTTGAGATAGGCTAAGAAAGAGGAAAAATAAAATTTCGTCCCGAATTCCGTTCCTACCCAGCTTGGGTTAGAAAATTCCCAAAAAAATAGCAAAAAAATTCAAAAACATCATTCCAGCAATATTTCTATCTAAACCGAGCTGAGATAGGCCGAGAAAGAGTTAAAAAAAAATTTTGCTTCGAATTCCGATCCTACTCAACCCAAGCTAGAAAATTCACAAAAAAATAGCAAAAAAATTCAAAAAATTAAAAAACTTCATTCTGGCATTATTTCTATCCAAACCAGGTTGAGAAAGGCCGAGAAAGAAAAAAAAAAATTTCGTTCCAAACTTCGTTCCTACCCGACCCGGTCTACAAAATTCCTAAAAAAAGTCAAAAACATCATTCCGGCAATATTTCTATCCAAACCAAGCTGAGATAGGCCGAGAAAGAGTTAAAAAAAATTTCGCTTTGAATTCCGTCCCTACCCAACCCGAGCTAGAAAATTTCCAAAAAAATAGCATAAAATTTCAAAAAATTAAAAAACTTCATTCTGGCATTATTTATATCCAAACCGGGTTGAGATAGGCTAAGAAAGAGAAAAAAAAAAAACTTTTCGTTCCAAATTCCATTCCTAACCGACCCGGGCTAGAAAATTCCAAAAAAAATTCAAAAAATTAAAAAACATCATTCCGGCATTATTTCTATACAAACCGGGTTGATAAAGGACAAGAAAGAGCGAAAACAATTTTAGTCCCGAATTCCATTCCTTCTTGACACAGGCTAGAAAATTCCAAAAAAAATAACAAAAAAATTCAAAAAATTAAAAACATCATTCTGGCATATTTTTTTAATCCAAAACGGGTGAAGATAGGTCGAGAAAGTGAGAAAAAATTTTAATCCCGAATTCCGTTCGTTCTCGACCCTGGTTAGAAAATTCCCAAAAAAATAGCAAAAAAATTCAAAAAGTTCATTCTGGCATTATTTATCCAAATCGGTTTAAGATAGGATGAGAAAGAGAAAAAAAAAATTTCGTTCCGAATTCCGTTCCTACCCGACCCGGGCTAGAAAATTCCCAAAAACATAGCAAAGAAATTCAAAAAATTTAAAAACATCATTACGGCAATAGTTCTATCCAAACCGGGTTGATATAGGTCGAAAAAGAGAGAAAAAAAATTTTGCCCTGAATTCCGTTCCTACCCGACCCGGGCTAAATAATTCCCAAAAAAATGGAAAAAAAATTCAAAAAAGTAAAAAATATTATTCCGGCATTATTTCTATACAAACCGGGTTGGGATAGGGTGAGAGAGAGAAAAAAAAAAGTTTCTTCCGAATTCCATTCCTACTTGACCCGTGCGAGAAAATTAAAAAAAAATAGCTAAAAAATACAAAAAATTAAAAAACATCATTCCGGCAAATTTTCTATCCAAACTGGGCATAGAAAAACCAAGAAAGAGAGAAAAAAAAATTTTGCTTCGAATTCTGTTCCTACCCGACCCTAGCTAGATAATCCCCAAAAAAATAGCAAAAAAATTCATAAAATTAAAAAACATCATTCCGGCATTATTTCTATCCAAACCGGGTCGAGATAGGCCGAGAAAGAGAAAAAAAAATTTCGTCCCCAATTCCGTTTCTACTAGACCCGGGCTAGAAAATTCCAAGAGAAATAGCGAAAAAATTCAAAAAACTAATAATCATCATTCCGGCAATTTTTCTTTCCAAATAAGGCTAATATAGGCCGAGAACGAGAGAAAATTTTTCGCTCCGGATCCTGTTCCTACCCGACCCGGGCTAGAAAATTCCCAAAAAAATAGCAAAAAAATTCAAAAAATTGAAAAACATCATTCCGACATTATTTCTATCCGAACCAGGTTGATATAGGCTGAGAAAGAGAAAAAAAAAAAAAATTTCGCTCCGAATTCCGTTCCAATGCGACCCGGGCTAGATAATTCCCAAAAAAATTCAAAAATTGAAAAACATCATTCCGGCATTATTTCTATCCAAAACGGTTTGAGATAGGCTGAGAAAGAGAAAAAAAAAATCGTCTCGAATTTCGTTCCTGACCGACCTTGGCTAGAAAAATAGCAAAAAAATTAAAAATCATCATTCCGGCAATTTTTCTATCTAAACTGGGTTGAGATAGGCCGAGAAAGAGAAAAAAAATTTCGTTCCGAATTTCGTTCCAACCAGACCCAGGCTAGAAAATTCCAAAAAAAAAAAAAAATAGCAAAAAAATTCAAAAAATTAAAAAACATCATTCCGGCATTATTTCTATACAAACCGGGTTGATATAGGCCGAGAAAAAGCAAAAAAAATTTTTTTCCCGAATTCCATTCCTACCTGCCTCGGGCAAGTAAATTCCGAAAGAAATAGCAAAAAAATTAAAAAAATTAAAAAACATCATTCCGACATTATTACTATCCAAATCAGGTTTAGATAGGTGGAGAAAGAGAAAAAAATTTTCGTCCCGAATTCCGTTCCTACCCGATCCGGGCTAGAAAATTCCAAAAAAAAATAGCAAAAAAATTTGAAAAAATTAAAAATCAACATTACGGCAATTTTTCTGTCCAAACTGGGCTGAGATAGTCTGAGAAAGAAAGATTAAAATTTTCGCTCTGAATTCCGTTCCTACATGACCCGGGCTAGAAAATTCCAAAAAAAATAGGAAAAAAATTCAAAAAATTAAAAAACATCATGCTGGTATTATGTCTATCCAAACCTGATTGATATAGGCCGAGAAAGAGAAAAAAAAAATTTCGTTCCGAATTCCATTCCTACCCGACCTGGGCTTGAAAATTCAAAAAAAAAATTCAAAAAATTAAAAAGCATCATTTTGGCATTATTTCTATCCAAACCGGGTTCATGTAGCCTGAGAAAGAGAAAAAAAAAAAAATTTAGTCCCGAATTCCGTTCCTACCTGACCCGATCTAGACAAGACCGAAAAAAATAGAAAAAAAATTCAAAAAATTAAAAAATATCATTCCGGCATTATTTCTATCCAAAACAGGTTGAGATAGGCCGAGAAAAAGAAAAAAAAATTTAGTCCCAAATTCCGTTCCTAGCGGACCCGGGCTAGAAATATCCCAAAAAAATAGCTAAAAAATTCAAAAAATTAAAAAACTTCATTCTGGCATTATTTCTATCCAAATTGGGTTTAGATAGGCGGAGAAAGAGAGAAAAATTTTTTTGTCCCGAATTCCGTTCCTACCCGACTCAGGCTAGAAAATTAAAAAAAAAAAGCAAAAAAATTCAAAAATTTAAAAAAAATCATTCTGGCATTATTTCTATCCAAACCAGGTTGAGATTGGCTAAGAAAGAGAGAAAAAATTATTCGTTCCGAATTCCGTTCCTACTCGACCCGGGCTAGAAAATTCCAAAAAAAATAGCAAGAAAATTTAAAAAATTAAAAAAAAAATCATTCTGGCGTTATTAGTATCCAAACTGGGTTGATATAGGCTGAGAAAGAGACAAAAAAAAATTTTATTCTCTAATTCAGTTCTTACCTGACCCGGGCAAGAAAATTCCCAAAAAAATAGCAAAAAAATTCAAAAAATTAAAAAACTTCATTCTGGCATTATTTCTATCCAAACTGGGTTGAGATAGGCCGAGAAAGAGAGAAAAAATTTTTTGTCTCGAATTCTGTTCCAACCCGACCCGGGCTAGAAAATTCCAAAAAAAATAGAAAAAAATTAAAAAAATTAAAAAACATCATTCCAGCAATATTTCTATCCAAACCGGGTTGAGATAGGTCGAGAAAGAGTGAAAAAAAAATTTCCTCCCGAATTCCATTCCTACTCGACCAGGTTAGACAATTCACAAAAAAATAGCAAAAAAATTCAAAAAATTGAAAAATATCATTCTGGCAAACCGGGTTGAGAAAGCCAGGAAAAAAAAAAAAAAAAAAAATTTCAGTTCCGAATTCTGTTCCTACATGACCCGGGCTAGAAAATTCCAAAAAAAAAAAAAAAATAGCAAAAAAATTCAAAAATTTAAAAAACATCATTCCAGCAATATTTCTATCCTACCCGGGCTGAGATAGGTCGTGAAAGAGAAAAAAAAAATTTCGTTCTGATTTCCGTTCCTACTCGACCCGGAATAGAGTATTCCTAATAAAATACCAAAAAAATTAAAAAAATTAAAAAATACTATTATAGCGTTATTTCTATCCAAAGTGGGCTGAGATAGGCCGAGAAAGAGAGAATAAAATTTTCGTTCCGAATTCCATTCCTGCCCGACCCGGAATAGAGAATTCCCCAAAAAATAGCTAAAAAATTCAAAAAATTAAAAAACATCATTCTGGCATTATTTCTATCCAAACCGGGCTCAGATAGGCCAAGAAGGAGAAAAATAAATTTTCATTCCGAATTCGGTTCCTACCCAACCCGGGATAGAGAATTCCCAAAAAAATAGAAAAAAAATAAAAAACATCATTCTGGCATTATTTTTATCCAAACCGGGCTGAGATTGGCCGAGAAAGAGAATAAAAAAATTTCATTTCGAATTCCGTTCCTACCTGACCTAGGATAGAGAATTCCAAAACAGATAGGAAAAAAATTCAAAAAACTAGAAAACAAAATTTTGGCATTATTTCTATCCAAACTTGGTTGAGATAGGCCAAGAAAGAGAAAAAAAAAAATACGTTCGGAATTCCATTCCTTCCCGACTTGGTCTGGAGAATTCCAAAAAAAAAAGCAAAAAAATTCAAAAAATCAAAAAACGTCATTCTGGCACTATTTCTATCCAAACCGAGCTTAGATAGGCCAAGAAGGAGAGAATAAAATTTTTGTACCGAATTCGGTTCCGACCCGACCTGGCATAGAGAATTCCCAAAAAAATAGCAACAAAATTCAAAAAATTAAAAACATCATTCTGGCAGTATTTCTATCCGAACTGAGCTGAGATAGGTCGAGAAAGAGAGTAAAAAATTTTCATTTCGAATTCCGTTCCTACCCAACCTTGGATCGAGAATTCCAAAAAAATAGCAAAAAAATTCAAAAAACTAAAAAACATAATTTTGGCATTAATTCTATCCAAACCGGGCTGAGATAGGCCAAGAAAGAGAAAAAAAATTTCGTTCCAAATTCCATTCCTGTCCGACTAGGTTTGGCGAATTCCCAAAAAAATAGCAAAAAAATTCAAAAAATTAAAAAACGTCATTCTGGAATTATTTCTATTGAAATCGGGCTAAGATAGGCAGAGAAGGAGAGAAAAAAATTTTCGTTCCGAATTCGGTTCCTACCCAACCCGGGATAGAGAATTTACAAAAAAAGAACAAAAAAATAAAAATAAATAAAAAAACATCATTCTAGCATTATTTCTTTCCAAACCGAGCTGAGATAGGCCGAGAAAGAGAGAAAAAAAAATTTCGTTCTGAATTTTGTTCCTACCTAACCCATGTGAGAAAATTCCAAAGAAAATAGGAAAAATATTCCAAAAATTAGAAAACATCATTTCGGTAATATATTCTATCCAAACCGGGCTGAGATAGGCCGAGAAAGAGAAAAAAAATTTCGATCCGAATTCCGTTCCTACCTGACCCGGGATAGGAAATTCCCAAAAAAATATCAAAAAATCAAAAAACACCATTTCGACATTATTTCTATCCAACATGGGTTGAGATAGGCCAAGAAAGAGAGAAAAAAATTTCGCTCCGAATTTCGTTCCTACCCAACCCGGGATAGAGAATTCCAAAAAAAATAGCAAAAAAAATGAAAAAAGATCATTCCGATCCGATTTTTTGGCATGTCCCGATCCAATTTTTTCTAGAAATAAAGCTAGAATTATGTTTTTAAATTTTTTTTCAATATTTTTTTCGGAATGCTCTAACCCGGGTCGGGTAGAAATGGTACTCAGAACAAAAAAATTTTTCTCCCTCTTTAGGCTTGTCCCGACCTGGTTTATCTAGAAATGAAGACAGAAAGACTTTTTTTTTTATTATTTGTTTGGGAATGCTCCAACTTAGGTCAGGAGAAACGAAACTCAGAACGAAGTTTTTTTTTATTATTATCTCTTTTTCGACTTGTCCCAGCCCAATTTTTTCTAGAAATGAAGTCAGAATTATGTTTTTTAATTTTTTGAATTTTTATACTATTTTTTCGGAATGCTCAAGTCCAAGTCGGATAGGATTGTAACTTGGAACGAAATTTTTTTTGTCTCTTTGTCGGCCTGTCCCGGCCCGACTTAGCTAAAAAGGAATCCAAAATGACGTTATTAATTTTTTGAATTGTTTTACCATTTTTTGAGAATGTTGTAGCCTGGGTCAAGTTGAAATGGTACTTAGAACGAAATTTGTTTTATCTCTTTTTTAGCCTGCCCCGGCCTGGTTTGGCTATAAATGAAGCCAGAATGATATTTTTTAATTTTTTACTATTTTTTTTCAGAATGCTCCGGCTTGGGTCGGGAGAAACGGTACCTGAAATGATTTTTTTTTTTTTTAAATCTCTTTTTCTTCCTGTCCCGTCCAGAATGATGTTTTTAATTCTTTTGAATTATTTTAATATTTTTTTAAAAAAATTTCTTTGGGAATGCTCGGGGCGAAACGATACTCGGTGTGAAAAAAAATTTTCTCTCTTTTTTGGCCTATCCTGGCCCAATTTATATAGAAGTGAAGCCAAAACGATATATTTTTTTTTTTGAATTTTTTTACTATTTTTTTGGGAATTCTCCTGCCCAGTTCGGGTGGAAAAGTGACTTGGAACAAAAAAAAAAATTATCTCTTTTTTGGCCTGTCCTAGCCTGGTTTAGCTAGAAACGAAACCAAAATGATGCTTTTATATTTTTTTGAATTTTTTTAATATTTTTTTGGGAATTCTTCAACCTGGGTCGGGTAGAAACAACACTCAAAACAAAAAACTTTTTATCTCTTTTTCTACTTGTCCTGGCCCGGTTTGTCTAGAAATGAAGCCAGAATGACATTTATTAATTTTTGAATTCTTTGAGTATTTTTTTGAGAATGCTGGAGCCCGGGTTGGGTAGAAACGGTACTCGGAACGAAATTTTTTTTATCTCTTTTTCTTCTTGTCCTAGCCCGGTTTGGCACAAAATGAAGCCAGAATAACGTTTTAATTTCTTTGAATTATTTTAATATTTTTTTGAATTTTTTTGGGAATGCTTTGGCTTGGGTTGGGTAGTAACGGTACTCGGAAAGAAAAAATTTTTCTCTTTTTTTTGGCCTGTCCTGGCTCGATTTGTATAGAAATGAAGCCAGAATGACTTTTTTTTTTTTTTTTTTTTTTAATTTTTTTACTATTTTTTTGGGAATTCTCCAGCCTGGGTCGGGTAGAAACGATGCTTAGAACAAATGATATATATTAAAATTTTTTTTTTCTACTTGTGCTGACCTAGTTTGGCTAGAAATGAAGTCAGAATCATATAAATATATATATATATATATATATATATATATATTAATTTTTTGAATTTTTTTACTATTTTTTGAGAATGTTGCAACCCGAGTCGGATAAAAACAGTACTCGGAACGAAAATTTTGAACTAAAATAAAAAAAAAACGTGAAGTTTTGCTTCTTCTTTTGATTCTTCAAGAATTGTGAACTTATCAGGGATTCTTCCTTGTGGCGTTCAAATTCTATACCTTCGGTTTGTGATTCAGTTGTAATCATTGGGTCGAGGTTTGTTACTTATACCTTTGGTTCGCGTTTCATTTTAATCCTTTTACAGGTTTTAGGGTATTTTTTGTCTTTTAGAGTTTTTGGGGTATTTTTGATCATTTCGGACTTTTCGGGATAATTTAGTCGTTCAAGTCTTTTCGAAGTATTTTTGGAAGTATTTTGTTCATTTTAGAGGTTTCGACATATTTGGCTTTTTGTCATCTTTCAGCTTTTAGGTTTTTTTTCGTCAATTTATTGGTTTCATGGTATTTTGGTCGTTTGAGAGGTTTCAGGGTTATTTTAGTAATTCATCAGTTTTTTTTTTTTTTTTTTTTTTTTTTTTTTTTGTGTGGGTATTCTTGTCATTTTAGAGGTTTTGTGATGCAAACCTCAAGTGACACGCTTTGAGACCTAACAAATAGTATTGGAATAATTGCCCAAGAAAGCTAAAATTCAGATTTTGATAGAACCTTGACCCAACGTTTATAGGTGAAACGCAAACCAAAAGTATAAGTAACAGACCTTGACCCAATGATTATAATTGAATCTCGAATTGAAGGTATAAATTTTTGAACGCCACAAGGAAGAATCCCTGATAAATTCTCAATTCTTGAAGAACCAGAAGAAGAAGCAAAGCCTCACATTTTTCTTATTTTTATTCAATAATCCCCTATTACAATGAGTGCATACTATTTATAAGACATGATTGAAAATAGAAAATATATAAAAAAAAGTATTAAATAATAGAAGCCTAAATTAAGGTTGATTTGGTCTAAAATTAGCAGCCCCAGAATTGGAAAAATAGCTATTAATTGGAATGGAGCTAGAAAGTCAACCAGCCATTAATCCACACTATAAATTACACCAAATTAAGCCAGATAAGCCCTATCAGCCATTAATCCACATCATAAATCACGCCCAAATTCACATAAAATAAAATAAAATAAAATAAAAAAATCACGCCCAATTCAGCCCTATCAATGACTTGGATTAAATTCATTATGCGTAGATCTTCCTTTGGGCCAAGCTTTGAATGTCCAGTGCTAGTATCAACCCAAATCTCTTGAATCAGCCCATTAAGTGTTTCTTTGATCTTTTTGGATCTTGCTCTAGTACCCAACTGAAACATGCAATGGATCCTTTAATGGTGCTTGTTGTTTCTCATCTCCCCAAAACCTCTAAAATGACAAAAAAATACTTTGAAACCACTTGAATGATCAAAATACCTTCAAAACCTCAGAAATGACCAAATTACTTCTGAAATAACCAAAATAATCTTGAGACCACTATAACAACAAAAATACCCCTGAAATCATTAAAATGACCAAAATTACCCACGCCCCACCCGAAACCATTAAAATTAACGAAATGCCTCAAAACTTCAGAACAACCAAAAATACATCGAAACCACTTGAATGACCAAATTATCCCAAAACCTCTCAAATAACCAAAAATATCTCAAAAAAAGAAGTAAAAATGACCAGAAAAAACCCCAAAACCTGTAAAAGGATTAAAATGACCAAAATGCCCTCAATTCCTCTAGAATGAGCAAAAAGACCCTGAAACCTCTAAAATGACCAAAATAACTAAATGTCTTGAAAGGTTTAAGTGTTTTCAGGGGTATTATGGTCATTTTTGAGGTTTTAGGATATTTTTTGGACCATTTTAGTGGATTAAGAGTGTTTGGTCATTTTAAATATTTTAATATATTTTGGTCTTTTTACAAATTTCAATAGAATACTTGTCATTTTAGAGGTTCGGGTATTTATTATTATTATTATTATTAATTTTATAGGTTTTTGGGTGTTTTGGCAAGTCTAAAGGTTTCGTGGGCATTTTTGGTCATTTGAGGTTTTAGGGGTATTTTGTTCATTTTTTAGATTTTGGGGGTATTTTGGTCAGTTTCAAGTTTTTTTAATAATTCTAGAGGATTTTAGGGCATTTTAGTCATTCTAGTGATGTCGAGGTGCATTTTTTAATCATTTTAGATGTTTGGGGCATTTTGGTCATTTACAAGGTATCAAGATTTGATAGCTCGCTAGCCATTTTAGAACTGTTTTGGTAATTTTAGTGGTTTTGGGGTTATTTTAGTCATTTTAGAGATTTTAGGGCTATTTTGGTCGATTTGTGGGTATTTTTTGTAATTTTGGTGGTTGGGGGGGTATATTGGCAATTCTAGTGATTTCAAGGGTATTTTTGTCAAAATTTCCAATACTAAAATATATATATATATATATTTTACTCATGAAAATTACCAAAATATCCATAGAACTTCCAAAGTGATTGAAATGCACTAGGAATGTCCAAAATATCCCAAAAACCTAAAATGACCAAAATGCCCCCAAAATGATCACAATACCCCCCAAAACATTTAAAATGACCAAAATACCCTTAAAACCTCTGAAAATGACTAAAATTCCCGTAAACCTTAGCCAAAATACACTCAAAATCTCTCAAACGAATAAAATACACTTGAAACCTTAAAAATGTTAAAAATACTCCTAAAAACTCTAGAATAACGAAAATATCCCAAAAACCTAATAAATTACTAAAATAACCCTGAAACCTCTCAAATGAGCAAAATACCATGAAACCTATAAAATGATCAAAATTTCTCAAAACACTCATGAGAATTGCCAAAATATCAAAAGACCATTAAATACCCCAAAACCTCTAAAATGATAAAAATACCTTT